>QEPC01001017.1:388588-398697 GCA_003113815.1 Sphenodon punctatus | reverse complement strand
TTATTCATTTTAAGCTTGAAGTGCATTTTAGACTGGGTTTTCTTTCATCTGATGTTAACCCTGGGAACTCCTGGCTGCTGGGTTGTGCCAGGGTTTTGCCACTGTTTCCCTGTGCTTGGCGTTTATACATTATTCATTTTAAGCTTGAAGTGCTTAAAATGCACAGAAACCACTCCTGCTTAGCACTAGCTGTCACAAGCAGCAGTGAAGGGAGTCAGAGACAGGCAGCCTCATGTAAATGCATCTGTGGCCACAGCCACGTTGGCCATAGGCTAGTTAGCTATGTGGCTAGTTGGCTCAGGCTTCTGGGAATCAGGATGTGGGGTTTCTGCAGGTCAAGGGCGTGGTCCTCCCTGCTCCCTGCAGAAAGGCTCCTGCTCTGTTCCACCGTCTCCCCGAGTAGGGGTGCCCCCCACAAGTGCCTTGTCTTCTCCTTACCACCTTGGGGGGCAGGGCTATTCCCTGCTCCAGCATACTTCCCCGTGCACCAGGAAGAGAGCCAGTGCCCTCTTCCCCCACCATTAGAGGCTCCAATTCCTTTCTTCCTTGTGATGTGTGTGTGCCAGCACCTGTGCCCACTTTGCTAAGGGAATAAAATTACATTTCCCAAAGCCGCTGGACCGGGGAGCCCCTGTTTTTGGCCTGGCTGCCACCCCAAGCCTGTAGATTGGAATGGGCTCTGCACTGCAGGTCTGTGGCACAGGCAGCATTTCTCATTGTGTGTACTAAATAGCCTAATTGTCCTTGTAAAGCAACACTCCCCATGCACATAGATCTGCCTGGGCTAGACAGCGAGGGAGAGGGTCCAAGGGTCTGTGCCCAGAGGAAATAACACCCTGGGGGAATGGGAGATGGTGGGTTCAGCCACACGATGCACTTACCACACCTTTGGCAGCCTAACCATGCGATGCAATGTATCGCGTGTGCCTGGTGGCCACCAGATCATATAGCGGGGCTTGAAGCTGGTTGCTTCGCACTGCATCCTCGGAAAAGAACAAGGACACAGCGTGTACAGCCATTACGACTATGGCACCGAGACGGCGTTGGTGGCCTTGGTCGATGATCTCCGCCGGGAGATGGATGCAGGATGTTCAACATTTCTCATCCTGCTAGATCTCTCGGCCGCTTTTGACACGGTGGACCATGGGCTGCTGTTGAGACGGCTGCGTGACCTGGGGGGTCTGGATGGGACTGTTCTTGAATGGTTCCATTCATTCCTCTCGGGAAGAAGCCAGCAGGTGCTGCTGGGGGATGAGAAATCTTTCCCCCACGCCTTGTCGTGCGGTGTTCCATAGGGTTCTATTCTGTCTCCGTTATTGTTTAACGTATATATGCAGCCCTTGGGGGAGGTCGTGAGCGGGGTCGGGGTGCGTTGTCACCAATATGCTGATGATACTCAGCTGTACCTCTCTTTTTCAACAGACCCAGACCCTGCTATCTCGGTGCTATCCCAATGTTTGGAGGCCGTGGCAGAATGGATGTGGCAAAGCAGACTGAAGCTCAACCCCGATAAGAAGGAGGTGATGTTGGTGGGGAGAGCGACGGAGGTAGTGGCTCCCCTGATTGGGGGGTTTCGCTCTCCTATAGCTCAGCAGGTCCGGAGTCTAGGGGGTGATATTGGACGCGGATCTCCGTCTGGAGCGGCAGGTGGAGGCAGTCGCAAAGGCCGCCTTTCGCCAGTTATATCTGGTGCGGACGCTGCGTCCATTCGTTTCCGGCCCAGACCTGGCCTCCCTCATCCATGCCTTCGTCACCTCGAGGCTGGACTACTGCAACGCGCTCTACGTGGGGCTTCCCTTGTTCCTGGTTCGGAGGTTGCAGCTAGTGCAGAATGCAGCGGCTCGTCTCCTTTCGGGGACGGGTCGTCGGGAGCACATAACACCTGTGCTCCGGTCTCTGCACTGGCCGCCGATAGCGTGCAAAGCCAGGTTCAAGGTGTTGGTATTGATTTACAAGGCCCGTCACAGTCTCGGCCCCTCATATCTCAGGGACCGCCTCACCCTCTGTACCCCAGAGGGGCTCCTTCGGTCCGCTGGGGGTACCTTCTTGGAGGTCCCCCGTGTGAAGCGGGGGGCCACAATGGAGAGGGCTTTCTCGGTAGCCGGGCCGCGCCTTTGGAACTCCCTTCCAGAGGAGGCTCGCCTGGCCCCAAGCCTTTTGACATTTCAGCGAAGATGTAAAATCTGACTCTTCACCCAGGCCTTTGGGGAGGGAGGGGGGTGGGGTAGTGGGTTTCATCTCCCCTACCCTAGTTATTTTAAAATATTCTCTGGGCCCTGTTTTAATATTTTTATATTGTATTTTTGATGTTTTTAAATTGTCTTATATGTATTAATGTATTTTTTATTGTTGGAAGCCACCCTGAGCTGTTGTCAGGAGGGGCGGGGTATAAATGTAGCAAATAAATAATTATATTACACAAAGTGGGTAGGTGCTTACGCCAGCCCTGTGTGGCCACATCACGTCTGGGAGTGGGATAGTAGGCAGGCCAAAGGTGAGGCAGGGCCAGCCACCCACCCATGTGGCCAGTGCCTTAGCCGGCTTGGTTGCCCCGTGGGCAGTGGGAGGGACCGTCTGTCCTGCTCCCCGCATGCCCTGTGGCAGTAGACCCTCTACAGCTCATGTGGAGGCACCCAGCTGGTGTGAAAGACCCCATTGACGGGCTATGTGTGGCTGGGTAAGAGTTTTTTTAAAAGACTCTATGGAAGAGAAACTGCTCACATGTTTACACTGGGCCCAGTCAATAAATGGACTGAATATTTATTTGTATAACTTGAAAGTATCCAGCATTTTATACTTTTGTAACACAAGGGAACTACATCTTGTTTTTACTTTAATTTACCACTTGGCCCTTTTTCCCCTTCTTGCAAATATGTGGCACAAAACTTAGGCTTGGAGGGCAGGGTCTTCTGATTCAGAGGGGCAAGGTAGACTTGTAGCCCAGTGTTGGGGCCAACTCATTTATTGCAGCTCACACAACAACTGAAATTGTTCACCTCTGTGTTAAAGCAAACAAGGAAAACTGGTTCAGAGTTACAGACAATTGCTACTGAATACTAAGAGTTAAAATAACACACAAGTCTATGTTCACTTGAAGGATTCCTATCTTACTAGTTCACCCTTTCGAGCTGGAGCTGAAACAGATATCTGGCAGATTCTGCATTCATTGAATTTGCCTGCTTCAATTCGGGTTTGACTGCAATGAATCCAATAGGAAGTGCTATTCATTTTCACTTCATTTACGTTACAAACTTGATCCATGCCCGTCCTGGTTGGTGAAAGCCTCCAGGGAGACGTTGGGGACGGTGCTGGCGAGGGTGGTGCATGCATCCTTGCAGCAGGGGAGGTTGTCACCCAACCTCAAGGAGGCTGTGGTGCGCCCCCTGCTGAAGAAACCATCCTTGGACATGGACGCGCTCGCCAGTTACCGACCTGTCTCTAACCTTCCCTTTTTAGGGAAGGTTATTGAGCGGGTGGTGGTGATCCAGCTCCAGGTGCATCTAGATAGCATCAGTTTCCTGGACCCTTTTCAATCTGGGTTCCGCCCCGGCTATGGCACCGAGACGGCATTGGTGGCCTTGGTAGACGATCTCCGCTGGGAGATGGACACAGGATGTTCAACATTTCTCATCCTGCTAGATCTCTCGGTCGCTTTTGATACCGTGGACCATGGGCTGCTGTTGAGATGGCTGCGTGACCTGGGGGGTCTGGATGGGACTGTTCTTGAATGGTTCCGTTCATTCCTCTCAGGGAGAAGCCAGCACGTGGTGTTGGGGGATGAGACATCTTGTCCCCGCGCGTTATCATGCGGCGTTCCGCAGGGTTCCATTCTGTCTCCATTATTATTTAATGTATATATGCAGCCCTTGGGGGAGGTCATGAGAGGGTTCAGGGTGCGTTGTCACCAATATGCTGATGATACTCAGCTGTACCTCTCTTTTTCAACTGATCCAGACCCTGCCGTCTTGTTGCTATCCCAGTGCTTGGAGGCCCTGGTGGAATGGATGCAGCAGAGCAGACTGAAGCTCAGCCCCAATAAGACGGAGGTGATGTTGGTGGGGAGAGCGAGGGAGGTAGTGCTCCCCCTGATTGGAGTGGGGGGGGGTTCGCCCTCCTATAGCTCAGCAGGTCCGGAGTATGGGGGTGATATTGGACGCGGATCTCCGCTTGGAGCGGCAGGTGGAGGCAGTCACAAAGGCTGCCTTCCGCCAGTTGCATTCATTAGGAATCAGAAGCCTGAAAGGGCAGGAAGTGAGCTGTAGGGAAGGTGCCTTGCTTCCTCCTCCCCCTGAGAGTTTCACACATTGCTAGCATCCCCATGTCCCCCCGGCCCCGCTTTGCAGGGACCACTCCTAGGGGCTCACTTCCTTACTGGGCAAAGGTGCAATGAGTTCCAATGTTAGGAGGGCACACTGCCTTTGACTCTTCCCTCTGGTACTAAGGACAGCTCCCTGCCTGAGTCTGCTTTGCAAGAGCTCCTACCACCACTCCTAGCTCGATTCTGAGCCTGCCAGCCTTATAGCTTCAGAAGGGGGTGGGCTCAAGCATGATGGACATACCACCTTTAAAGGCTCAATGCCTGATCATCATATAATTGTTCTCCATCTTTTATGACAGCCTTTCAAATATTTGTAAACTTACAGTATCCTTTAGTCTTCTCTCCAAGTTAAACAGACCCAGCTCCTTTAGCCTCTCCTCACATGATTTATGTTCCAAGCCCTTTATCACCTTTGATGTTCTGCATCCTCACCAACTTTTCTATGTCCTTCTTAAAATGGGGTGCCTAGAACTAACCATAGAATCCCAGCAGGGGCCTAACCCGCGCTGAGTAGAGTGGCACAATGACTTGTGTCTAGTATACACTACTTCTGCTGATACATTGAACAATGCTAAAATGGCATTCACCTTTGCAACATCATCATGCTGACGACTTGTGTTCAGTCAGTGGCCCACAGCTACTGCTAGATCTCTCTGCTGTGCTACTGTTGATCATGGTGACTGGATCCCACAGCTGCCACCTTCAAGACTGGGAGAAAGGAGCTGAGCAAAGTGCCCTAGACACCAGGACCCACTGCCAGCCATTTTATTCTTGGAGAGCAAGCTACTGAAGCAGAGAAGGGATGCCTGCTACCAGGGAACTTCCCCCAGAGCAGGAAATCAGACTATCTTCTAGCAAGCACTACAGGCCTGGACAGTGCAGAAGAGCAATGGGGTGGAGGGGGGAAATTTTCACTTGGTGAGGCTTAAAATTCCATTTGCCTGGAGCATGTAAAAATCCTCAAAAAGCCTGAGGTGGGCTATGCTCCTACTGGGTAGTTCTCAGTCCAAGTCCCCCAACCCCATGCTCCTGGGCTCTCTTGTACCAGTGCCAGTGGTTTGAGAGTGTCTGACACACACACACCAGCCCTGACCTCATCCCTTCATCTTGCACATGCAGCATCTTGCAAGTGTCTGGGCCCAGTCAGCTTTCCTGCAGTGGAGTTTTCTTCTGCCTGTGCCCTCCACCTCACCTGCCCCTGATACTTTGTCACTTGCAGGGCCCCATTTTCCATCTTCAGAACAGTCATCAAACCTGCTGATGGGTGAGCAAGGGAAGAAGAGCCACCCACAAACTCGGGGGAAATGTTCCTCCACAGTCTGCTGACCTGCACCTTCCTAGCAGGCAGCTCCTCTCTGCTCCAGCAGCAGCTTCCTCTGCAGGGAATGGCTGGTGTGTGGGGGAGGTGGAGGGGCATTCTTAGGAGGTTCTGCAGCTGCTCCATCAGCTTTTCTCTTAAGGGAAATGCCAGACCGCTTCCCAGAGCCACAGCACTACCTGATTCCTAGAACATGTTCTAAACAGCCACCTGGCATCAGTCTGAGCCTTTGGGTGGATCCACCGGATGATTTTTCACTTGGTGTCGGAAGACAAAGTAGTTCAGATGATGTCTTTTATTGGACCAACTTCTGTTGGTGAAGATGTGCAAGCTTTTGAGCAACACTGCGTTGTCTCCATCTCTTACATTTGGGATCAACACAGCAACCACACTCACTCTAGAGTGGTGTAGGAATCCGTCACAGGGCCCCCAGAAAGTCTGACCAGGATCCTTGCAGCCATCACTGCTCGCTCCTGTCCTCTTTGTTTACATTGGAGGAAATGCATTGTGCTGTAGCTGAGTAGTGTGTGCACATTATCCAGTGAGTGAGTCTGAAAACAAGACTGTAATGTAGATCAGCAAAACTGACCATCAAGCCACTAGACCAGCCAGCCCTCCCCCAGTGCCCGCCATCTCTTCTGCATTTACAGGACTGCAAGTTTTTGTTTATCTTGACATTCAGCTGAATTTCTCCCTCATAACTTCAGTCTAGACCAGCCCCCCTGCACATGGAATAGAAGCAGTCTCTCCATGGACAGAGCCTAGGCAGCTAGAGCACTGGGAAGTGGCCTAGCTATTATTACAACATGTTATTATTACCACTTCAGTAGAGTGCTCGCCAGATGCTGCAATGCTCAGTTGTCAGGATAATTTTAGTGATCTCTCAAGGCGTTCAGTCAGCTGGGGACTCATGAATCATGAGTCATGGTTTATGCATTTAGAATCTAGTAGTTGCAACATTTCAATAACACCTTTCAACCAGGGATTTCTAGGGATTTCAAACATGCATAACCTAATCTTTGCCTCTAGTAGAGGAGTTAGCCCTGTCTCATGGCTGGGAGCAAAGAACCAACAAATACTGACTAGCTCTGAGAGAAGAACAATCATTATGGGGGCCCATCACAGGGAGGGGTTTTAAGTGAACCTCACAGTATTGCCACATGGCCAGGACTCGGTTTCCCCACTTGTAATCCTTACAGGCTCTTCTCTAGCTGCCTGCTATAGGAGTGTGTCACTGCCAGGTTCCCAGACAGACTGGCACGGGGCTAGAGCCAGGTGCTGGGAGCAGGGAGCAAGAGGCTGCCTCAGAACAAAGCCAGCCAATGAGGAGGCTCAGGTCATCTGTTCCAAATGGTGTACTGAAATCATAATCAAGGTCATGCTGGGTCAAGGCCAGACAATCCATCAAGCAAGGTGTGCAGGACCTGGACAGGTAACTGGGAGCCAGGAACCAAAGCACACTCAGGCCGTTTTCAGACGAGCGCGGCAGCGCCCGCGCTTGTTTCTTTAAAAAGCCGGCAGCCCGTTCTACACGAGACGCTGCCGCCGAATACGCGCATGCGCGGCCGACGCGCATCCATTTCCGTGCGCGAACTGACCGGGTCGGCGATCGAGGCTGGTCAGACGCGGCCGGAAATGGATGCACGTCGGGCCGCACATGCGCGTATTCGGCGGCAGCGTCTCGTGTGGAATGGGCTGCCGGCTTTTTTGGAAACAAGCGCGGGCGCCGCCGCGCTCGTCTAAAAACGGCCTTAGAGTTCTCAGCCATAGCAAGCCAGATAGTATTTTGGTTACTAGGCACTCTGCTAGGTTACTTTAAAGGATTTCTGAGCCAGTCAGGTGCCAGAGTCTGGCCAGCCTGGCTGTTTCCCACCCCGCACCCCACCTCCAGGCTGTTTTCCGATGTTAACCCTGGGAACTCGTTGCTGCTGTGTTTTGCCAGTGTTTTCTGTGTTTCCCTGTGTTTGGGGTTTATACATTATTTATTTTAAGCTTCATGTGCATGTAGACTGTGTTTTCTTCCATCCGATGTTAACCCTGGGAACTCCTTGCTGCTGGGTTATGCCATGCCACTGGCCTACCATCCCCCTGGCTCCGCCTACTGTCCCCCTGGCTCTGCCTACCATCCCCCTGGCTCCGCCCACCGGCTCACTGTCCCCTCCAAACTCAAAACCCACCAGCTGCCCCAATACATGCTGTGTGGACGGAGGAGCTCAGCTGGGCTGAGCGCTCAGCCACCCAAATCGCGTTTTCCATTGGAAAATGCGGTTGGGCTTAGCTTTTTTGAGCCTTCTGGGTCCCACTCCTCAGGAGTGGATCCCAGAAGTCAAGTAAGTGAACTGAAATAGTGCCGCAGCAGCCTCTGCCTTT
Source organism: Sphenodon punctatus (assembly GCA_003113815.1). Taxonomy (NCBI): domain Eukaryota; kingdom Metazoa; phylum Chordata; class Lepidosauria; order Sphenodontia; family Sphenodontidae; genus Sphenodon; species Sphenodon punctatus. The sequence goes on along the minus strand of QEPC01001017.1, from coordinate 390,691 downwards.
GCTTCAGAGTGGAGGCTGCTGCGGCGCTGTTGTCAGTTTCACTGAAACTGACAGCGCCGCAGCAGCCTCCGCTCTGAAGCAAAGGCAGAGGCTGCTGCGGCACTGTGGGAAGCGGTGGCAGTGCGTTTTTTGGTTGTTGTTTTTTAAACAAACGGCGGCGCTGGTGGGCCCTCGGCGCTTGGGGGGTCAGCGCCCCAAATGCCCTGGGAGGCCAGCCGCCACTGGCTGACCATACAGTCAGGAATTGTGGCTCTCCATGCCTGACTAGCTCAGTCCAGCAGTCCTCAAGGCTGGGTCTTTCTCAGGAGCTGGCTCAGGAGCATGGTTGCTTAAGACTCACTGCACTGATCACCAATATTGAGATCACAAGTGTTCTCATCACCACCTTCCTTGCTTGAACTTGTGCCAGTTAACTGGTTACATGGTTTTGTTTCCTGTTAATCACAGTTAATCCAGTTAATCACAGAACACTTTGCAAAAACTCATAGTTTGACAACATTTTCCAATGCGGTGCCAATCTGTTGTATTTCCAGTAAACAGAGCAGAAGAAGACACTGACATTCAACTGCGCTGTGTGGCAGAATCCAGTTCCCTTTGGAACTGCTCTGTTTGTCTCAACTCTCTACACAAATACAGAATCTCCTCTCTGAAAATGTACATCCGTGACAATTAATGACAAGACCGATGCTCTAGCAGAGGCATTCTCCTCTCGGTTGGACTTCCCAATGGTGCTGAAATTCAACTGCGTTGCACCATGGGATTGATGCTGTCCTCCTTGTGACTCTCCTACCTGGATAACTGTGTACACTGCCATCCTGGGAGAGTGCTTTATCCTGGAAAATTAATGATCATGTAAACCTGGATAACAATCCCAGAATGTCATCCCGGAATTGTGTTCATGTAGAAGCAAGCATAGAGATAGTCTCTCCTACCTTCTTATCCAGCACAACAGGGCCTGGGGAGAAAGGAGGAGGATGTGACAGCCAGAACTCCAATCAGTGTAGGAGACACTCTGACCACATTCACACCTGCAGCAGCACGCAGAATTTGCTCCTGCACGGAGCCCCCACGGAACGGCTTTGCCAGAGATCACCTGGAAGAGTACAGACTCAGAGCAGGGAAATCCAGCTCTATACTCTGCCAGGTGATCTCTGGCAAAGCCGCGCGTGGGGGCTTTCACACTGGCCAAACTCCGCATAGATTTTGGCTCTCGCAGTTTCTCCCGGAGCCAAAATCTGCACAGGGCCGGCTGCTGCCACAGGATTTAGGGATTTAGGGGGAGTCTCAGATTCATGTCAGCGGGGGCCTAGCTGAGACACCTGTCCTCAGGGCTAGCACAGCAGGTGGCCCTTGCTGTCCCTCAGAGTGGGGGCCCACAACCAGAGTTTTGGTTTCTAGTAAATGGTTCTGACCAAATCCTCTACAAAGATGGCCACTGACTAACTCTCCCTGGTAAAAGGTATTTATTTGTTTATTTTATTAATTTATTTAAATTTATTATCCCACCCTTCCCTAAAAAAGGCTCAAGGAGCTTACAGCATATATAAAAACAATCCATAAAAACAATAAAATACAAAGACAACCCCCCAAAACCCCAACCCTCCCACGATCCCCCCACAAAACCCACCCAATACCATCTCCCCATTTCCCACATCCAACCCCCCCTCATAAACTCCCCCTAAATCCACTCCCCATCCCCACTCAAAAACCCAGTCACACCCCACTTATCCTTGCCTGCCAAATGCCCTTTCAAATAAAAACGTTTTGCATGCTGCCTCTGGAGGATAGCCAGGCTTTGGGTCAAATGAACCTCCTGAGGATGTCATAATGCCTCTGTACAAATCAATGGTGCGACCACACCTCAAATAGTGTGTGCAGTTCTGGTCGCCCCATCTCAAAAAAGACATAGCTGAACTAGAAAAGGTACAGAGAAGGGCAACAAAAATGATCAAGGACATGGAAGGGCTCCCATATGAGGAGAGAAGAGATAATAGAGGTCTATAAAATCATGAGTGGTGTGGAACTAATAAACAAGAAGCAGTTATTTACCTTCTCAGCTAGTACTAGAAATAGGGGACACTCCATGAAACTCATGGGTGGCAA
>QEPC01001017.1:352394-388299 GCA_003113815.1 Sphenodon punctatus | reverse complement strand
CCCCTTGCCAAAAGCCTGACGGAACAGCCAGGTCTTACATACACGCCGAAACATCAGGAGAGTGGGAGCCAACCGAGTCTCCTCCGGGAGCGAATTCCACAGCACAGGGGCAGCCACCAAAAAAGATCTAACATTGGTGGCCACCCGCCTCGCCCGGGGAACCTCCAAAAAGACTCCCACGGACGATCTCAAGGGTTGCACGGGCACATGGGGAGTGAGACGGTCCCACAGATAAGCAGGGCCCAGGCTGTGAAGGGCTTTAAAGGTTAAAACCAGCACCTTGAACCTGGCCCGGTGCTTTATAGGCAGCCAGTGCAGAGCCCGGCAACTATTAGTCAGACAGGATCAGGGAACATGACGGGACCTGGGGGAAAACAACAGGGAATGGATCCCCCATTGTGATCTGTTGGGTGCTTCTCCCAACCCACCGTGATTGGCCACTGTCGGAGACAGGATGCTAGGCTAGGCGGACCATTTGTCTGACCCAGTACGGCACTTCTTATGTTCTTATGTTCCTGGGGAAGGGAGTTCCACGACATAGGGGCAGCCACCGAGAACGCTCTCCCGCACACCCCCGCCCCACGGACCAGGGTAACAGCTGGAACGTGCAGGAGGGTGCCCCTGGCCATATGTAGGGGCCGGAAAGGGGCATGGTAGGATTGGAGATCTTTCAGATAAATCAGACCCAGACCGTTTAGGGCTTTGAAGGTCAAAACCAACACCTTGAATTGTGCCTGGAAAACTATAGGCAGCCAGTGCAGACTTTGGAGCACCAGTGAAATGTGCTCCCGGCATCTCGTCCCCAAAAGGAGCTGACCCGCCGCATTCTGCACCAGCTGCAGCTTCCACACAGTCATCGAGGGCAGCCCCACGCGTGCACTGCAATAATCTAGCCTCAAGGTAATGAAAGCATAGATGACAGTGGCCAGATCTGAATCAGAAAGAAAAGGCTGCAGCCTCCTTGTCAGATGGAGCTGGTGAAAAGCACCACTGGCCACTGCAATCCAGGCGCAGTGAGGAATCCAAAAGCACTCAGAGGCTGCGAACCTGAGTGACCAGAGGAGGCTGGACCCCATCAATGACAGGTATCTCAATCCCCTCCAAGTCACAAGACCGGCCATCCATCATCATTTCAGTCGTGTCAGGATTCAGCTTCAGTTGGCTCACCCTCATCCAGTCACTGACAGCAGCCAGGCATTGGGTGAGCACCAAGACTGTGGGACCTGAGTTGGATGAAAAAGGGAGGTAGAGCTGAGTGTCATTTCAGCATACTAATGACACCACACCCCAAACCTCCAAATGACCTCATCCCATCAGCCTCAGATACACATTGAACAAGAGACAGAACAGAACCCTGCGGGACACCACAGAAAAGGTCCTGAGGCAACGAGGAGTAATCTCCCATCTTCACCCACTGGGACCTCCCTGACAGGAAAGGGCAGAATCGGTCTCATGAGCAGTCCCACGCACCCCTGCCAGGTCTCGCAGTCATGCCAACAATCACCTCATGATCAAGTGTATCAAAGGTTGCAAAAAGATCTAATAAGATCAAGAAAGTAGAATTCCCCTTGTCCATCTCCAGGCGCAAGTCATCGACCAAGGCTACAAGCGCAGTCTGCATGCCATGCCCAGGACAAAAACCTGACTGAAACGGGTCCAGAAATTCAACAGTATCAAGATGTGCCTGAAGCTGTTGGGCAATCACCCATTCAGTATAACCTTTCCTAAAAAGGGAAGGTGTCAGCGTCCAAAATGGTTTCTTAAGCAGGGGGCGGACCACTGCAATATTAAGGGTGTCCAACACCCTCCCCTCCCAAAGGGAGGCGTTGACAACCCAGCCAACAAAGGACCCAGCATTTCCCAGCTGGCTTTCACCAGCCAGGATGGGCAACGATCTAATTCACAACTAGTTGCCCTTACCACCCCAAGCACCGCCCCCACATAAGTGGGCGATACCAATTGAAACTGATCCAAATAAAAAGAACTAGACTGAGCTTCCATAGCCCCAAACCCTGACTCTGCAGTTAAAATGGTAGCACCCAAGTCGTGGGATGCTACCGTTTGACTGCCAATTGACTGTAGTACTACCATAAACCACAGCACAATCCACCTCAGTGCCTAAGCACCCTGAGAATGATGCCTTGGCATGCCAGGATTTGTCAGGACAGGGAGAATGTCCCCACATCACCTCAGTCCATCCAAACTCCCATTTAGCTAAGCTAGAGGCTCTGTGGGCTGACGCTCTCTGGCCTTGTCTCCTCACAGGTTTTTCATATGGCCTGCACTGGTGCCATAACTGTATTGGTACCATCAGAAACAGCTTGCATTACTGGTACAGCTAGCATGGAGAAGGCGTATGCCAGTTGAGCAGTATTCCTGCAAGGACTAGCTAGATCAGTAAATCACACGCACAAGCGTGCGCGCACACACACACACAAAACAACCCATCACTCAACCTGTGCAAAACCTCTCCAGGCCATAGTTTTCAGAGCAGCTTATGGCAGTTCAGCCAAAACCTAAGCTCACTCTTGCCCAGCAGTTGGACTGTTATAGAAGCATTGGTGCAGATCCCACTCCTAGGGCAGGAAAGTCTCCAGCAACACTTTAGGAAGCCTACAGAGAATGGTTTCCACATGCTGGATAATGTGAAAACATCACCCACTGACCTTGGTACTCCCTCCCTTGCTCCTCTGCTGTTCTCACCCAGAATCTGACTTGTATCCCTATTCCTGCTGCAGAGAAGGAGAGAGAGGGTGGACGTGGGGAATCCTTGGGTTCTGTGGCCAGGGGAAAATCTTGTTCCTGCCCCTGCTATCTGGGCAGAGCTGGAGGAATTCCCGGATCCGAATCCAGTTTTGGGGTGGCCACTGCGAGGGATCTCCCCCCCCACAGAAAATTGAGAAAGTGTGGTCTCCCTCGTTGTGCAAGTGCCCATATGGATGGTCATGAGGCATTGCAGAAGCAGAGAGCTCCCAGTGCCTCCTGCAGAGTCTGGAGTCTTGGCATCCTGAGCAGCCCAATGGGAAGAGAAGGGCAGCATGAATGGAGAGCACAGCAGACTGGGAGGAGGGAGCCAGGCCAGCAAGGATGTGAGACCAGGCTCATTCCGGCTACAAGGGAGCTTGGGATCAGCAGCTAGATCCTGCCCCTGTTCTCCTGCCAGTCTCAAGCACCAGTCTAGCAAAGCAGCCTGTGCAAGGAGAGAGAAGACTTGTGCACATCCCTCCCCACAGGGCTTTTTTGCCTGGCCCAGAAGAGACCTGTTGTCTGTGCGCCTCGCCTCATCAACTAGCTCTGTCTTTGGGATGCTGAGTCAACTACACACCAGTTCCCAACTTTTCCACAGCTGAGGGTGGGAGGGGAAGGAGGGATCAATGGGACCATTGTTCCCCCTTGGCCTCCAGTGAAGGAGTAGTTTATTGGAAAGGCATGCTCTTAATAAGGCTCTTCCGCTCACCAAAAATAACTGAAGCAGCTATTGTCTCCCTTCTGCTTCCCCATCTGCTTCAGAGAAGTCACAAGTGAAAACTAGGCCGGACCAGACAGAGCCCAGACCTCCCATACTCCTTGGAGCAAATGGCTGGGAATGTGGAACTATGTCGCTGTAGCAGCTCCCCATGCCCTGCAGGTGGCAGCAGGCTCCATCACTAGAAACCTTTAAAAGTAAGTAAAATGAAATGGACTAGGTCCTGCTTAAAGTCTGGGGTGGACTACATACCTTGTAAGGTCCTCTGGAGCCCTAAAACTCTATGGTTTTTTCTGGTCGCCTGACTCTCCCACCCCATATCTTCTTCCCACATGCCCTTCTGGTGCACCCCATGGGGATTTCAGAACATGCTGGTATTTAACTGAACCATGATTGCCCCTTAACACATACATCAGTAATGGGCAGTGTGACACTTACACAAAGCTCCATGGAATGGAACCTGTGTTACTATTGCTAGGCAGCCAACAAACCCCTTCAACCCAGAGACATCGCTATAATAGGGACAGGAGGTGCCGCTGCACTGGGGCCCGTGGTCCCTCGTGCAGCTGTGCCCGGCTACTACTATTGGTGGAGGAGCGGGGGGTCCCATTCTATCTTCTGCACCAGGGCCCATTCTAACCGTTTTTTACTGCCCAAGGAGTGCTGATGTGTGCACTGTTATATGGCACTCCAGACTGACAGCCAAACTGGTTCCTGGAGATACCAGAAAGTATCCACCCTGTCACCCCTTGTCTAACCATCCCTAGAGCAGCAGCACCCAGAGCTGCAGGGCCTCTGGCAGCTGGGATTCCTCTCCAGCCAGAACATACATTCCTGCTCCGTGTTGATGGTGCATATCCGATCACACAGCCCACATTCGACCAGGCTGGGGTATGTAACAAGGAGCTCCACTCTAGGAGGGACACCTAGTCCCTCAGAAGCCCTTGCCATTGCCTGGGGTGGGGGCTATAATTCAGACAGGGCCAGGGGCTGGCTGGGCAAGGTAGAGTTCTCCATTCCCACTGCTGGGGTGGAGGCGGGAGTCTGCTGCTGTTGGGACAGCTGGAGCCTGGCTCAGAGGCCAGAGTGGGAAATTCCCGGCTGTCAAAGCAGAGCTGGGGGGCAGTGGTTTCCTGGTGGCCACTTCAGTGGCTCTGAAATTTGAGAGAGGGGGGGCGATCCCCTTCATCGTCCCCCCCTCACTGTCTTCCCCCATCTTGCTCTGCCAGTGATTTAACTAGATGCTAATCTCAATCTCCCTGAGAGACCAAGTTCTGTCCCTGGGAAAGCAGACAGACTGGAACAGGGTGATGGGATAGTAAACCCGTAGCCTCCAACATTGGATGGAAAATCATCCCACCCTTAATTTGCACCAATTTGAATGTGTTTATGAAAATCTGTAATAGCCCACTGACTAACTTTGAGACTGAGCTGGGGGGAAAGGGTTCCTGTGTGAGAGGCGCTGCATACATATATGTTTGTATGTACAGGGCTGATGGTAAAAGTTAAAATCTCAGTGCGTGCATTGACTTTGGCTCTAAAGTTTTAGTTTTAAAGACACTCAGAGAATCCCAGATGGAAGCAGTGACAGTCCCTTTATTCAGTATGTTAAAGAATCATGTTTCACAAACTAACTCTCACCTCTCCTACTTTTTTTAGTAATCTTGTAATCCCATTCTCCCCACGCACGCCTCCTTGCTAGGAGGGGAGCTATGGGGCTTGGGTTCTCTTGCCTGTAGTTAAAGTTTCAAGAGCAGAAGGAAACAATTTTGTGTAAGGCTTCAGGTTTCAGCAACTGAAGGCACCATGTGACTACATGGTGCCTCCAGTTGCTGAAACCTGAAGCATTACCAAAAAAAGAAGCGGGGGGAGGGCTTCAACAACAATAAAAAGAAATAAATTCTGTGGTAAAACAATACAACCCAAACTCATAAAGTTGTGCTATATGTAAAGCACTCTGAGTGCCATGGAGTGTGGGGGTGTGGGGGTGTGGGAGTGCGCACTATGAAAAACTAAATATTATTATTATTATTATTATTATTATTAATTGAAATGTTATACTAAAAAGCTTTAGGTACTTTTCCAGATCTCTTTATAAACCATTTGAATGATGCTATGTAACATTTATGCCTTGTGTCTGCTCATGTTTACCCCTATTCAGGTCAATGTATCTTAATTTCATGATAGAAGTTTAAAGAAAACAGAACTTATTTCCCAAAGACAATTTTTTCTTAAAGTTGTGATAGTGTTACTTTTATTTTTAGCAACCTTTTAATTAGGCATAGATTTAACTTCCAGGATAAACTTTCTCATCTCGCTTTTTCATCTGACTCAGGCCCTGGGACCCCAGGACGTGCAGTGCAGGGAGAGGGGACCATGGAGCCTGGTTTCAGAGCTGAGCATAAAACCAATATAATCACACACACACATACACACACACCAAAATGAGAATTTCCTCCCTAGTGCTCAGGGAGCAAAGATGTGCTGTCACGGGTTGGAGGGTCCACACCCCCACTTTACCGGGTTTGAGTGACTCAGTTTCCCTTGCGCACAGCCCACTTGAATTAGTTTCTCTCTGTGGCTAATTCAAGTCTGCCACAGGAACAACTCCTTTGTCACTCAAGGGCCCAATCCTTCCCGTTTACTTTACTCTCTGGGGTCGCAAGAGCTTGAGGGCTCTTGTTGCTCACTTGTGTTCCAACGTTGGACACATACACTTCTTCATAAAGATAAGAANGGGAATTTTCTGCCCCCGCTCCATTCCCATCCGTCCCATTCATGCTCATTTCAAACTCCTGGATCAACTGCTTCAGTTGCTGCTTAGTTTTCCCTTCTGTTTCAAGACCTCTGTGTCGGGCTTCCCTGCTCAGCTCTGACTTTCTCAGGTGGTGAGAAATTTTGTCACTGTCCACTGTGCCCTATTTTGTCACTGTCCCTGACCCGAAATTAAAAGTAAAACAGCAAACTCAGCGCACTCTGTTCAAGGATCAGCTTCTTCCACTCTCTCAGAGCTGAGTTCCTGACTCCTGGGGCTTTCAGACTCTGCAGGTATGGGATCTACTCCCCTCAGAGGAGTCCAGTCACCTGGCAGTACTCCTCTACTTTCTACACATTGGTCCACAAACTGAGCTTGACCATACTCATTGGGGCACCACTGTCACGGGTTGGAGGGTCCACACCCCCACTTTACCAGATTTGAGTGACTCAGTTTCCCTTGCGTACAGCCCACTTGAATTAGTTTCTCTCTGTGGCTAATTCAAGTCTGCCACAGGAACAACTCCTTTGTCACTCAAGGGTCCGATCTTTCCCATTTACAGACTCTTTACTCTCTGGGTTCGCAAGAGCTTGAGGGCTCTTGTTGCTCACTTGTGTTCCAAAGTTGGACACATACACTTCTTCATAAAGATGAGAAATAAGTTTATTGATTACATAAGCAAGATAGTTGATACAGAGTGGTTACTAGAAATCAAAGGTAAATATAATGCATTCCTGATCTATACTGGTTGAGTTCCTCAGTCAGCATCTTACCCTATAAAGGTCCATACGTTTCTCTCAGTCTTTTGGTGTAAGCGACTGGGTCTCCAGACTTAGTTGGTAGAGAGCAAAATCATGTCTCTTTTAGTTCATGTTCTCCAGCCTGACTTGCTGGCAGGCTTTCGTATGCAGATGAGAGTGAGTTCCTGAAAGTCACCGAAAAGCCCCTTTGCCCCCTCTGGGGTACAACTCCTTATATCCTCAGGAGGAAACTTCTCATATCTTCTAGAATTCCCTTTGTTCTCGTTATCACCTTTCTCTGTGTCTGCACGTAGGCAATGGCTGCCTACATCGGCATATAAATGTCTCTGGCCACCTTGTCTGGCCCCCCTGTCTGGGCAATCAACAAAACTGTCTTTCCATTTCCTGGAGGTTGGTGACGTGTCACAGCTGTGATTTGGGTTTTACAGTTCTCAATTGTAACATTATATACATGTGGAACCTTTTGCTTTACATATTTACCAGACTTGTAGTCTACATGTAGGCCCGTGTTACATGTGTGTGACCCTATATTCCTCCGTGACACTTGCTTCCCCAGGTAAAAAATGGATGCAAGGTATTTGCTGAGAGTGCAATACTTGGTGTCCTCTCTCAGCCCTGCCTCTGATAACAGGAGCCCTTGGGTTAGGACAGGATTGATTAATTCATTAAATAAATAAAAGCCAATGAAATAAATGTTAGGGTCTCTCTCTGCTTCCCATTTGATGTCTGTGTGACATCCCAGTCCCCACTCCTGCTGCAAAAGCATCCCATGGTGTCAATTAAAAAAACGCTGAAAGAGAATCACCAGCTTATTGGGTTGACTCCCTCCTCTTTCCTCAAAAGTTTTATTTTGCTCTTTTGGCCCAAATCCATGTGACATTTTTCTGGAGCAAGGAAGATGCTTATTGTAACAAACTGCAGATACATCTCACACAGCAGCTGAATGCTGCCAAGAATGAGCTCAGCTCTGAAACCAGGCTCCACGGATCCCTCTGCCTGCATCGCAGGTCCTGGGGTCCCAGCTGAGCAAAGCATTTCTGCCACTGAGAGCTGCAGCCCTGTGGGGGTAGATGGGGCTACTTCTGGGCTCAAGAGTGGAACATGCCTTTGTTGAAGGACAGAGTTATTATTAATTCTTTATTAATTATTTATTATTATTATTATTATTATTATTATTATTATTATCAAGCACTTATATAGCGCCAGCAATGTACCTGGTGCTTTACAAAGTAATTGAATAGACACGGTTCCTGCCCAAGGGTTTACAATCTGAGACACCGGGAGGGGGGGGGAGATGAAGGAAGGGAACAGAGGGAGAGACAAGGAGTGTAACATTCACGAAGATGTGAGGTCCCAGGTGCACGTGCTTGGCTTGGTTTCATCAAGAATGATGGCTGGCTAGTCCGTGTGGTGAGGATATGTACACAGACCTCAGGTAACAGATTGTACTGGATGGAAGGTATCAGCAGGAGTTAGGTGAGGGGAGCTAGAAGTCGGGGAGGGCAGAGCGGAAGAGGTGGGACTTGAGGAGGTATTTGAAGGTACGAAGGGAGGGGGTGAGGAGGATATGGGCAGGGAGGGAGTTCCAGGCATGTGGGGCAGGTAGGGAGAAGGGACGAAGGCGGTTAGGGGAGCAGCGGAGGCGTGGGAGGGCGAGAGAGGGGACAGAGGAGGAGTGGAGTTCACAGACTGGAGTATGGAGGGAAATTAGCGCAGAGAGGTAGGAGGGGAAAAGGTTGTGAAGAGCTTTATAGGTGAAGACTAGGAGCTTGTGCAGGATTCATTCAGGAAGGGGGAGCCAGTGAAGAGAGGAGAGGAGAGGAGGGGCTGCACATGGTCGATGTAGGGTTTAAAAGAAAGAGGTGAGTCAAAGATGAAGCCTAAGCTACAGGCTTGGGGGACAGGAAGGATGGTGACCCCATCAATGAGGACTGAAAGGGAAGCGGGAGAGGAAGGATGAGGGGGGAAGATAAGGAGTTCAGTTTTAGCCGTGTTGAGTTTGAGCTGACGTTGAGACATCCAGGTAGAGATGTCAGAGAGACAGCTGGTGAGGCGAGCTTGAATAGATGGAGAGAGAGAGGTAGTAGAGAGAGTTACCTTTTTCTTTCTTAACTCCCACCCAATCCACATTTTTGCAGCCTCCTTATTTCTTTCTGTTATTAGATCTAAATAATAGACAGCAGCATTTAATTCTTGGAGAGCCTGATCTAGCAGATTGTGTCAAGGACAAAAATGCAGGACTGCTTTTCAGGGGAAAGCTTTCCACACTACACCAGCACTCATGGGGGAAGGTAGCATGGCCTGTGTTCCTGCTTCCTCTGCCTTGTGTCAAGACCCAGATGTTCTGTGAATGAGCCCTAATCCAGTGGGGTGAAAGTCATTGCCATGTCGAGCCTGTTCTTATGTGTTCACTACACAGATACAATGGCAAAGGGGGTGTGGCCTGAAGGAGATACGCACTCACCCGACGTTTAGGGTATAGTGGACAGTCTCTTCCCTAATTCCCATCCGCCCACACCTACCCCTGATTCCCATGGTGGTGATATTTGTGTAGCATTATATATCTGCTGCATCTACAAATTTTAATGAGAAATGGAATATTTGAGGGAAAATCATTGGGTTTTCATGAAAATGCCCAAAACCTCTTCAAGCAAAAGAGACTCCCTGTTGGCCAGTGTGCAGCAGGAACACTGATTAGCATTCAGAAGGGAAGGTCTCACAAAATGAAATCAAATGTCAGTTTTCTGTGTTGTGCAGAGCCTGAACAGCCACCCCCAGAACAATGCCGAAGCCTCTGGCACTAACAGTAAATAGGCTGCACTGAGGACTGGGTGCATGAGGTTAGGCCCAGGTTAAAAGAGAGGTTGTGATTATTGACTCACACAGGGTGTTTCCAAACCTGATGCCACCCAGTTTGGCCCACTCTGGCCCATCTGGGCCAGCGTCAAACCCATACGTCTGTTCTGGGCCCACCAGATGTTGCCCCGGTTCAGACCCTGGTGGGGTAGGTGGCTGGGTGGAAACGTGGGTCCAAAAGCCACACAGGGGGTGGGGGAGAGATCTGTTTTCGCGCCAACATGGCCCAGCATAGGGGTGTTAGGATCTGCCCGGCTCAGGCGGCGGTAAGCGGCGTGTTTCAGGTTGCCCAGCAACAAGAGACGAGACGCTGCAGGGAGCAGGGCCAGAAGCATGGGAGGCAGGGGGCGGAGATGCCTCATGCTCAGGGACGCAGGGGGGCCCCGCCCAGCCGTAGGACGCCCGTGCGGAGGTTCACAGGTCAGAGACGGGCGGGGCTCCCTCCCCGGATATCGCGGCATAGTAATTGACTGGCCTACATTAACTACCGGTGAGGCTGAGAGCCCTCGCCGGTAATCAGTTCTGAGAAGCTGGCCCCTTGAGTGCTGGAATCTAGCCTTGCCTGGGAAAGTTTGATAGTGTGAATTTACTCCTTGTCTACGTCTTGTTTGTTCCCCTTCCCTGGAGTGAGTGAGGTGAGTGGAAGCGACTAAGTGTGATATTGAGTGTGGACCTTGTTTTGTGTTGGAGTGATAGTAGTGCCCCCTATTCCTTTGTACTCCCTTCCTTCCTCCCCCCTCATAGTAAGGCCACTTAACCTACTCCACTTCCTGCCTGAGTGAACGCCCTAGCCCACACCCTTATCCCCGTTTCCTCATCCCTTTTCCCTCCCTTGCTCCCCTTTAGTTCCCTGGGTTTTTCCTCCCCCCTGTCCATCTCCACAGTGTTGCACGGTGTCCTGGCCCCAGAATATTTCCCTGATAGAGTGGATCTCTTGTCCTGTCCCTTTTCCCTTTGGGGCAATTGCCTTCTCTCTGAGCCTCCCGATGATGAGCAGGACTACTCTCTGAATAAGAGAGACAGCCCAAGTAAGACCCTGAGGGAACCTTTATCCTCCGATAGACATCTACCTACGAGAGAAGGCTGCCCTCCTAGTGTGTCCTCTCCCTTGGGAGTGTGTCCTCTTCCCCTCCTTGTTCCCTTCCTCCATTCCCCCCCTTTCCCCCTTACCAGCCGTGACAAGGGGGTTGCAGCAGCGAGCCATGGCTACCTGTTAGTGGCACCAGAAGAAAAGAGGATCTATCTTAGATAAACAATATAACTAGAACACAATAAGTACTAATAGTAAAAATATTAGTGCAATTGTACAAAATATATTAACTTGAAACAACAATACAGAATATGTAAAGCAATCAAGCAATTCAAGCTTCACTCATTAATGTGTAAAGTAGCCAACGTGTTTCAACTCTAGGTCTTCATCAGAGCTTTCCTTCTTATAAAAATTGCCAGTTGCGATATATATACACTATAAATATACGGAAAAAAAAGGAAAGAGCATGTAAGCCCATCAAGCCTAAAAGGCATCAAGCTCCAAAAAAAATTTAAACGAATGAAAACTAGTCCAGAGACATAGATCCAAACAATGGAAGGATTTTAAAACTTCCCACATCCTTGTATGGCACACTGAGTATTTCACCCCCCAACCTTACCCGATCAGAGGTGCCCCCCTCTTTTCGACATGTGGCTGCACATTTGTTTTTACTCAGAGTATTGATCAACAGGTACAATCATAGATTTGGAGAGTTGGACGGGACCTCAAGGTTATCTAATCCAACGCCCTGTATTGAGGCACAATATCACACATAGACATAAAATGAGGTTGAGGGGGAAGGAGAAGAGACCAGCCCCTCCGTGTGAGTGGGGTTGGGAGTACATAAAACTTCTCTTGGCTCACCAGCCCTTCAAGTGGGCCCTAAAATTATTATCTACCATGTATTCATTTTATTTAGTTATATTTTTAGCTTGCCTTTAACTCAGGGTGGGTAACAACATCAAAATATATACATATAAAAACAAAAAAGAAACCTATAAAAGCAATATAAAAATATATAAAAAGATAAAATATCCATAAAACAGCACCCTGAATCCTATACCCAGGCCCTAAAGGCCTAGCCAAATAGACTGAATGTAAGAAGTGCCAGACTGGGTCAGACCAATGGTCCATCGAGCCCAGCGCTTGTCTCTGACAGCGGCCAATCTCATTCGCTTGTAAGAAGTATCCAACAGGTCACAATGGGGCGATCCATTCCCTGTTGTTCACTCCCGGCTCCCAATAGTGAGAGGTTACATTCCCCAAACCTACCCGGCTAATAGCTGCTAATGGACCTACCCTCCAGAAACCTGTCCAAGCCTTTCTTAAACCCACTTATACTACTGGCCTTGACCACATCTTCTGGCAACAAATTCCACAACTTAATTGTGCGTTGAGTGAAAACAATACTTTCATTTATTTGTTTTAAATTATTATTATTATTATTATTATTAACAAACATTTATATAGCGCCAGCAGTGTCCCTGGCACTTTACAAAGTAATAAAATAGACACGGTCCCTGCCCCTAGGGCTTACAATCTGAGACAGGAGCTCTGGGGGAGAGACTTAGGAAGGGGAACAGAGGGAGAGACAAGGGGTCTAACATTCATGAAGATGCGAGGTCTCAAGTGCACGTACTTGGCTTGGTTACGATGAGAATGACAGCAGGCAGGTCCATGTTGCAAGGATAAGGGTAAACCGATCGTAGGTATAGGAATAGTGGCTCAGCAGGATAAAGAGTCAGACAGAGCAGAGCGAAAGAGGTGAGTTTTAAGGAGAGATTTGAAGGTATGAAGGGAGGGGGCAAGGCGGATGTGGACAGGGAGGGAGTTCCAGGCATGGGGGGCAGCAAGTGAGAAGGGACGAAGGCGCTTAGGGGAGCAGGGAAGGCGTGGAAGGGTGAGAGAAGGGACAGAGGAGGAGCGAAGTGCACGGGCTGGAGTATGGAGGGCGATAAGTGCAGAGAGGTAGGGGGGAGCAAGGTTGTGAAGAGCTTTATAGGTGAAGACTAGGAGCTTGTGCAGGATTCGTTCAGGAAGGGGAAGCCAGTGAAGCGAAGAGAGGAGGGGCTGCACATGGTCGAAGCGACTGGCGAGGTAGATGACCCTGGCAGCAGAGTTTTGGACAGAGATGAGGGGAGAAAGGTGAGACCGGGGAAGGCCAGTGAGAAGGAGGTTACAGTAATCGAGGCGAGAGATGACCAGAGCATGAACAAGAGTTTTGGCAGACGAGACAGAGAGAAAAGGGCGAATCTTAGCAATGTTATGGAGGGAGAAGCGACAGGATTTAGCAACAGAGTCAATGTAGGGTTTAAAAGAAAGGGGTGAGTCAAAGATGAAGCCTAGGCTACGGGCTTGGGGGACAGGCAGGATGGTGACTCCATCAATAGTTATTGACAGTGAGGAAGGAGAGGAAGGATGAGGGGGGAAGATAAGGAGTTCAGTTTTAGCCATGTTGAGTTTGAGTTGACGTTGAGACATCCAGGTAGAGATGTCAGAGAGACAGTTGATGAGACGAGCTTGAACAGAGGGAGAGAGAGAGGGAGTAGAGAGATAGAGTTGAGTGTCATCAGCATAGAGGTGGTATTGGAAGCCATGGGAGGCAATGAGTTTGCCTAAGGATGAGGTATAGATCGAGAAGAGGAGAGGGCCAAGAACAGAGCCTTGAGGAACACCAACTGAGAGGGGGAAGGAGGAGGAGGCGGAGTTGGAGAGAGACACATTAAAGGAGCGGTCAGAGAGGTAGGAGGAG
The DNA here is from genome assembly GCA_003113815.1 of Sphenodon punctatus. Classification (NCBI taxonomy): domain Eukaryota; kingdom Metazoa; phylum Chordata; class Lepidosauria; order Sphenodontia; family Sphenodontidae; genus Sphenodon; species Sphenodon punctatus. The sequence continues at coordinate 374,679 of QEPC01001017.1, read as the reverse complement.
AACCAGTTATGGACAGAGCCACAAAAGCCAAGGGAGTGAAGGGAATCCAGCAAGAGTGAGTGGTCAACAGTATCGAAGGCAGCAGAGAGATCAAGGAGGACAAGAATGGAATAGAGACGTTTAGATTTAGCCACCAGAAGATCATTGGTGATCTTAGCGAGAGCAGTTTCAGTAGAATGAAGGGGGCGGAAGCCAGATTGGAGGGGGTCAAGGGAGGAGTTGGAGGATAGGAAGTCAAGGCAGCGGGAGTAGACAACACGTTCAAGCAGCTTGGAAGCAAAAGGAAGGAGTGAGACAGGACGATAGCTAGAAGGGTCAGAGGGGTCAAGAGTGGACTTTTTGAGAATAGGAGAGACTGTGGCATGTTTGAAGGCAGAAGGGAAAGAGCCAGTAGAGAGGGAGAGGTTGATGATGTGCAGGAAGGAAGGGGCGACAGTGGGAGTAATGGAGGTGAGGAGGCGGGAAGGAATGGGATCAAGGGGGCAAGTGGAAGGGTTGGAGGAGGAGAGCAGAGAGGAGATTTCCTTAAGGGAGGCAGGGGAGAAGGAGGACATGAGAGAAGGAGGGGGAGGAGGGAGAGGGGTGGGAGTGGGAAGAGAGGAGTGGGAAGCGATGTCGAGGCGGATCTTGTCTATCTTGGAGGTGAAGAAGGAGGCAAGATCCTGAGCAGAAAGGGAAGAAGGAGGGGGAGGACAGGGAGGCTTGAGGAGGGAGTCAAAGGTAGAGAACAGGCGGCGAGGGTCCCGAGAACAGGACTCAATGCGGGAGGCATAGTAGTGTTGTCTAGCAAGGGAGATAGCAGAAGTAAGGGTGGAGAGACAGAATTTGAAGTGAAGGAAGTCAGCGTGAGAATGGGATTTGCGCCAGAGTCGTTCAGCAGCACGAGTGCAAGAACGGAGGTGGCGGATACTAGGGGTGAGCCAAGGACGGGGGTTGTGGGAGAAGGCAGGGCGGGAAGAGAGAGGGGCATGGGAGTCAAGTGTGGAGGAGAGAGAGGCGTTGAGAGCAGAGACAGCGGAGTCAGGGGAGGAGGAAGAGAAGACTGTAGGAAGAAGGGGAGAGAGAGAGGAGGCAAAGTCCAGGGGATCAATAGCTTGAAGGTCACGGAAGGGGCGTAGAGAAGGGGAAGAGGAGGGGGGACAGTGGGAAATATTGAAAGAGGCAAGGAAGTGGTCTGATATAGGATGAGGATCGAAGGAGAGATCAGCGACAGAGCAGTTTCTAGAGAGGACAAGATCAAGAGAATGGCCATTAGTATTGGTGGGGTAGTTGGTCCAAAGGTGGAGGTTGAAGGAGGAGGCTAGGGAGTGGAAGCAAGAGACTGAGGGCTGAGATGGATCATCAACATGAATGTTGAAGTCACCAATGCTAAGAGTGGGGATATCAGTAGAGAGGAAGAAGGTGAGCCAAGACTCAAAGTCAGAGAGAAAGGAAGAGAGAGGACCAGGGGGACGGTAGAGGGGGGAGTAGAGGCGCACGGAGTGAGCCTCAAAGGTATGGAAGGAGAGAGAGGGGGGAGGAGAAATTGGTTGGAATTGACAGGATTTAGAAATCTGCTACCTGTTCAGTTTCATGGAGTGTCCCCTAATTCTAGTACTATTTGACAAGGTAAATAATTGTTTCCATATTAACTTGTTCCACACCACTCATGATTTTATCAACTTCTGTCATATCCCCTCAGTCATCCGTTCTCCAAGCTGAATAGCCCCAACCCATCCTGCCTGTCTTCATAGGAGAACCATTCCATACCCCTTGTCATTTTTGTTGCCCTTCTCTGTACTTTTTCTATTTCAACTATATCTTTTTTGAGATGGGACGACCGGAAATTCAAGGTGTTGTCGCACCACAGATTTATATAGTGGCATTATTATTATTATTATTATTAAACATTTATAAAGCGCCAGTAACAACCTGGCGCTGTACAGAACATATAATCAGCTGCGGTCCCTACCTGTGGCTTACAATTATGATATTTTCAGTTTTATTCTCTGTCCCTTTATGAATAATTCCTAACATTCCATTTGCTTTTCCACACACTGTGCTGATTGGTTTTACACCGCCTGTAGAAGATGCTGCGGCTCAGACTTAACAAACATCCAGGAGAAAGAAGTTTCGGAGCTGTGGAGAATGCCTTTCTTTGCTTCTTTACTGTATGAACATTGTACTCTGATGGAACTTGCAGGAGGGTGCCCCCCAGTTGATGATTTCTTTTTGTTCAGGTCTTTTAGATACAGCACTTTCACTGTTCAAATTGCTTCACAAGTCACCTTCACAACAACCCTGTGAGGTAGGTCATTATTACTCCCATTTTATACATGGGGAGCTGGGGTTAGACAGTGGCCATTTTAAAACGAGCATGGCTGGGGAGGGGGTCCGTGTGCGCAGAGTGAGATGGCTGCAGACCACCCACCTATGTGCGGCGAGTGGGGAGGCCAGGGATGCGTGTGTGTCCCCCCAACCCACGCACCTTAGCCTTCCCCTGCACGGAGCATTCCGGCTTTTTCTCCAATGCTCCATGAGTGGCCATGGGTGGGTGGTACGTGGGCCACCACCCCCACCTTCAGACGGGCATTTAGACACACGTGGGATGGGTGAGCCTACGTGGTTGAGTCTCCTCTAAAAACAGCCAGTGACTTGCTCAAGGCTACCAAGCAAGTTTATGGCTACAATGAGATTGGAATCCTTGTCTCCCAGGTCCAAGTTCAACACCTTATCCACTAGCCTGCCTGCCAACCTGGTGATCTCCACAGGGCTCAGAGGGGCAGAACATCCCTACCGACCAGCGTTACTCTAACACCAGTGAAGCAGTCCAAAGTGTGTGGGTAAAAATGAGGAGCATCATTGCCCCCTTGACTCCCCAAAGCCCTGACTCTTCCCCACCACACCATGACAGCAACTCTGCTCACTCACCCACCAACTCATTGGGTTTAATCACACAAAATGTTGCCCACCCCCAACCCCATTTACCACGGATTTACCTGTCTGTCTGAATGGTGGCCTGCCAGATGTTTGTCCTGGAGCTGCCCTGGGACAGCACTGCATGGCGTCATCCCTGGGAAGGGGGAGGATACCGTTCAGGTTAACCCTTCCCAAACCGAGGCAACAGGCAACCATGGGACCAGGTCTCATTTGTTAGGTTCCCCCACAATCCTGGGTCCACCAGCACCATAGAAGCGTGGCTAGCGAGCCCCTCTCAGCTGACAGCCGGTCAGGACAAGGGAGTGCAGAAGTTCCCAGAGACTCTCTGGGGCATGATCTGTGCTTCCCTCTCTCAGCTGGCTGTCAGATGAGAGGGGTGTGCTAGTGCTGGCTCCCATAGAAAGTGGAGTCATGGTTAGGGAAGGCTTAGGCTTCTCCCCTGGCCATGACACACACACACACTCTTTCCATGCCCACTGCTCTCCTTTCCTGATGGGAAAGATAAGGAACAGGGATCAAAGCCAGCATGCAGCCCCACTGGTCAGCCGTGCAGATCCTGCAATCCCCTTGGTTCCTTTCCTGAATGGAGGGGGATTGCAGGACCCATGTGGCTTCTCCAGAAGGAGAGTGCACTGGCTTTGATCTCTGTTCCTCTTCCTTCCTGCCAGGAAAGGAGAGAGCAGTAAGCATGGAAAGGGGGTGATGGCCCAGGAAGAAGCTTTCCCTGGCCATGGCCTCCCTTTCCATTGGAGCCAGGGCTAGCATGCCTCTCTCAGCTGACATCTGGCAGAGAGGGATGGGAGAGGAGTGCAAGTGATGGGGGGGGATGCCTGGGGAGAACAAGATCAAGTGGCTTCCCAGCTGGCAGGTGGCCCCTAACCAGGGGTGGGGGAGAAGTGCTAGCACTATGTATGGCAGCTGGCACATGGGCATGAAGAGCCCAAGGCTGCCCAGAGGGGTGGCAGTGGCGTGGGGACTCTACAGATTGAACATGGGTTCCAGCTTCCGTATTAACACCCACTGTTGCTGCTGGAAAATCCAGATTCTGGTGCGGAGTCCAGTGGTGCAGAACTCCGGTGGCTGAGGTAAAGTGGGGCTGATTTGCCCCTGCCCTCCCCGTGTAGAATGTGTCTCCTCTGCCCATGTTCTCTGCACTTTCAGTGGCAATTCCATATGTTCATGGCTGGCATGAATGGACCAATGATAGCGAGTTTATAGAAGACAGCAAGAAAAAAGCCTCTTTCCTTCCTGTACTGGAAAAGGACAGGAGGCTCTTGGATGCAGAAGGGGGAAAGGCATAAGAGTTTCCAGCTTCTCAAACCTTAAAATAGAACAGAGCCCTGGCTACAAGGAAATATGGATCAGGGGGGTCCCTCCCCCCTTTGCAGCTCTGAGGCCTCTGTGAGGTAGAAGGAGCTTCCCAAAACAGACTTACATAAGATGCTCATTGTCAGGGTAAAGAAAAGTCTCCAAGAGGCAGATGAACCACAGCAGGTGCTGGACAAATGACTGAAAGGTGATTCTTTCCTGGCTGAAATGAAACATCCTGGGGAGGCTCCTCTCTGGCTCATCAGCTGAGGGATTTATGAGCCAGCATGCTCCCCTATCCCTGGGCAGCGTTCAGACAGAGAGAGGGTGATTTCATAGGTGACAGGCCCACCATGGCCACAGTCTGCTCCGGGCTGTGGTGGGACCTGTCACCCTGGGTCGGAGCCAGCTGGGCCGCCAAAAGAAGCGTAATGGCAGCCTGGGCCAGGGAGGGGGGCAGGGTGACACACAGATGTGCATCCGCACGTCCCCATCCCTGTGCTGCGTGCAGTGTCCCTCCCCCCCCCAGCCACTGTCACTCCAGACTGGGTTGAGTAAAGCGGGTGATCAGATGTGATCTGGACACAGAGGCTGCCTGCCCCTGGAGCTGCTCTGGGGGTGCACTCCCAGGTCTGACCGATTTCAGCCCCCCATGGTCCATTTTAGATGGACCCAGTGGTTGCCCCAGCCTGTGGTCTTCCCGGACTGTGCCCCCCCCCCCCATGCACCATAGAGTTGCGGATGGGTCACCCAACATTCTAGGCTGGCGCCCACAACTCTATTCTTTTTCCTGGTGTAAGAGCCGGCTGCAAGCGGAGCAGCAGCATGGGTTGGTCGAGCAGATGGACTGCAGCTGCACCTGTGTTCAACCAGAGGCTCCCAGACAAACATTTCTATTGTCAGGGAGCACAGATGGCTAAATGTTTTCCCTTGTGAATCGGTTTTTGTGTGCTTTGGGCCAGCACACACTCTTGCAGAAGTGGGTTGGAAAACCGCTGGTTCTGAGAGAAGCTGTCTGTGAAGATTATGAGTGTGGAAACAGAATCACAGTTGCGTTTGGAGGTGCAGTAAGTTTTCAGTTAAAATAGCCCTTTCTCAGCCACAGGGGACTCATGCGGCCTTTGCAGGCACAGATTTGCTTGAATCCACCTCACCTGCTATAAATAGCCGACGCTTCCCCACTCTCTGCTCAAGGCACTGGTGAACCATACTCTCACTCCTTGGCTTCCTTCTGAAGCAGATCTAGGCCAGACCGAGTCTTTGTGCCGACTCCTGCACAGCAAGGTAAGTCACCCTTCTGAGCTGCCCAGTTCCTCCAGAGGCAAGTGAGGAAGTATGTTTGTTCTCTTGCCGCTGTTCTCAGCCACAACTACTCAGACTTGTTCTTGAAGCAGGCACGTAGGATATACATATATGACCATCTATCAGTTTAACACCCACTGAATGATCAGATTTGCTTGAGCTTCCAATTTCCTCCTAGTTCACTAGCTACAAACGAGTTCCACCACTTTCTGAGGAGCCAGCCCAGCATGTGTGTCACTTCTGTCTGAAGACAGCTCTGAGGCTAGCACAACAGCAAAGGCTTGCTCATGCCTTAGCACTTGTGTGCCTTGACAGGGCAAGGTCTCTCTGACTATATCAGACCTTCTCAGCCATGGAGGATAGCCCACATCTGGCCCAGGTGGTTTGTGGACACTGCCTCCTTTCTTCCCCCACCCCCCAGCTGACACTCAGCTCTCCTAACTAGGTGCTGCTGCCTCATTTTTCTAAAAGTTCCTGAGAGAACTGCTGTGTAGGGTTGCCACCTATGTATATTTTTCCAGTCCACTTATGAAAAATACATGTTTCAGGGTTTGCACTGGTGCCATAGGTGCCGATGCAGGCCCTGTAACATGTATGTTTTATAAGTGGCCTGGAAAAATATACATAGGTGGCAACCCTATGTACAGGTAGATGAGAAATAGAACCAGGGCTCCTAGCACAGTTGCCCCATAGATTAATCCTGCTAACAATGTTGCAGCATGAAACTGCTGAGCACTATGCAAAGTCCTCCTCTAGTAGCTGAAGTAAAATGCACCCCCAACAGCTGTTCCCTTAAAAGGAGATTAAAAGTATCTGTCATTTTATTTTATTTTATATTTTTATTTTATAAAATCATTTGCTACCCCGCCCCTCCTGCTCCAAGCAGCCTGGGGCGGCTTACATTAAAACACATAAAATCAGTAAAAACCCAAACAATACAATAAAAAGAGAATGCACAGAACCAACCAACTCCCATCCCCCCATCCCCCCCTACACCCCCATCTCCCTCGCCAAAGGCCAGGCAGAACCAGGTTTTACAGATATGACTGAAGGAGGGGAGATCTGGGGCCACTCAGGCCTCCACCGGGAGGGAGTTCCACAGCCTAGGTGCGGCCACTGAGAACGCCCTCTCCATAGTGGCCTCTGGGCCACCCGGAGGACCTCAAGAAGGGCGCCCCCAGCAGACAGCAGAGGCCGCTCCAGAACGTGGAGAGCAAGGCGATCCCGCAGGTAAATTGGGTCAAGGCCGTATAGGGCTTTATAGGTCAAAATCAATACCTTGAATTGGGCCCAGAAGACTATAGGCAGCCAGTGCAGAGTCCGGAGCACCGGTGCTCACGGCAACCCGTCCCCGTAAGGAGACGCACCGCCGCATTCTGCACTAGCTGCAGTCTCCGGAACGTCACCATAGGTAGCCTCATGTAGAGTGCATTGCAATAGTCCAATCTCGAGGTAATGAAAGCATGGATGATGGTGGCCAGGTCACTATCTGAAACATACAGCCAAAGCCATTGCACCAGATGTAATTGGTGAAACGCATTCCTCGCCATAGCCCCCACCTGGGAATCCAGGCGGAGCTGCAGATCGAGGAGCATGCCCAGACTACGGACCTGGGATACCAGCAGAGGGCGGATCTTATCAGTGATGGGAGCTGCCACATCCACTGCCCTCCCCAGCACCATCACCTCCGTCTTGTTGGGATTCAACTTCAGTCAGCTCACCCTCATCCAATCCCCAACAGCTGCCAGACATCGGGTAAGCACCGAGACTGCCGGGTCTGGGTCGGATGAAAACGAGAGGTAGAGTTGGGTGTCATCAGCATATTGATGACACCGTACCCCATACCGTCTCACGACCTCGCCAAGCGGCTGCATATACACATCCAACAAGAGCGGGAACAGAGTAGAACCTTGCGGAACACCACATGTGAGATCCCGTGGAGATGAAGCACAACCCCCGAGCACCACACGCTGAGTCCTCCCAGTTAGGAAAGAGCGGAACCAGTCAAGGACGATCCCACCCACTCTAGCTCGATCCCGCAAGCAAACCACCAACTTCTCATGGTCAAAGGTATCAAAAACAGCCAACAGATAGGAGTTTGCTTTTGTTTTCAGCCTGCCCTCAAAGCTAGGGAAAGACTCAGCTATTCTAAATTTGCCTGATTGTACAAAAAACTCATACAGATTTATGCGAATGACTCTCCTCAATGTCTCTGATTTTGAGTGCCACTCTTCTCTTTTCACAGTGTGGGGGTGAGGCGCGCTAGTTCCCAGCTTCTGTGTGGCTGGTGTGTTTCTCAAGTCACTCACAGGTGCTCTTAGCACTTAGACAGCATGAGGCCTTTTGTGATGACAGGATTGCTTCAGAGATAGATTGTGGTTGCCTTGTTGGTCCCAAGTGACAGAAAGACAAAGTGGTTCAATTTATATCTTTCATTGGGGATATAATTTGAACGGCTTTGTCTCAGGGTTGCTTCAGTGAGCTGAGGGCACCCCATAGCGAGTCCCCTCCACGATGGGATGGACAGAATGATGTGCATTGGGGTGGAGAGGTCTTCAGCTGCCAGCTCTTCCAGTTGATAATTTCCTTATCCCACAGCCCTTGGCAGAGAGACATCCCTCAATCCTTTGCTCCATTCCATCCCCTGCTAGATCCTCTCTCTCCTATCTCCTGAGGCTTTTCCTTGTACAGTAAGGGAGTTTGCACTGTCTGTCAACTTAGCAAATGCAGAATTAATCATTATGGCTCTATTGCGCTGACTCTCATTCCCAGGGCTTGGAGCGTAGCCTTTTGAAGAATCCTGAGAAACTGATGTCAGTTTTCCTTTGGTGGAACTAAAAATAATGTGGTTGTTTGTTCCCTGCAATGATTCTCTTGTTCCAGTCACACCACAAGCTCTCTGCAGATACAAGCACTGCTTTGAAAACTCTCTCTTAGCAGATTGTTGTCCCTACAAAGCACCTGAATAAGGCAATGCAGACTGGTCTGTCTGGTGAGGCTGTCATTAAAATCTATTTCCTTCAGCACATCCCAGCCTCAGCAGCAAATGTGATTAGCAGGCTCAGCTGACGCAGGGAACGAAAGACTTTTCCACAAACAAGGTTGCTGACTCTTTGGCTATTTTAAAGCACATACCAGCAGAGATAACACCAGTGCAGAGCTGACCTAGAAGCAGGCCATGGGGCTCAAGCAGTCTCTCCAAGCCCAGAACTCCATCCCCTGACTCCTCCACAAAATGGCCACAGCTCCCCCATACTTGTTCAGCTGCCAAGAAATTCAAATACTAGCAGGGAGCAGAATGGTGCAGGAGAGTCCCCCTCCTTCACTTCAGCCTCTGGTGACTCATGAGCTGGAATTAAGGAGGGGCTCTAGGTGGGGTGGGTGGGTGTCTCCCCCCCTCCCCCATTTCAACCTGCTTTGGTTGGAAGCTTAGGGAGCAGAGGTTTGACAGACTCTAGAGAGGAAGTCACAAGCCCAGAGGGAACCCACATTAGGGTCGAGTATATTTAGTACATGGTAAACCACAGAGAGAGAAGTAGGAAGGGAGCTCTCTCTGGGACAGGATGTTTGGATCCAAAGCCCATTGAAACCTGTACCTAGCTATGCCCCTGAAACTATAAGATGGGCACAGAATGTTAACAGATGGCATGACTGAGGGCTGCCCTCCACCCCTCTGCTCTCTGTTCCAGCGGTTTCCCCCACCCTGCCCTTGTGGCATGAAATATTTTAAGTGACTGTACTGGGTGTATTATAGTACCCCAGGGCAATGAGACATGCAGTATTTAAACCTTTTGATGTCTGTATAGAGAAAAGCAGTAGTCACTGAAGTAGAAGAAAATCAATAATTTATTAAATACCAGTACAGAGATTAAGTTTGAAATAAATTACTTCAGAAAGCTTCATATGATGTTAATCAATTCAGTTCTAACCGGGACTAGAAATTTTCTTGGAGAGGGAGCAGTTTTTTAAACTTGGCGCTCTGCAATGCATTGTGGAGTGATGTCAGAGGTAATACGATCATTCCACAGTCATGTGCCCCTATGTACCATAGAGAAGAAACTTCCCAGAGCGTACGTAAAGTCTTTACGCTGAACTGTGTCTTTAATCAGGATTAATTAACTAATCCTGATTAGTAATTCACACGGACACTAAAATCAGGATTATTTTGACATCCGGATGTTGTAAACCCTAGCGACCAAGGGTTTACAAATATCTAATTTTTCACTAATCCATACTGCTAAACTAGGATTTGCGGAATTCACACGGACAGCTGAAGTAAGAATTAATTAAATGTCCATGTGAAAGTGGCCTAAAAACCGGTAGCATCCTGTGGATATCAGCAGCACCCAACAGACGGCCGCGCTGCGGGGGAGCATCCCAGCCCGGACATGGACAGCCTGCACGCAGGGCTTTTGCCCCCTGGGGGACTCATTCCAAGGCAGGAAGGAGCGGAGCCCGGTGGGGTTGGCAGCCAGTGTGCCTGCCCTGCCAACTGAGTGTGCATGCAAGCTGGGTGGCTGCCCCCAGCAGGCAGGAGATGAGCGAGCAGAGACCCCAGCTGGCGCGTGGAGGTTCTGGAGACTCCGTCTGCATGTTGGCTTCAATACCCACTCCTTGACTTATTCTCGGGGGGAAGGAGAGGAGTTGGGATCTAAAGGGGAGTGGATGTGATGGCCAGAGAAGGAGCCTTTCCCTGCCATCACCCCCCCAATAGATAACATACAACACATACGTGTTAACCAGGGGGGCAACATGTGTTCATGCCTTAGCCTGCATGGCATGCTCCTCCAGCTTGAGGAGGTCAGGGGACACGGACCGGGAACACATTCCTGGTCCATGTCCACCTAATAAATGACCCGATGGATACCCCACCACCACCCCAGTCATGGTTTGCTAATGTGCCATTATTAACACCTTTCGTTGAAAAATTTCACTAAAAGAATAATAATTAATGGGCCAACTTTGAACTTGAGACGAGGAGTCAAATGGGATTCTACACTGATCAGTCTTGCGTCCAGTGCTGTACTATCTTCATTAACAACTTAGATGAAGGCATGAACAGTATTACTTATCAAATTTTCTGATGATAAAAAACTTGAGGGAATTGTAAAGACTTCAGAGGATAGGTTTAAAATTCAAAATTACTTTGATAAATTGGAGATCTGGGCTGAAAATAATAGAATGAAATCCAGCAAAGGCAAGTGTGAAGTATTTGCACATAGGAAAGAAAAATTTAATGCACAAGAGCCTTAATGGAAAGGGTGGAATAAATAAATAAATAAATAAAATGAGAGATAACTGGCTATGATTCTGTAAAACAGGCCTCCAGCTCAGAAAAAGGCCTAAATGCATTCTGGGTAATAACATGCAAATGAGCCCAACAAGCCTGTCATTCCATCTTGAATTCTTATCTCTTCCACCCACACAGCCCTGGCTGCAGCAGCAACACACACTGGTGGATGTATCCCTGCTGAGAATGATGAAGGTTTGGAAGGAAATAATCTGCACTAATGACATCATTGGAAGCTGCAGGGACAATTGTGAGAATAGGACTGACCAGCTTCTGCTTGTGGGTAATGTCAAACAATGAACAACAAAATGTCCATTCAGTGAGCGGAAGTGGCCCCTGCCTGTGGTTTTATGCACTCATTCATGATTCAGAACCGTCTCTGCTCTGCTTCATGTAAAGGGATTTCCATCTGGGGACTGTCTCATGACTTCCAAGGCAAGCGGCTCCGAAGGCAGGCTGTGCGGCTTCGATTGGAGCTGTTAGTCCTGTTGGCCTGTGAGTTTGTGATCAAGTGCCGTGGTGGCCAAGCCCAGAGCTTCATAGACACCAGCAAGCGAAACCAAGGACTTAGGAAGAGAAATTAAGGCGTGGGGCTGCTTAAATCTTCATCGCGATTACAGTGACTGTACTTTACTGATGGAGACAAAGTGAGATCTTTTATTGGACCAATAGAAGTTGGTCTGAACTACTTTGTCTCCATCGCTTCCATTTGTGACAATACAACAACCAGACTCCCTCTCTAGACTGGGGGTATTTTAAAATGTGCATGTCTGAGCTGAAACCAAACCAGCGTATATTCAATATTGTAACCTGCCTCCACACTGGTGGCTGGTTATGGTGATCCTGCTTCATCACAAACACCCCCACCACTGCCCAGCTGAGGGCCAGCCCAGAGCTTACACACCACTTAAGTTCTGTGAAGGCTACATGGAGCTTTTAAGAAAGACATGAGTGCTGTGCAGAGTGTCCACTGCCCAGGGCTGCATTTCTCTTTCAATCAGCTTCATTTCACAATTAAATGAGCCTTGGCTGAGGGCTCCCCACATTTGCTTTGATGCTGACACAAGCAAAGCATCAGCCACATAAACAGCATGATGGGCAAGGACAGAGCTATAATAAGGACAGGTGGCAGGATTCCTAGGTGTCCCTTTGGTTTTTGACAGGGAATCCCATTCTGGGGGTCTGGGGAAGCATCCCTCCCCTAAGATAGTCAGGGCACTTCAAATCCTACCTCCCAGATTGCTCTGGCTAATGCTGCTACATCAGATGAAATTTAATGTTGACAAGTGCAAAGTGATGCACATAGAGAAAAATAATCTAAACCCTATGTACACAATGCTCATTTCTAAATTAGGGGTTACCACTCAGGAAAATGATCTTGTGAAATCCTCAACCAAAAAAGCAAACAGGATATTAGGAATTATTCAGAAAGGGATAGAGAATAAAACTAAAAATATCATAATGCCTCTATACAAATGTATGGTGCAACTGCACCTTGAATATTGGGTGCAGTTCTGATCGCCCCATCTCAAAAAAGCTATAGTAGAACTAGAAAATGTATAAAGAAGGGCAACAGAAATGACAAAGGGTATGTAATGGCTTCTGTACGAAAAGAAGCTTGATAGGTTGGGGCTCTTCAACTTAGAGAAGAGATGACTGAGAGGCGATATGATAGAAGTTTATAAAATCATGAGTGATGTGGAATGAGTAAATGGGAACAGTTAGTTAATATTTACCCTCTCAGATAGTACTAGAACTAGGGAACACTCTATAAAACTCACTGGTAGGAGATTTAAAACAAATAAAAGAAAGATTTTTTTCATTCAATGTGCAATTAACCTGTAGAATTTGTTGCCAGAGAATGTGGTCAAGGGCCAGTACAGTGTAGCCGGATTTAAAAAGGATTGGATAAAAGTTCTTGGAGAGTAGGTCCATTAACAGCTATTAGCTAAGTAGGTTTAGGGAATGTAACTTCTTACCGTCAGGAGCTGGGAGTGAACAGCAGGGAATGGATCGCCCATTGGGGCCTGTTGGGTACTTCTTCCAAGCAATTGAGATTGGCAACTGTTGGAGACAGGATGCTGGGCTCAATGGACTATTGGTCTGACCCAAGTATGGCACTGCTTATGTTCTTATGTGAGTGGTTTTCCCCACAGTCCAGGAAGGCTGAGTTGAAACAACTGTTCCGTTTTCACAGAACATTTCCACGAAAACAGAACAGTTGCCCATTTTTTGCCCTCCTGAATCTTCTCCTTCCCATTCACCTCAAGGTTCAGCAGTGGTGCCCCAGATGGAGGTGGGCAGCAGCAACTGCACCAGGAGAACCCCCCATGGCTGGCAGCAGGATGGAAGCAGCTATTAGCCAGACAGGATCAGGGTATATGACGGGAGCTAGGGGGAAACAACAGGGAATGGATCCCCCATTGTGACTTGGTGGGTGCTTCTCCTAAGCCACCGTGATTGGCCACGGTCAGAGACAGGATGCTGGGCTAGATGGACCATTGATCTGACCCAGTATGGCACTTCTTACGTTCTTAGAGCTTCCGAGCAGTGAGCATAGGGGCAAGCACAGGACACCAACCCCAGGTAGCGAGAGCTTGGTGTGGGGGAATAGGATGAATTTGGAGCATACCCTAGCCACTTAGGTTATCCAGGAGCCCCACTCCCAAATGTCCTACAGGATTGGGATCCAAACACCCCAAGACCATGATCGGGGCCCACTAGCTCTCATGCCTCTTCTATACGCAAAGTTGTCAGATCACACAAGTGTCAGGATTTTAGGGACAACTAAACTTGATAATTGGGAGATTTGTGATAAAACGGTGGGGAATAAAATAGATAAGGCCCTTTACAGTAATTCAGGGATAAGGAACCCTTTTCCTCCTGGGAGCCACTTTGAAAATGAGTACAAGCTCCAAGGGCCACGCAGAATTTGGGGATTGGTGTGCTTGAGGAGTGCGCTCAGAAAGTGTAGCGATCATGGATCTGTGCCATGGCTCTAACACCTATTCTTGTGTGCATGCCCTTATCTCTGCTGCCTTACCCTGAGCTCAGGTTTTCAGTGTTTAGAGGTAGAAACTGGATCCAGCCAAATAAAAACTACCCAAAGGCTGCATTTTGCTCCCAGACCTGAGCTTCCCCACCCCTGTAATAGTCTATTGTAGAAGAAATAGAAAATGAGCTCATTACAGCAGGGACTGGTTCATTGGGTGTCGTTAGACGGACACGTGCTCTGCTCTTGCACCCCTGGTGTCCCGTCCGTATAAAGGTGGGCCACCCTCCAGAACATCCGGAAGCATGGCAAGTAGAACAGGCTGCTCAACCCTGGGGGGGTTGCTGGGGGCGGAGCAGTGTTCTGTTTAAAGGGCGGATTGCCTGGCAACCACCATAGAGGTGCAGGCAGCAGCCTAGAGTGGCTGCCAAGCCTCCTGCAGCTCTATGGTGCAGGGTAGTAGGGGATGGTGGGCTACAGCTGCCTCCACCTAACCCGCCACAGCTGGAGCAGAGCAGGGGATGGCCACCCCTGGGTCTGTCTAAAAACACTCATTTGGCTTGTTCAGATGTGCTGTACTACACAGTAGCTGTAGCATAGGATCATTAAGATGTGACAGAAGGGATAGTACTACATAGTAGTTTCCCCTTGCTGTGCCATGAGGTATTGAGGAGAGTAACTGCGTCTTACCTCTGTGTGGACAAAAATTCCACCCATTCAGACTCCTCCAGCAGCTATCCCACAATCCTCTCTTGAGGACTGCCTCTTGCTTCCATGCACTAAGCGGAAGCAGCATGGAATAGCCTACACTGGAGGGGGGACCCTTTTTCCTCCCAGGAGCCACATGAAAAATTGATTCGAGCTCCAAGGGCCACACAGAGACGTTGAGGATAGGGGTGTTTAAAGGGCGTGCTCAGGAAGAGGAGGAGATCATGGATCTGTGCCCCTTTTCTTGTGTGCATGGCCTCCTCTCTGCTTCCTTACCCTGAACTCAGTTTCCCACTTCTTGGGGAGAAATGGATCCAGGGGACAGATCCAAGAATGGAAAAGGCGACACATAAAAACTAGCTACGGGTAGGCTTTGCCACCTATGCAAATTTTCAAGGAACACTTATTAAAAATACAGGCTGCAGGGCCTGCATTGCTGCCTAATGCCAAAAATGCAGACCCTGCAACATGTATTTTGCATACGTTCCTTAAAAATATGCATAGGTGGCAACCCTAGCCATGGACCACATTTGGCCCCGGGGCCTACACCATAGCACTAGTGTGCACGTGAGCGGATCACTACTATGTGTGTGTGTGTGTGTACGACTACGTACGTACGCTTTGTCTCTCTGTCACCTGGACCAACATGGCGACCACACTCTATCTCTGGATCCCATCTGAGTGTGAGGTTGGAAGGAGCAAGGGGGAACTAGGTGGTGGCCCTGGGTGAGTAGTAGTTCATTGATGATATGTTATTTTATACATATTTATGCAAATCCAGGTAGTAGTGGGGGATGGGGTAGGGTGTCCCTCTGAGGTTTCCAAAACCTGGTAACAGTTGGTGCAGCAGCACTGGGACCGGCAAGCCTGGGGGCCTAATGCTGCTTGCTATGGCTGTGTCCCCTGCTGCTGGGAGGAGGGGCAAGAGGGCCCATTTCATCTTCTGTATCAGGGTCCTTTCGTTCTAGCCTTGTTACACGCCTGATAACAGGCAAATGCAAAGGGGCAAACATGGCCAAAGCAAGTTTCTGAAAGGATGGTGGCTGGTTTTCCTCCCTTTCAGCATAGTATCCCCTAGTGGGTGGCTGCACAGGACAGTTCTCCCTCTCTGCTGCTGAGTTAACTGCCCGGCAGAGCTGCTTTAGATCCAGTCCTGCTGGATAAACTCAAACCACTCCCAAGCCCTTGCCTAGCCCACGGCATCAGCAGGCCCTTCAGATGCCTCACTGAAAGGAATCTTTCAAAGCTGAGCCCGGGCCTTGAGCAAAAGGAAAGCCCTTAGGTTCAGAACTGCTGGAACAAATGTTTAACAGATGTTGCAGTGGAAAAGCAATGCTAATTGGCCTGGGTTAGGTTGCTTAGGTAACAAAAATATACAAACAGCTCACCTTCTAGAGCCAAGAGCCAGGCCTAAAACTGGGCTCAGCAAAATATTTAACAAACCACCTTTCAAACTCCCTGATGGACAGTTTGTGTTTCCTGATGGTGCGAGTCAGATGCAAGTCATTTAGCAGGTGTGTTTGTGTGGAGGGGAGTGGGGTTCAAGTCTATAGAGGGAATGGAGACAGAGAGGCAGGGTCGGAAGGTGAGCAATAAGGTAAACAAGCAGAGCAGCAGGTAATGGAGGTACAAGCAAAATGGCGCACACAGGAACATGTGGTTTGAATGACTTGCACACAGTGATGGGCTCGGACCCCCCAGGAAACCATTCTGAGCCTCCTGAGGAAGAGTGCCATGGGCAGCGTGCAAGAGTAGAGGCCAAGCTAGGATCCTCTCCCCTGGAGCATGGGGCACAGGCTTGGGGACCCATTCCAGAGAAGACACTCCTGGGCAGCAGAGAGCAGAGCAGGGCTGCAGCCAGGCAGACCTGAGAGAGAATACTAAACAGGGTTGGAATTATCTCGCTTGGGCTGGAGACAAAACTCAAAGGGAATACAGTCTGCAGGATGCAATGAGTTTGTTATGGGTTTGTCTTGGCCCCTTCTCTCTTGCTGCCCCCCAGGCTGGGAACTTCCTCTCTGCATACATTCGCTCTGCTCCCTCCTGCCCAACATCCCTCCTGAAAACCTACCTCTTCCATCAGGCTTTCCCTGGCTCATCATGAGTGAAATTGCATCCTCCTCCCTCCCTCTGAATCTCTTCCCTGTAACTAAGTTAAGCACGTGCACCTGCATCTTCTCAATCTCATGAATGTATCCTTGTCTCTCCTGATGAAAACCCCTAGTATAGGCTTGGCTTTGCATAGCCAGCCCCTTTCTGGGGAGTTGTCCGAATTTTCCCTGGGCCATCCAGATTGTTCTAGGCAAGAACTAGTTAAACGCTCCTTCATGTCCAATAATATCATTAATCACGTGCCAACCAAAGTTTGGCTGCAAGATACTAAGGAACGATGGGCTCCAGCTATCATCTTTCATTTCAATAAAAAGAAGACATTTAAGTTTTTGAGACATCAAGCCTTGGACTTGGCTAGTTTTCTAGACTACATTAAATTTATCATGGGCATATATATAGTGCCTAATCAGATCCTTGATATACTTCCCCTTTTGAATAGGGGTCGTTTTCAGAGGTGAGAAATCATATTTAATAGGGGGCTTATTGTAGATGATCTGTGGCAGATGCAGAGGTGGTTAAAAGCTTCAGGGATTTTCATTCAAAGAGTGGAAAACTCCCTAGCTTGGGCCATTTTCCACTCTCCCTTAGTCAAGTATGGCCACGATATGGGTACTTTATCATCCAATTCTATGGTTCCCCAGTGTGGTACAGATACGAGCTTGGACGGAGTGTTGGAATGGGACGTAGTGGACATTATGGGATTCCCCAATGGTTCAAGTCCCCTCAATTCTGAGCCTCAGGGACCGACGAGGAATGTAGGCCCCCCTGGACCAGTTGCCCTAATGGGCACTGGTTCCAGAGATGAGGAGACTTTTGCTTCCCAATCAGCTTCCCTTTGTGCGGGCTCTGATTATATCTTCAGAGATGAGATGATCAAAGAGATTTGTGTTGGCCCACTCTTAGAAGGTGGAGCGGTAGTCTCAAACCCACTTTCTCCTCTCCGGTAGGAGAGATACGATTGTCACGGGAAGTGCCTATTTCTGTCCCTTCTTGACAACTAGTTTCCCAGAACTCACACATCCAGTGCCTGTCATGGAACACTGAAGGCATTAGACTGAGATTTTTAGATAGGGAATGGGTTGACTTTATATCTGGTTATGATATAGTATGCCTTCAAGAGACTTGGCTCTCTAGGGGTCTATCGGACACACACACACACACACACACACACACCATTTTAGATGGCTTTCAGACCTATGATGCTCCAGGTTCGAAGATCTCAAGGAAAGGGCGCTGCTCGGGTGGTCTGGTTATGTTTGTCTCAAACAGAAGTTTTCCAACTGTTAGATGAGTTTTGGTTGATCTGCTGAACTGTATTGTTCTACAGATCAACAGTCCGAGGAGTGCTGATCTTTTGATTATAAACATTTATGTTCTTCCTGATTCTTCCCCCTTTTATGTTCCTTTTGGGACCAGTTTCATGGAGTCTTAGATCAGTTATCGCAAAATTACCCTAAAAATGTTTTACTTATAATGGGGGATCTTAATGCGAGAACAGGCAATCAGCATATGGATAATATTGACCTTTACTTGCAATCTTATTTTCAGATCCCCTCGCAGGGGTCTATCGACTCAATTATTAATGCTCATGGAAGGAAGTTAATTCAGCTAACATCAGATCAGGGTTTGTTGATTGTCAATGGCAGATATTCCTCTGACCATTTTGGTCAATTCACATATGACTCGATGTCAGGTGCCAGTGTTATTGTCTCTGTCTTAATCTCTCCTATCTATTTTCCCATGGTCAGGGATTTTGAAGTACAGGTTAGACCAGAAGGAAATCATTACCCTTTACATTTGGAGCTGGAAGGGGTGGGTATTGGTGGAAGTCAGGGTTACCCTCCCTTAGATCTTTCATCCATGGCATGTGCCCCTGTGAACTAGACATCACTGACATCGATTCAGATAATGCAGTTTCTATATTCTTCTGACCTTTTAGCTCTGCGCGATATGCTCCTGGTGGCTGAGAAGTATGACCAGGTCTTTTCTCCAATGAAATCTATCATAGAATATTTGTTGCCATTTATCACTAAGAGAATTCCACCATATAGGGATATACGACGAACCAATAAGAATTTTTGGTACGATCAAGACTGTAAAACTGCCAAGGCAGCCCTAGTTAGAATTAGGAGAGTGTGGCCTAGATACCATCTGGCAGCTGACTGGGAGGCATATGTTACCAAAAGGAAAGGAGGGAGTATTTTGCCCTGCTGCGGACCAAGAAAACTTCCAGGTCCGCACAAATTTGGGCTGAGCAAAAACTCAGGCTGTGACTAGATTTTGGAGGCTTCTGAATGGCTGGCAATACAAAAGTAGGGATCCCAGAGCAGGGCAAATCAGTGATGAAGATTGGATAACTTTTTATAGTGATTTATACCACGACACCTGCCCCGAAGTACCCGATTGGACCCCGCCTTTATCTGTGGGCCAGGGTAGCGGCGAGCAATCCTCCTTATTTCCTATGATAGTTAGAGAGAGTCAGATCCACAAGGTTATTTGTAAACTTCGTCCAGGCAAAGCACCAGGCGTAGAACTAGATAGTATCCCTCCTTGTCAGCCGCCGGAGTCACCCCCCAGCCTGGCGGTGGCATCCGACAGCTGGGGACCCTGCCCCCTGCATCCTGGAGCTCGAGGCAGCGCGTGGCGTGGCGCTGCCACCGCCTGTCATTCCAGCGGGTCCTGGCGAGGCGTGGCAAGCGGAGCCTCCCCATGATGTTGCCGAGCCCCGACCCTGCTGCGCTGTTCTGAGCGTCTCCGGGCACGTGCAGGGGGCGGGACCTGCCCTTTATCTGCCGGCAGTTCAGATAGCTCTGTGCCGGTGAACAGAGTGTGTGTGTCTGTGGAGACTGGCCCCCCTGCCTGACAGCTAAGTACCTTGATCTTTGATTGTGTTGGATTGTTGTATTCTCCTAGTGTTTCCCAGTGCATGTCCCCCTTCCCTTTTACCATCTCCCCTTCCCTGGTGACAGAAAAAAGTGTGGATCCCTGTGCAGTTGTGGTGTGGAAGAACACCCCTCTCTCCTCCTTACCGACGAGCAAGTGCGGAGCACGAGGGCCTGCGGGCCGGGGTGCATCTCCCTTCCCCTTGCCGGGGCTGCTTCCTTGTTTTCCTTCCCCCTCAGAGTATGAACCCTCTCTACCAGTTCCTTCCTCCCCTGGCTCCTGACCCCTGTTCCCCTCTATTACCCCTCACAAGTTCGCCCCCCTTGTGGTGTCTGAAAGGAGTTGTTGCATGGAAACCCTTCCCAAGATTCACTCTGCGCCCTATGATGATAGGGGCCTAGCCTCTTGGTGCGAAAGCACGCAGAGCGGCCCACATACTATCCTGATGGGCCCCCAGGGCCCCCACTTGTCCAAGCAGAGCCTCCTGAGTGAGGCAGGTGCGTGTGGGCAAAAGTACCCCCTTTTCCCTTGCCCCCACTGACAGATTCACCGGCCCATCACCCCCACGTTTCTGGCCTGCCAAGATGGATATAGCCCATGAAATAGGCGAATTGGTTCATGCGGTGCAAACCCTGGCCATGCAAATAAAGGACTTGCAGGAGAAGCACACGGAGCTTGCAGCCGCTGTTGCCCAGCGGCAGCCTCCCGCTCCCCCGACTGCTATTTTGTTAGCACCCCCTGGACCGCCTGCTGTGGCAGCGGGGGTGGGTGATGCGGCCGTGGCTGCCCCTGCAGCGGAGGCTCCCCTGCCCTTGGTGCCCACAGCCCCACGGGAGCCTCGGGGCCCCACATTGAAAAATTTCAAGGGGACCGCAGGGCTTGTCGTGCATTCCTGGCCCTCTGTGACCTTACGTTTATGACCCAAGCAGCCACCTATTTCACAGACACCCTGAGGGTAGCCTTCGTGATCGGGAACTTGGGGGGGGGGGGAGCCTTGGATTGGGCCACCAACTTGCTGATGAGCAAAAGCCCCCTGTTGTCAGATTACCAAGGATTCTTGCGAGAGTTTCGTTTTCTATTTGATCACTCCCACCGCCTCCAAGATGCTGAGACAGCCATCTTGAATCTCCATCAGGGATGGGCGCCCCTCATGGAGTACATCACGCAGTTTCAACAGCTCGCACTGGAGTTGCAGTGGTCAGAAGATGCCCTTAGGGTGCACTTCCGGAAGGGGCTAGCAGAGGATCTCAAAGACCAACTAGCGTATGTCACCCTTCCGGACACCTGGTCCAGTACTGCCTCCCTGGCGCTCCAGATAGAAGCGCGAATTGCAGAGCGACGGAGAGAAAGGCGACAGGAAAATAGAAGCATCCCGGTAAGATGCACACCCATTACTTCTCCCAGTGCAGAGACGGCCAGGCCGGCCCCACCCGAGGCAGAGCCCATGCAGCTGGGCGCTTCCCGGGCACCGCTTACATCACAGGAACGAGATCGGCGGTGGCGAACGCGAGCATGTTTCTATTGTGGAGAATCGGGGCATTTCATACAAGATTGTCCGGCTCTTCCCCCTTTCCGTCGGCAGCCAGGAAACGCAAAGGATCGAGACGGGCAAGGGACATCTCGACCATGAAAGTCATCCCATCCCTTATGTCCTGTGTTCCACTTCACTTGCGGGTGCCAGTAACGTTGAGCGTCCCTCCCAATCGATCGCTGATAGTCTGGGCCCTGGTGGATTCCAGGGCCTCTACGAACTTTATCGATGAGACCTTGGTGCGGACCTCCCAAATTCCCATTCAACCGAAGGAGCCCCCTGAAGCCATGCAAACTATCGATGGGTCCCCTCTTATCTTGGACCCCGTCACCCACCAAACCACTCCCTTACCTTGTACAATAGGGTCACACCAGGAAATACTTTCCTTTGACATGGTATGCACCCCCGTTCCTTGTAGTTTTGGGACTCCCCTGGCTTACACTCCATGACTCCCACATACAGTGGGCCCAGCGACAACTTTACCTTACCTCCCCTTACTGCAAGCAGCATTGTATGCTATCAGCTCCACCTCAGCCATCTCTGGCTGCTGTTAGCAGCACCTCCAGGCCACAGACCTGGGGCCTTCCCCATGAATATATGGATCTTGCAGAGGTTTTTAGCAAGACCCACACCACCCAACTACCTCCCCACCATCCTTATGACTGTCCCATAGACTTAATCCCGGGCACTGAGCCCCCTTTTGTACACATTTATGCCCTTTCCGCTCCAGAACTAGTAGAGCTTCGTGGATATTTATTTATTTATTTAAAATTTATATCCCACCCCTCCTGCCCACAGGGCAGCCCGGGGCAGCGAACAACATGAATTAAAACAGTATAAAATTTTAAAACAATTTAAAAATACAATATGTGGGGAAAAACCCCACCCCCACCCCTCGCCAAAAGCCTGACAGAAAAGCCAGATCTTACATATATGCCGAAACAGCAGGAGAGTGGGGCAAGCCGAGCCTCCTCTGGGAGCGAATTCCACAGCACAGGGGCGGCCACCGAAAAAGTTCTAACATCGGTGGCCACCCACCTCGCCCGGGGAACCTCCAAAAAGGCGCCCATGGATGATCTCAAGGGTTGCACGGGCACATGGGGAGTGAGGCGGTCCCGCAGATAAGCAGGGCCCAGGCCGTGAAGGGCTTTAAAGGTTAAAACCAGCACCTTGAACCTGGCCCGGTGCTTTATAGGCAGCCAGTGCAGAGCCTGGAGCACTGGTGTCATGTGCTCCCTGC
>QEPC01001017.1:330595-349102 GCA_003113815.1 Sphenodon punctatus | reverse complement strand
GGCCTTCCCCGGTTGGGAAGCGGCTGAGCCTAGATCCCTGTGATGAGCTTGGTAGGGAGCGCCTGAGTGCCTCCAAACTACCGCATAAGACCCTGAGGGAACCTTTTCTAGCAGCACCGCTTCCTTTCCTTAAAGGGGAACGCTCTACCAGGGCCCGGGGAGTCTCCCTACCTTCCCAGTCCTCCCCCTACCCCCGTGGGACCGTGGGCTGTACCCCACGGGCCCCACAGACTGTTGAGTTCCTGGGGTTTGTTATTAGCCTGGGGGAATTCAAATGGACCCCAAGAAGGTCCTTGCAATTCAACAATGGCCCCCACTCAAGTCGGTTAAGGCCCTCCAGTGGTTTCTGGGCAGCATCAATTATTACCGTCAATATGTGCCCCTTTATGCAGAAGTCACGAGTCCCCTTACTCGACTTTTAAAAAAGAATCAGCCATACCTCTGGACTCGAGAGCAAGACTACAGCTTTCAGTTTTTGAAGGAAGCCTTCATGCAAGCACCCCTTCTCCAACACCTGGACTTCCAGAAACCTTTCTATGTCGAAGCCGACGCCTCAAGTGTAGCCATTGGAGCGGTCTTACTCCAACCGAACACCGAGAAGTTGTGCCTTCCATGTGCCTACTACTCCCGACAGCTGTCGCCCGCAGAAAGGAATTATACGGTTTTTGATCAAGAACTCTTGGCAATCAAAGCTGCATTTGCGACCTGGCGACACTATCTAGAAGGGGCACAACACCCTATAACAGTGACTACCGATCATAAAAACCTTACCTTCCTTCAGACTGCCCAGATCACCAATCCCCGGCATGCCCACTGGGCGCTCTTTTTTGCACACTTTGCCTTCACAATCCAGTACCGCCCAGGCAAAATGAACCTCTTGGCAGACGCATTATCATGGTATCACGAAGGGAAGGAGACAGACATGCGACCAAAAGGCCCAATCCTGGAACAAAAGGTATCTGCTGCTGCTCTTCCTTCCCTCGACCTTCTGCGGCAGACATCCGCACAAGAGATCCACCCACCAGAAGGTACCACCTTCTCGTTGGAAAAGGGCCTCTACAAAAGGGGACAACAGATCGTAGTACCGCCCTCCTTCTAAGCACAGGTATTGTGGGCCCACCACGATGCCCCCTTGGCCGGGCATCCGGGAAGAGAATGCACTCTGGTCCTCCTCCAACGCCAATTCTGGTGGCCTACAGTGTCCGCAGATGTGCACCAATATGGTCAAGCCTGACCCACCTGTGCTCACACGAAGGTCCTTAGGAGACCCCCAACGGGCCTCCTCCAACTCACAACACCATCTTCTGGGCCCTGGCAAAGGATAGGGCTTGACATTATAGTGGAACTACCCCCTTCCTGGGGGTATAATACCATCTTTGTGGTGGTGGACCATTTTACGAAGATGGCCCACTTTATTGCATACAAAGGCCTCCCCACAGCCCAATGCGCAGCCCTTTTATTTTTACGGCATGTGGTGAAACTCCATCGATGGCCAGCGGAAATCATAAGTGATCGAGGGACTCGGTTCATCTCGCACTTCTGGACGGCCATGTTTAAGGCCCTTTGGGTACAACTGAAACCCACGACAGCATACCACCCCAAGCTAATGGGCAGGAGGAGAGGGTCAACCAGAACTTCGAGCAGTCCTTAAGATGCTACATCGGCTACCTCCAGGACGACTGGTATTCCTGGCTGCCCATGGCGGAGTTCGCCTACAACAACGCCCCCAATGCATCCCTTGGAAACTCCCCCTTCTTCATCTCCTACAGATACCACCCCCAGATGACCATGCCAGATCTGCCCTCAATAACCATCCCCGCAGTGGGGGCCCTCATCCAGCAATTGCAGCAAGTCCACGCACTCGCTAAAACCACTCTGGAGAAGGCGCGCCAAGCCTACAAACAATATGCCGACCGTCACCAACGCCCAGCCCAGCAACTTCAGCCTGGTGACTTGGTATGGTTAGATCGCCGACATTACCCCTCCTGGCGGCCCTCACCCAAACTGGATCACCGATACCTTGGGTCCTTCCCTGTCCTGAAACAGGTGAATGAGGTTACCTATACCCTACAACCTCCCCCTAGACTGCACATCCATCCCACCTTCCACGTTTCCTTGTTTAAACCTGCCAACTTGCCGGATGCATCCGCAACGACGGATACCGACCTCGAGCCGGACGCTAAACTTCACCATGGCAGACTCCACTATCTTATTGACTGGCAAGGTTTTCATTCATTCATTTTTTTTCATTCATTTATTAGATTTCTATACCGCCCCATCCTGCACAGCAGCTCGGGGCGGTTAACAACAATAAAAAACATTTAAAAACATTTAAAATACAATCATAAAACATATCAATAAAGCTGGTGGTATAAAAATAAATATACAGGTGGGGGATTAAAAATCACCCCCCCCCTCCCTCCCAAAGGCCTGGGCAAACAGCCAGGTCTTACAGTTCCGCCGAAAAGTCAAAAGGCTTGGGGCCAGGCGAGCTTCCTCCGGAAGGGAGTTCCACAGCCGCGGCCCTACCACCGAGAATGCCCGCTCCATCGTGGCCCCCCGCTTAACACGGGGGACCTCCAGGAGGGCACCCCCGGCAGACCGCAGGAGTCGTTCCGGGGCGCGAAGGGCGAGGCGGTCCCTAAGGTAAGAGGGGCCAAGGCCGTATAGGGCTTTATAGATCATTACTAGGACCTTGAACCTGGCCCGGCACACTATCGGCAGCCAGTGCAGCGCTCGGAGCACCGGTGTAATGTGCTCCCGGCGACCCGTCCCCGTAAGAAGACGGGCCGCCGCATTCTGCACCAGCTGCAGCCTCCGGGCCAGGAACAAGGGAAGCCCCACGTAGAGCGCGTTACAGTAGTCGAGTCGCGAGGTGACGAAGGCATGGATGAGGGAGGCCAGGTCCGGGCCAGAGACATACGGACGCAGCCTACGTACCAGATAAAGCTGGCGGAAGGCAGCCTTCGCGGCTGCCTCCACCTGCTGCTCCAGCCGCAGGCCTGCGTCCAAAATGACCCCCAGACTCCGGACCTGCTGAGCTACAGGGGGGCAAACCCCCCCAATCAGGGGGGCCACCACCCCCTTCGCCCTCCCCACCACCATTACCTCCGTCTTATCTGGGTTGAGTTTCAGTCTGCTCTGTCGCATCCAATCCGCCACGGCCTCCAAACATTGGGATAGCACCGAGACAGCAGGGTCTGGGTCGGTAGAAAACGAGAGGTACAGCTGAGTATCATCAGCATACTGGTGACACCGCACCCCGAACCCTCTCACGACCTCCCCCAAGGGCTGCATATAGATGTTAAATAATAATGGAGACAAGATCGATCCCTGCGGAACGCCACACGGTAAGGCGCGGGGGCTCGATGTTTCTTCCCCCAACACCACCCGTTGGCTCCTCCCCGAGAGGAATGAACGGAACCATTCAAGAACAGTTCCGTCCAGACCCCCCCGGTCACGCAGTCGTCTCAACAGCAGCCCATGGTCCACGGTGTCAAAAGCGGCCGAGAGATCGAGCAGGATGAGAAATGTCGAACATCCCGCATCCATCTCCCGGCGGAGGTCGTCCACCAAGGCCACCAACGCCGTCTCGGTGCCATAGCCGGGGCGGAACCCAGATTGAAACGGGTCAAGGAGCCCGATATTATCTAGATGACCCTGGAGCTGGAGCGCCACTGCCCGCTCAATAACCTTCCCTAAAAAGGGAAGGTTAGAGACAGGTCGGTAGCTGGCGAGCGCGTCTACGTCCAACGATGGTTTTTTCAGCAGGGGGCGCACCACAGCCTCTTTTAAGCAAGGCGACAACCTCCCCTGCCGAAGGGACGCATTCACCACCCTCGCCAGCACCGTCCCCAACGTCTCCCCGGAAGCTTTTATTAACCAGGACGGGCATGGATCTAGTTGACAACACGTGGCCCTCACAGACCCCAGGACATCCACCACATCGGCTGGCGTCACTTCCTGAAACTCACCCCATAAAGATGGACCAGACGGACCCTCCGCCCCCCCGCGCTCTTCCCCTACTGCTATCAACCCAGCGTCGAAATCGGCCTGAATCCGAGCGATCTTGTCTGCGAAGTAGATGACAAACTCCTCACAGCGGGCCCGGGACAAGTCCCCATCCAGGCGGAGGGAGGCCGGACTAACCAGCCCCCGCACCACCCGAAACAGCTCCGCTGGACGCGACTTCGCAGACGCTATGAGGACGGCGAGGAATTCCTTCCTCGCCGTCCTCACAGCCTCCACATAGGACCGCAAATGGGCCCTATGGAGAAGACGATCGGAGACAGACCGAGTCCGACGCCAGCGTCGCTCTAGCCTCCTGCCCACACGCTTCATACACCGCAGCCCCTCAGTAAACCAAGGGGTCCTGCGGTGACGAGACCGAGGCAGAAGGCGCCTCGGAGCCACCCTGTCAATGGCCTCCTCCAGCAAGATGTTCCAATGCCGGACCAGCTCATCCACAGAGTGACCGTCCACATCCAGGGTAAGCTCCCTCAGGACCTCCTGGAACCGCTGGGGTTCCATCAGCCTCCGAGGGCGGACCATCCTAACTGGTCCCTTCCCCTTCTGGAGGGGGCGCGCTAAAAGACCGGCCTGAAGGAGGTAATGGTCCGTCCACGACAAGGGCACCGCTGTCACCTCCCCCACAACCGGACCCCCCGCCTCAAGGCCAGAGCCGAAGATCAGGTCGAGGATATGTCCCCCCACGTGGGTCGGGCAGATCACCTCCTGGGACAAGTTCATAGTTGCCATGGCGGCCATGAACTCCCGCTCCGCCCCAACAAGGCCGGCATCGGCGTGGACGTTGAAGTCCCCCAGAACCAAAGTCCTGGGGGAGCCCAACACCACCTCCGAGGCCAGCTCCGCTAGAGCGGTAAGGGATGCCGCCGGGCATGAAGGGGCCCGGTACACCAGCAGCACCCCTAGCTTGCCCCCAGCCAAATCGATCACCACGTGCAGAGCCTCTACACCCACAATCTCCGGCACTGGATACCTCCTAACAGGCCAGTCTTCCCTAAAAACAATAGCTACGCCTCCTCCCCGGCCGCTCATGCGGGGCTGATGCTGCACGGCATACCCAGCTGGAACCAGATCCGCCAAAGTTGGACCGGCCAGATCATCCAGCCAGGTCTCCGTGATGCATGCGAGGTCCACGGCCCCATCCACGATCAAATCGTGGATAATCGGGGCCTTGTTGACCACGGACCTCGCATTCATCAGCACCAGCCCCCCACGCGCGGACCCTGGACCCGGCACCTCCCTCCCCCTTAGTGGGGGGGTGATGACCTCCACCTCCCTCAGGCACCGTGGACCCCTAGGGGCCCGTGCCTTCCCACCCCATGGACCATACCGTCCGCGCCCCATCACGACCCCAATGGCCATGCCCTCCCCTCCGTCCACCCAATCCCGGCCCTTCAGACCCGGCTGCTTGCCCCCCGGCCCTCCCTCCCCCCCTCCCCCCCATAACCCTCCCCCCCCCAAACCATACCCTCCCCATTCTCCCTCGGTCTCCCCCTCTCACGGGGAGACCGAGCCACCCCCTCCCCCCCAACCCTCCCGGTCCTCCCCCTGCTCTCACCAGGGGGAGTCCCTGGGTCCACCCCCCACATTACCCCCCGTATCAATACCCCCACCCTACCACCCTAGCCCTGAAAGATAAAAAGCCTGCCCAATAAAAAACACAAAAACCCCCCTGCCCCCCCTGCAGTCCCCCAGAAGTGCCCCCGAAGTGCCGCGCCCTTTGGCCGCGGCCCTTCGGCCGCGAGCCTGCGGCCGCAGCCTGCGGCTCCAGCCGCTGCCTGTGGGCTTTTAGCCCCTGCTACTTCCGGGTGGGGGGGGAGGGGACAGGACAGCCCACGTGGCTGCCCTCTGCGTTCCCCCCCCTGCCCCAACTCACAGTTTTTTGTTCTTCTTGTCCCCGCAGGTATCCTGCGGGGACGAAGCAGCAGCAGCAGTTTTGACCCCAATGAGCGTTCCTGGGAACCCGCCAC
Source organism: Sphenodon punctatus (assembly GCA_003113815.1). Classification (NCBI taxonomy): domain Eukaryota; kingdom Metazoa; phylum Chordata; class Lepidosauria; order Sphenodontia; family Sphenodontidae; genus Sphenodon; species Sphenodon punctatus. The sequence continues at coordinate 343,106 of QEPC01001017.1, read as the reverse complement.
ACACGTCTCCGCCCCTTGACTCCTCCGGCTTTTTCATCGTCGGCACCCTGACAAGCAGGGTCCAGCTGGACGTCTGCGGCGGTTCAAGGGGGGGTACTGTCAGCCGCCGGAGTCACCCCCAGCCCGGCGGCAGCATCCAACAGCTGGGGACCCCGCCCCCTGCATCCTGGAGCTCGAGGTGGTGCGTGGCGCGGCACTCCCGCTGCCGCCGCCTGTCATTTCAGTGGGTCCTGGCGAGGCGTGGCAGGCAGAGCCTCCCCATGACATTGCCGAGCCCTGCCCCCCGCTGCGCCATTCTGAGCGTCTCCGAGCGCGTGCAGGGGGCGGGACTTGCCCTTTATCTGCCGGCAGTTCAGATAGCTCTGTGCTGGTGAACAGAGTGTGTGTGTCTGTGGAGACTGACCCCCCTGCCTGACAGCTAAGTACCTTGATCTTTGATTGTGTTGCATTGTTGTATTCTCCTAGTGTTTCCCAGTGCGTGTCCCCCTTCCCTTTTACCATCTCCCCTTCCCTGGTGACAGAAAAGAGTGTGGATCCCTGTGCAATTGTGGTGTGGAAGGAACCCCCCCCCCCTTCCTGATGAGCAAGTGCGGAGCGCGTGGGCCTGCGGGCCGGGGTGCATCTCCCTTCCCCTTCCCAGGGCTGCTTCCTTGTTTTCCTTCCCCCTCAGAGTGTGAGCCCTCTTTACCAGTTCCTTTCTCCCCTGGCTCCTGACCCCTGTTCCCCTCCACCATCCCTCACAAGTTCACCCCCCCTTGTGGTGTCTGAAAGTTGTTGTTGCGTGGAAATCCTTCCCAAGATTCACTCTGCGCCCTATGATGATAGGGGCTTAGCCTCTTGGTGCGAAAGCACGCAGATTGGCCCACATACTATCCTGACGGGTCCCCGGGGCCCCCACTTGTCCAAGCAGAGCCTCCTGAGTGAGCCAGGTGCATGTGGGCGAAAGTACCCCCTTTTCCCCTTTTCCCTTGCCCCCACTGACACTCCTGAGTTAATCAAGGACAACCTTGGATGGTGGGTTCCGGTGCTCGCTAAATTTTTCACAGCTATAAATCTATCTGGTACGCCCTGAAGGGATTGGGCAGTGGCCATACCTATTTTTAAGAAGGGAAATCCCTATACTTGCTATAGACCCATTAGTCTTCTGCCTGTTCTCAGTAAGCTCTACGCTCAAGTGCTTTTAATCTCGTTCGAAGATTGGGTACAAGCTCACTCCTTGTTAGCGGATGAGCAGGTAGTATTGAGAGCAGGATGATCAACATTGGATAATTGTTTTATCCTGGCACACTTAATAGACAAATATGTGAGAGTTAGGGGCGCTAAATTATTTGTCGCATATATAGATTTGGCCAAGGCCTTCGATTCGGTGCCCAGGAAATTGTTATGGAAAAAATTATCTGCCATGGGGATTGAGCCAGGCCTATTGCAGTTAATTATCTCCCTGCATAAAGATACCAAGGCGGTTGTTAGAGTAGGGCCCTATGGACGGACTACTGGTGCCTTCTCCTTACAGCAAGGCATCAGGCAGGGCTGTCTTTTGGCCTCGCTTCTCTTCAACCTTTTCATTAGCGACCTGGTTCACAGAGTGACCATGGTACTCCTCTTATGATCGGGAAGAAACCTATATTGATTTTCCTATATGCGGATGATGTGGTCCTTCTATCTCAAACAAAGCAGGGCCTCCAACAGCGTCTGAATGCCCTTACTTCTTTTTGCACGCAAAATCATATGGCGGTAAATGTTACTAAATCTAAAATTATGTGTTTTGGCACAGCTCGCTCTAAACATATATGGAAGATTGGCCCACAAGAGCTATCCCAGGTAACTCATTTCCCCTATTTAGGGATTACATTCTCAGCCACTCAATCTTGGAGCTCAATCTGTTGCGGGAATTTTAAAATTGTATTGTTCTACCCCTACAGCCTCACTTGACTTAGTAATAGAAGTTTTTAAAGCTAAGGTGCTTCTCCAACTTCTATATGGAACTGAGCTTACGTTCTACAGTTATGCTCCAAGATGGGAACTGCCTCAAAATAATTTCTTGAGGAGTATCTTGCGTGTCCCGAGAGTGACCCCCCTTTCTATGTTGAGATTGGAAACAGGACTTCTGTCCTTGCAGTCCCAATGCAATCTTGGAGCCCTGCTGTTCTGGTGCAAATTATGGCAGGGGAAGACCTACCCCTGGCATTCCAATGCTATTTAGAAGAAATGATGCACCAGGGGACCATACAATATAAATGGTGGAGGGGTGTTAAAAATTTGGCTGGTATTCTCTCTCTTCCCTTTAAAGGCTCGGATATTTTGGAGTATAGTGTAGATGGGGCGGAACTCAAACGAAAAGTTAGAGATTTAGCTGAGAGGTGTGACTTACAAACTATTGCGACTTGCGACTTCTAAAATTGCACCACTTTATGTTGAAGTAAAAACTAGATTTTATGGAAATCTGGATTGAACCTTTATTCCAGAGTTCCCCCCTTTCATTGGAGGAAAGGATGAGAAGTCTACTTGCGGCAACAGATCTAGCCAGCACCAAAGCAGTTGCTTGTTTCCTTAGGTATGTGGAAAGAATTTGGAAAACACCCAATGAGCAAAGATTGCCTATTGATATTTAGTGATTTTTGCTTATCCCACTACTTTAGATCTGGGTCTGGGTCCCAAAGGAGCAATATTATAAGATCATTGTTCCTTTTTATAGGGGCCATTTCATCTTATTTCATTTTGTCATATTTTATTAGATTATATTTCATTGTATTATTATGGGTTTATTATTGTACTTGCCTTGGAGTAATATGGTTTTTGGTTGTCATAGCAAATTGCTGGATACAAATAAACTAAACTATAAACTGTTTGGCTCATCCTTTATCTTTGAAAGGTGTTTACCTCTGTACAACTCTTTATCTTTGAGAGTTGGCTACCTCTATAAATTTGTAGCTTTTATTACATTTATATAACCTTTGTTTTGGTTGCCTTGCTATATTTGTTCTAGCCTTGTTGTTGTTTCTGGCAACACAGGAAGACAGAAAGAAAGAAATCCACTTGCATAGGATGAAATCAGCCTGTGGAAATTACTGCCATGAGAAAGTCCAAAGTGAGGGGGAACAGCCCTACCCCCTGATCCAGCTTCTAAAAATGGCAGAGCAGTAGACAGAGGGGACATATTCCCCATCCTGAGCCTGGGGTGCAAGAGACAGTCCCCTTCTTAATTTTGCTCTCCCCCACTGGGAGTAGGGCTGTGAACAGGGTCAAGTATTTGTATTTGTGTGTGTGTGTGTGTGTGTGTGTGTAGTATTTGTGTTTGTGTGTATCTCTGAGTGTGCTCACTTCATTTCCCCCATTGCCACCAATATGGAAAACACACTGAACACAGGTCCTTGCATGTGGTTTATTTTGGCGCAACAGCGCAGTGAATCTGCTGAAACGTTGTTAAAATTGCTGCCAAATCTGCTACCAATTTTAAAAGGGGGCCACTGATTTGGGGGAGGCTGGAAAATACAGATGACTTGGTGGGAGCTTGTTAGGTTGGGGGGGGGAATTGGGCAAGGGTCCAGCTCAGAGGGGTCACTGACTTGTGGAAAGTGGGATCCCTAGGTGGGCATGGGACTGGCTCCTGGGAAGGGTATCACTGGCTTGGGGGAGGGGTTGCTGGCTTGGGGATGAGTGGAATCTGGCTGCCAAGGACTCACCATTTCTCCCTGGCTTGGCTAAGCTGGGCTGGGGACCACCACTGTCTCAGAACTGCAGTCTTCAGCACTGCAGCCAGGCCCAGCCCAGCCTCCCCTGCGGGGTCCCGCAGGGTTCTATTCTGTCTCCCCTCTTGTTCGGCATGTATATGAGGCTGATGGGCAAGGTCATTCAGAGGTTTGGGGTGAGGTGCAATGAGTGTGCTAATAACACCCAGCGCTATCTCTCTTTTTCATCCGACCCAGGCCCTGGAGTCTTGGTGCCTACCTGATGCTTGGCTGCCGTCGCAGACTGGATGAGGGGAAGCCAATTAACGCTGAATCCAGACAAGACTGAAATGATGATGGGTGGCCGGTCTTGTGACCTGGAGGGGATTGGGACTCATTGATGGAGTTCCGTCCCCTCTGGTCAATCAGATTTGCAGCCTCTGAGTGCTTCTGGACCCCCTGCTACGCCTGGATTATCAAGTGGTGGCGGTGGCCAGGAGCACTTTTCACCAACTCTATCTGGTGAGAAGGCTGCAGCCTTTTCTAACTTGGATCTGGCCACTGTCATTCATGCTTTCATCACCTCGAAGCTAGATTATTGCAATGCGCTCTACGTGGGGCTGCCCTTGGTTCAGAAGCTGCAACTGCTGCAGAATGCGGCGGTTCACCTCCTTTTGGAAACAAGGCACCAGGAACATATTACACCGGTGCTCCGAAGTCTGCACTGGCTCCCTATAGCTTCCTTGGCACAATTCAAGCTGCTAGTTTTTTTGACCTTTAAAGCCCTAAACAGCCTGGGCCCCACATATCTGAAAGGCTGCCTCTCTTTCCACGTCCCATTGAGGCCCCTGCAATCTGTCGGGAGCGCCTCCCTATGGGTACCGTTTGTTAGCCATGTTCGTACAAGGGCTCGCAGGGAGGCAGTCTCGGTTGCTGCCCCAATGTATTGGAATTCCCTTCGCCTGGAGGTTCATTTGAGCCCGAGCCTGGGCATTTTCTGGAGGTGGTGTAAGACCTTTTTATTTGAAAAGGCATTTGTTGGGCAGGAATAGGGGACTGGGGTGGTGTTGGGGGGTTGGAGGGATGCTGGTATTGGGCGAGTTTGTTGGGGGTTGTGGTAGGGGTTTTGTATTTTAATGTTTTTATGATCTGCAAGCCACCCTCAGCCTTTGGGACAGGCGCATATACATTTAAATAAATAATAATAAATAAAAGAATAAATTAAATTAAAGCAAGGCTTGGCCCCTGCCCCTTGTGCCACTCTGTTCCCTGCTAGCATGTGGGTTTCTGGAGGGGGCAGGAATCGAGGTTTTGCAGGCTTTGCCTTACTTGGGCCCATTGTTGCTGCACTGATTGAGTCTCATTCCTGGTCATGGTAGAGTGATCTTGGCTGCAATCAGTGTGCCCTGGCTGGCTGGACTGCATCTCTGGCAGGGGGAATGTTTTTAATACACTCCTGAACACTGCGTGCAGGAAAAAGGCTGGGAATGTTTTTCCATCTGTTTGGTGCAATGAGCAGCTGGGGCTGTGTCCTTTCCAGGGAGCCCAGGCAGCAGCTGACGGTGTGGCGTGGAGGAGCAGCAGCAGCAGAGATCACACACACAGGTCACTGAGTGCAGAGCAGGGCCAGGTCTCAGCTGCGGGATGCACTTGGGGAGGCTTTGGCCTTCCAGGGCACCCGTTCCTTTCCCTTCCCAGCACCAGCAGGGAAGGGCTGGTGAAAGTTGACCTGCATGGTGCACATGCCAGCAGCCATGACTTGTACAGGCAGCCTCTCTGGCAGGAGTTGGTATAAACGGGATTGGGCTTCACCCCGATTGACACCCCGCTGCACCTCCAAATATAGCTGTGACTCAGTTTCTCCACTTGTAATCATCACAGGCTACTACTCTCTGCCTACTCTTGCAGGAAGGTGTGTTAATCTAAGCATACAGAGCCAGATTAACAAGTGTGGTTGTAAGCTGCCCTGATCCATTATGGGAAGTGTGGCATATAAGTTTAAATAAATAAATAAATAATAATATCATCTGTGATTTAGGGTGTTCCCTTGATTACAGAAAATTTATTTGGCTTAGTGCATCTCTGTGTCTAAGAGAAACCCATCAGAATCCAGTTTCAGGCAGCAATGCGCACATACCAGCCTGTAGTAAAAGAAAGCTTTATCAAAAGAAGTTATGTTTAGGTTAAAGTAATAAAGCAGTTTGGTGCAGAGTCAAAGAAAGTTGCTAACAGAAATTAAAAGGTTAAAACAATGCAATTCTTGACTTACTTGAATGTTTCCTAATTCAAAACTTCCCCTGTTCAGTTCAGATCACTCAGTTCAGGTCCCCTGTTCAGTCCATTGTCACAGCCGTTTCTGGAAAGGCTCCTTCCTGACAGATGGTCAGCCGGAGATGAACAAAATCTGATCTCAGTTCTCTGCTTAAATAGCTTTCAGAGCCACAATTAAGGGGTTACTGTCCCCTGCATCCAAACCTCTTTACTGATGCTGCTGTCCCCAATGTTCTGAGGTTGGGAGCCCTGACTTAGAATGCATAATGCTCATAATGACCTGGTCTTTGTTTTTGTCTGTTGGCTCCAGGTTTCCCCTGCAGCATTCTGCTACCAGTTCTTCTTTTGTCATCTTGGAGAAACTGATAGGCATCACCATCTTGTCTGACTAACGGTAGTTCCCGAAATGAAAAACAAAATAACAAAACAGCACTCTCGCACAATGTTTTGCCTGCTTGCTCCAAATCTAGCTGGCTACTTCACTTTTTAGTTACTGCATATTGGTACACAGTCTTGGGAACCTCTGGCTTGAGACTGGTGCTGCTAAATGTGACGTCGTTGGTGAATAAAACAACTATCATCCAGGAGTCTGTCCTGGATTGGGGCACTGACCTTGCGTGCATAACAGAGACCTGGCTGGACGATGAGTTTGGGCCGACCTCATTCCGGTCGGGTACTTTGTGCAGCAGCAGCAGCCTAGGCCCGAGCGAGGGGCAGGGGGGCACAGTAGCCATTGTTTTTAGGGACATATTGCTGATCAGGAGTGCAACCCTTGCCAGGTGTTGAGGGCCTCCATCTTGTATTTGATTTGGCCAGGGACGGAGTAGGGGACGGGTGCTGCTGATATACCATGCACCTTCCTGTACAGCTGCATTCCTGAATGATTTTGCTGAGCTGGTGTCAAATGTGGTCTTGAGGGCCCTGAAACATATTGTTTTGGGGGACTTCAACATCCACGCTGAAACCAGCCTTTATGGGGAAGCAGAAGTTCATGGCCTCCATGGGTCTGTCCCAGGTTGTGTTTGGCCTGACACATGAGAGGGGGCACACTCTGGACATGGTGTTTTGCACTGGCCTTGAGGTGGGGGTCCACTAATTGAGGGGAGGGGTTAAATATATCACCCTTGTCATGGACAGATCATTACCTCCTGATGGAACATGGGCCCCTGCAGGGTGCAGGGCCTATTAGGTTGGTCCACCTGTGGAGACTTATGGAACCAGTGGGGTTCCAAAGTGCCTGGGGGATTTACCCCTGGACCTTGACAGCCGCACGATCAATGACCTCGTGGCTTTACGGAATACTGTTTTGGCTGAGGCTATCGATATGGTGGCTCCTAGGTGTCGGCTCCCTGCACGGCGGCAACACAGGTCCCCATGGTTTGCAGAGGACCTGCGGCAGCTAAAGCATGAGGGTAGGTGGTTAGAGAGGCAGTGGCATAGGACTCAAACTGAGGATGACTGATAGCGGCACAGAACCCTTTTGAAGGCCTATGCCACGGCTGTGCAGGCTGCGAAGAAAAGGTTCTTTGCAGCTGTCACAGCATCCACGAAATCACATCCAGCGGGGCTTTTCTGGGTGGTGAGAGGCTTGGTCAGTCTGGCCTGTCTCCACCTGGAAGTAGAGTCTTCCAGTGCCCGCTGTGACATGTTTGCTGATCAATAATTCTTACTCCCCAACCCCCTATTTAGATAACATCAAGTCTCCCATGAAGAGGAAATTATTCATGCTGGCCCGATTCAATTCTTTTCCCTCAGAGCTGGTAGAGGGGAGATACAGAGGCGTCCCCATGGCGGAGCGCGTATGCCAGTGTCAGCTACAGCAAAGAGATTCTATCAGTCCTATATTGTTGCATTGCCCTTTCGATCAAGAAGCGCGAGCTAAATTCACTGCTACACGTATCTTAGCTACCCAGGAAGACAAACCAAATTTTATATCCGCCTTCTGTTAGGTGATCGTTCCCTCGATATTACAATGTTTAGTCGTAAACTGCTTTCCTGTAATTTGAACCCATTGGTTCCAGTCTTGCCCTCAGGAGCAACGGAGACTAAGTCTGCTCCATCTTCTATGTGTCAGCCCTTCAGATATTTGAAGATGGCTATCATGTCTCCCCTTCGTCTTCTCTTCTCTTCTCCAGGCTAAACATACCCAGCCCCTTCAACCTTTCCTCATAGGACTTGGTTTCCAGACCCCCGACCATCTTTGTCACTCTCCTCTGAACCTGTTCCTATTTGTCAATGTCTTTCTTATAAGTTTATAAGTTTATTGTGTAGCAAAAGCCATTATTATTATTATTATTATTATTATTAACAAACATTTATATAGCGTCATTGGTCTGGGGCCATCATTCCTCGCACAGAGAGCCTTTTTCCGAACACCCGAACTGAAACGAACCGGAACGAACCGAACGGCTGAACCCAAACCGCGATCTGTTTGCCCATCCCTACTTTCCAGCAAGGTTCCCGCCAGCTTGGGAAGGTCCAGGCTTGAAACAGACCAGTGCAGGGATGCAGCCAGCAATGGTCCTCTTTCCATAGTGCTCCTTTCAAGAGGAGTCCAGTGCGAAGGGGACCAGATGGGGCCTGTATACGGGCTGCAAGTGTGTGTGTGTGCAGGTGCAGCAGGGTGGGCTGTTGGCCCATGGGCAAGTCTCCTAGTGAGGCGAGTTTGTGGAGCTTTGTGTACATTGGAAATTATTCCAGATTCATCACACTGGGACTGGTGAGTTAATGGAAGTTCATTGATCACAGGTTTTTTTAATATAAATCTCTAGTGTTTTTAGTGAGCTTTATCCCTAGATATTTTATTTGGTCTTTCTGTATCTGAAATTGAGCCAGGGTTTCCAAACCAACCTCCCTATTTTGCTCCTGATTCAGAACCATCACTGGTGTTTTACGTGTGTTTACTTTGTATCCAGATAGGGCTCCAAATTGAGTTAGTGCTGCCATAAGCTCTGGAACTAAGGTTTGTATGTTAGTGACTGAAAGCAGCATGTCATCTGCATACACCATTGTCTTATGTTCTGTGTCTTTAGTCACTAACACTGGAATTTTGACATTTTGATTTATCGCCAGAATAAGTGGTTCTATCCCAATGTCAAACAGAAGGGTGAATAGCGGACATCCCTGTCTAGTTCCTCTCAGCATCTGAAACACTGGAGTCTGTTCCCCGTTGATCACTATCTGTGCTGTTGGCCTCTTGTAAATACTTTTCACCCCCCTCTAGATAGCCCCCCGAGAAGCCCATCTTAGACAGAGTTGCCATCAGGAACTCTTTTTCTAATCTGTCAAAGACCTTGTTGGCATCCAGAGAGACCATGGCAGTGAGCCTTTTGTCCTTATTAATTTTATATATCAGGTTAACTGCCCTTCTGATATTGTCTATCCCCATCCTACCCCTATAAATCCAGTCTGATCTGGCCCTATGATGCTTTTAATAATGGTTTGTAGTCTATTAGCCAATATTTTAGTGAAGATCTTTGCATCAGTGTTCAACAAAGCTATAGGTCTGAAATCTCCACATTCCTTTCCTACCAACCCTGTCTTTGGGCATAATGTGATCGTGGCCATATGAAATGTGTCTGGCATTTCTGTGTTTTCTTTAATCAAATTAAATACTTTGCTTAATAAGGGGATTATCAGTTCACCATATACCTGGTAGCACTCTGGAATAAAGCCATCTGGGCCCAGTGTTTTATTTTTTGGCAGTTCTTTAATAACCCCTTTAACCTCTTTTGCTGTGATGGGCTTGTTGAGCATCTTCCTTTGTGCTTCCGATATTTTTGGCATTTTTAATTAATTTCCTTCCTGTTAGGGAAGTCAGAAGTGTACAGATGTTTATAGAATTGCAGAAACTGCTCCTGCATCTCCAGCCCTGCTACATATTTCTGGCCATCAGAGTGGAGAATCTGAGTTATCTGAGCCTTTTTTCTACGTTGTTTTATCATCCAGGAGAGTATTCTGTCCGCTTTGTTACTTTTAACATAATAGAATTGTTTGGTGTAGCACAGTTTTTTGACAACCGTCAGCCCCCTTATCTCTACCCTTTCTTTGATCCCTTTCTTTGTGGGTTTGTCTTTTAATAGCCCATCTAAATGTTTAAGTCTTAGATACAGCTCGTTTAATTCATTTTTTCTCTTTTTCCTGTTCCAGGAGTCCAGTTTTATGTATTGGCCCCATATGTAGGCCTTGGCCGCCTCCTACAGTGTCACCTGAGAGGCCTCTCCATTATCATTCAGCTGAAGATACTCCACTATCTGTTGTTTAATTGTTATTGTTGAGATTGAATAAAGATGCTTTGTTTAGTGACCACCTGTGTATTTTGTGTATCTTTTATTGTTCTGTTCTAATTAGGGACGTCACTGCACTATGGTCTGTGAATGTTGCTGGACATATCTCAGAACTGAGACACCGTTCGCACTCCCTGTTGTGCATAAATATGTAGTCAATTCTTGTATATGACATGTGTCTATTAGAAAAGAAGGTATATTCCTTTTCTTGTGGGTGTTTCAGTCTCCAAATGTCGACCAATTGTGCTGTAGCGATGTCACGAGCCATTTTTCCTGCCCTTTTTTTAGATCCCCACTCCTGTCCAATTTTGTCAGTGGGCTGTTGAGATCGCCAGTCATTAATAGGACTCCCCTGCTTTCAAGTCTCGCCAGTCCTATCATTTTCTGCAAGAACTCTGCCTGTCCTGTGTTGGGGGCATAAAAGTTCAGAAAAGTGTATTCTTCCCCCATCAGGAGCCCCTGAACTAACAAGTATCTGCCCTCTGGGTCTTTGATTATTTTTTGCTTGATAAAATTGAGTGAGTGGGCAAAAGCTAGTAGAACCCCAGTCTTTTTCTTCTTTGCATTCGCAAAAATGAGATGCTCAAAATATTTGTCCCTAACCCTGTTGTTATCTTTCTGTAGGAGGTGTGTCTCCTGTAGGGCCACCACCTGGGATTTTAACAGTTTTAAGTATTGCCATGTTTTTTTCCCTCTTAGTTGGACAGTTAAGGCCTTTTACATTCAATGTACAGATTTTAAACTCAGCCATATCCTCTACCCGCCATTTGTGCATACACTCTCCCTGCTAATGTACCCCATCTGTCGATGGGCCCCTGAAACCATTGTTCCCCCACTAACACTCTCTCCTCCCCACCTTTGCCCCCCTTGCCCCTCTCGTTCCCTCCCTCGCCCTTTCGCAGCTTCAAGGTTAGAAAGAACCTTCAAGGGGCAAACCATGGAGTCGCTATACTCCGCTATCCCCCCCGACAAGCCCTCTCCTTATTCGTCCTGCATCCATTTCTTACTGTACACAGCTCACCATCTTGTAATGCCTATAAATTGTCCCGGTGTTGTCGTTTCTCCAGTTTACCCGCTGTCTGTCCACCATCTGTTATGGCTGGTCTGCTATTTCTTCCTCTCCTGCATTCCTGAACTCTGGCACCTTTGCGGCCATATATTTCTCCAGCACCTTGATGTCGAAGAAATTCCTTCTACGATCTTTATGCATAAAAGAGAATGTTGCCAGGTATCTGATTTGTGTTTTTATACCTTGAGCAGCAAACTTCTCTTGTATCTGATACCATTTCTTCCTTCTTGCTACTGTGGCGGGAGCCAGATCTGGTTGTATTGTTATTCTGCGCCCTTCAAATCTCAGTTCCTTGCTTTTTCTGGCTCCCACAATATCTGTTCTTTGTCCTGGTACCGCAGGCATCTAAAAATCAGTGCTCTGGGAGAGTCCCCCTCTTTAGGCCTGGGCCGCAGGGTTCTGTGTGCCCTGTCCACTTCAATGTCATGTAGATGAGTGCACTGTGGGAGGAGGGCCTGGAGGATTTTGTGTACTAGGTCCCTTCCCCCCTGGGCCTCCGTGGCCTCCGTGATTTCCTAGATCCTGAGGTTGTTCCTTCATCCCCTATTCTCTAGGTCCTCGATCTTGTGCCCCCCTCCCCAGTGCTTTCTCAATTGCATGAATCCGGGCCTTCCATTGTTGGTTCTGGCCTTCCCTTTCCTCTAGCCTGTTTTCTAGATTAGTGACCCTCTCTGCTACTCCATCAAATTTCTTGTTCAAGGTGTCCACCACACTCGTTACTTTTTGGATACCATCATTCAGTATTTCCCATTGTTTTTTGTGGCTTCATGCTGAGAGTTTATGGTATCAACCAAGCTGGCCAGTTGCTCAGTAATTTCTGGCTGCTCCCCCGGTCGCAATCTTGTTGCTGCCGCCATTTTAGCCTGTGCTTTCTCCGGCTCCCCTCCCCCACAGACCTCTCCTCCCTGCGGTTTTTCTAAGCTTTTCAGCCTCCGCGGTTCACCTTTACCACTTTTTTGGGGGGTGGGGGTGTTCCTCTTCGGATTCCTTCCCATGTGCGGTACCGGGATTCTGTTTCGGAGCTTCCTTTTAAGGCATTAGTATCTGGACCATGGGGAGCATTTCGCCGACGCGGCTACTGCTGATGCATGCCCAGTGGCGCCCCCTACCTTTTCTTTAAACAGACAGGCCCGCAAGCCAGAATAATTCAGTTCCCAAGTACTACCGCCGGAGCGTACAGAGGCGTATTCGCTAACACACACACACACACACACACA
>QEPC01001017.1:254111-308949 GCA_003113815.1 Sphenodon punctatus | reverse complement strand
CATAGTTTGGATTATTTTTCCCTACATGCATAACTTTGCACTTGTCCACATTAAATCTCATTTGCCATTTAGATGCCCAGGCACCCAGTGTCGTAAGATCCTGTTGCAGTTCCTCACAGTCTGCTCGTGTTTTAACTACCTTGAATAACTTGGTGTCATCTGCAAATTTGATCACCTCACTCTTTTCCAAATCATTAATGAATACATTAAACAGCACCGGTCCCAATACAGATCCCTAAGGCTCTCTCCATTGTGAAAACTGACCATTTAGTCCAACCCTTTGCTTTCTATCTTTTAACCAGTTTTTGATCCATAGTAAGACACTATCTCCTATCCCATTTTAAATCCTTTTTAACTTTCTCAAGAGTCTCTCATCAGGGATCTTATCAAATGCTTTCTGGAAATCCAGGTACACTATATCTACTGGGTCTCCCTTGTCCACATGCTTATTTACACCCTCAAAGAATTCCAAGAGGTTAGTGAGGCATGATTTACCTTTACTAAATCCGTTTTGATTCTTCCCCATTAAGCCATGTTTGTCAACATGCCCTGTAATTCTGTCCTTAATTATGGTTACCACCATTTTGCCCAGCACAGAAGTCAAGCTTACTGGTCTGTAGTTTCCAGGATCGCCTCTGCATCCCTTTTTAAATATCAGGATTACATTTGCCACCTTCCAGTCCTCAGGTACAGTGGCAGATTTTAGTGACAGGTTACAAATTACTAACAGTAGGTCTACAATTTCATATTTGAGTTCCTTCAGAACTCGGGGGTGAATGCCATCTGGCCCTGGTGACCTGTTAGTATTCAGTTTGTCAATTTGCCCTAGAACATCCTCCGTCACATTGATTTGTAACAGCTCTTCCAATCCTCACCCACAAAGCAAGGATCCGGCGTAGGTACCTCCCCCAAATCCTCCGCAGTTAAGAGCGATGCAAAGAACTCATTCAGCTTCTCTGCGATGTCCTTATCCTCCCTGAGCACCCCTTTTACTCCTTTGCCATCTAATGGTCCAACTGACTCCCTAGCAGGCTTCTTGCTTCTGATGTATTTTGTTGCTTGTTTTTGCCTCTTTATCAAGCCTCCCTTCAAAATCTCTCTTGGCCTGCCTTATTAACACTTTACTTTTACGTTGTCAGTGTTTATGCTCTTTCGTATTATTTTCATTGGGACTAGCCTTCCATTCTTAAAGGATGCCCTTTTGGTGATAATAGCCTCCTTCACCTCCCCATTTAGCCATAGTGGTAGACTTTTGGTCTTCCTGCTTCCTTTTTTAACATGCGGGATGCATTTAATCTGGGCTTCCAGAAGGGTGCTTTTAAACAGCCTCCACGCCTCTTGCAAACTTGTAGTCCTTGCAACTGTGCTTTTTAGTTTCTTTTTAACTAGTTTCATTTTGTCAGTCTCCCTTTTTAAAGTTAAATGCTACCGCTGTACGTTTGTCTGTCTTTCCCCCTCCAAAAATTGTCAGATGTGACCAAATTATGATCGCTATTGCCTAGTGACCCCGCCAGTTACTCCTTGCACCAGGTCCTGCGTGCCACTCAGGACTAGATCTAGAATAGCTCCTCCTCTCGTTGGTTCCGGACCAGCTGATCTAGGAAGCGGTGATTTATGGCATCCAGAAATTTGACCTCCACGTCCCACCCCAAGGAAACATTTCCCCAATGGTTGCGAGTTCAAAATTTCAAGTATAAGTGATGGCGTGGATCTGCCTAGTCTGAAAATATCAACTTTATGTACATTTGCACTGATTAACAAGCTAATTTTTAAAAAGAAGAAAAACCCAGGGTCACACGCACATGAAGTTCCCCTCCTAAGAGCCAGATTCCCCCTGGCTGGCTACTTCCTCTTTCAAATTGCTCACCATTTATTACTTGTTACTACCACAGAAGCCAACACACCCTTCCTTGTCAAGTTGTGCTGCCATTTGTTAAAAGGCTGTAGACTGGTCAGCATCGCAGCTGAGTAGCCACACTGCAGGCCTGCTGTGTTAGCATCCGGGCAACCCTGTGCAGCCTCTCCCTTGTCTTATTTATGAAGGGGGCAGCACCTCATCCTGGCACCTGCATTACCATAATTAAAGGTGCTATATGGGGGCAGAGGGGCTTGTTTTGCCTCTGCTATTCACCCCCTATTCATTTTCATCATTAAAAATCACAAGCTTCAGCTGTTCTTATTGTACACATTAAAAAAAAAAAACCCAACCAAACACTGGTGCCCTCCTTTTACCCCCTCCTCCCTGCCCTTCTGCAGCACCTCATTTAAACCAAGGCGTTCCCTTCTGGAGCAGGACAGTGCGTGGGAATGGGAGGGACCATTAGTGGAAGGAGGCGCCAGCTCATGGCTGCGTCTGCCCAGAAGAGCTGGTCTGGCTCTGCTCCTGGTTCTTGTAGCCCTGTATTTAACAGGAGCTCCCAGTAACCCTACAATCCCCTGTATACAACAGGGGCTGTCAATTTCAGCAGACAGCAGAGACCTTAGTCATAGGGAGACCACAGGCCAGAGGAAACAAAAGGTGTTTGCAGGTGGGTTACCATTCCCACCCACAGATCACAGCGACAGCGCTACAGCTTTGGAAGGGTCAATCATCAATATACTGACAACACCCAGCTCTACCTCTCCATCCAACCCACAGCCTGCAGTCTCTGTGCTCCTGGATCCGTTGCTGTGTCTGGAATCTCAGGTGGCAGTGGTGGCCAGGAGTGCTTTTCACCAACTCCATCTGATGAGAAGGCTGCAGCCTTTTCTTTCTGATTCAGCTCGGACAACCATAATTCATGCTTTCATTACTTCAAGGCTAGGCTACTGCAATGTGCTCTACCCAGGGCTGCCCTCAATGAATGCTCAGAAGCTGCAGAATGTGGCAGTCTGGCTCCTTACAGGGTCAGGTTACCAGGAGCACATAACACCTGTGCTCCAAAATCTGTACTGGTTGCCTGTTGTCTTCCAGGCACAATTCAAGGTGCTGGTTTTGACCTCTAAAAGGCTTGGGACCCACTTATCTGAAAGTTTGCCTGACCTACCATGTCTCATTGCGCCCTCTGCAGTCAGCTGGGGATGCCCATCTGGAGGTACCAGTCTTTAACTTGGCCTCCACGATGAGGAAGGGATTCTTAGCTGCCACTCCGCAGCTCTGGAACTCCCTCCCAGTACTTTGAGGTCTGCTTATGTCTGGGCTTTATCGCCTTTAGGACGCAGTGTAAAACAGTCTTATTCACAACGGTGTTTGGTGGGGAGGGCTAGAGTAGGGGGGGTTGTGTGGGATAAGGGTGATTTAGGAGGTAGGGGGGTTGGAGTGTGGGGTTGTAGGTTTTTGTATTTATGGTATTACATTGTGTGTGTTTTGTACTGTAATACTGTAAGCCACCCTGAGGTGTCTTAGTAGGAAGGGCAGGGTAAGAAATTAGAATAAATAAAATCTAGGCCTTATTAGGGGGAGGCTACTGAGAGGGATGGCATTTGCAAACAGGTGTTGGAGGCCAGTTCTCTCATGTAGGTGGCAGTAGGACACATGCTGCCAGTGTTTACACCACATTCAATAATGGCTCCCATGTCTCAGACAATCCAGGCAAGAGGCTCCTGGGACTAGGCAAGGCGGAATGAGAATCAGACTGAAGTGGCTGAGAGAAATTCAGGGACTGGCACCCTGCCCCACAGCCCACTGTGCCTATGCTCCCCTGAGGGACTAGCTCATTCATGGAAGACAGCCCAGACGCTTAGCCTTGGCAGACATGAGCATTGTTCCCACACACCCTCCAGCCCCCACTACATAGTAGAGCCTGCTTACATTTCTACTCCCCTTTCTTCCTCCCACAATGCCCCAGAGTCAAATTCATTGGGGACCGCAGCAAGTTTCACACAGCGTTTGTCGCTCCGCAGCGTTCGAGCACGGTAGGTCCTGCCTGCACAAGCTGAGTGCACGAAAGGTGGCAACAGCCACACTTCCATCCACCCTGAACAGGCAGCTCCCCATTCTCTTCTCAAAGCCTGAACCCCTCAAGGCAGCAGCTGCTCTACCCATTCATTTCATTTACATAAAATTCAAATTCTGGTATGGAAAAGAATGGCACAAAGCCTATTAGGAGCCCAGCAGCACAGCTGAGCTTAGGGTGCCCCAGAAAGTTAAGACTGCAAAGGAAGGAGGGGGCACATACAGAAATTAGATTGGCTTTTTATTACCCTATAACCATGACATCAAAATGTATTTGCTAGCTGCAGAGATGGTTTGCATTGTAAACTGGGTATTTCACACACCATTCTCTCAAAACTACTTAAAGAAGCAGTTTGTGTCTGTGAGGACCAACACACACACCCCTCTCTCTTCCCATGACATGACATCCTTGTTCAGAGCAGCGAGTACATCTGATTTATACAGCTGTATCTACACAAGCTCTCTGTTATGAAAGAATATACACACATCCAGGATCCCTGGCTGCCTGCTGCCAGGGAGCACATGGCTTGGAAAATAAAACGTTCAGGCTTAGGAAAATGCTGATCTGCATTCATTCCATTGCGGGACTCCAATGGGACACAGAAAATATTGCACTTGTAAATTAAGGAGAGAGAAAATGAGAAGTTCCTAATACACAACAATGCATCAAGCATCCAGCTACAGGATTTCAATAAATAGACACAGGTGGAGGTGTGGGAGCCGTTCCACTGCTCACCTGTAGTTGGGGTGGGGGTAGGGAGAACTGGCTCTCGCTTCCACGCCATGGCACAGGAAGTGCCATTCTATCCCACTAGGTGGGCTTTGTTTGTTGGCCAGGTTCGGGAGCACATGCTATGCCTGGACAGGGACAAAAGAGCCAGTCTTTGAAGGAGAACAACCCTGATCATTCATTGGAAGTGGTTTGGTTCAATCCAGGGGTCTCTTGCTCAGGAAGGAATCCTCTTGTTGCCACTTTTTCCACCTTGCTGGAGCCCTGCCATGCTCCCTATCAACTCCACAAGAGAAAGCTCAGGCCAGCGCTTCACAGTGTCTTGCTGGAGCTCTGCTGCTGGCTCAGGGAGGGAGATGTCGTACCGGAGAGATGGTAAGGCTCTGGGGACAGTGCAGCAGTACAGTACCCGACTGCCTGGCTCTCCAGCCACCAGGCCCCTTTAGGAGAGAGCTATGGGTCCATGTACAGGAATCTCCACAGAAAGGCATGCTCTCTGCTGCCTACTCAGGAAAGGCCACCACTAGTTGATCTCATATAAACATACAGCTCCCAGCCTGTCACAGAGATGAGCCTTGCCTTCTACAGTGGGGGGCTAGGCTTCTTCTGGTTAATGATGTCCAAGTACAGCTCCGAGCGCAGGAAGCGGGGGTAGGAGTCCTTCTCCATGAGCCCATAGATCCGCTTCTGCGCCAGGTCAAAGCAGCAGCGATTGATGTTCTGCAGGTTCTCTTTGGTGTGCTCCCTTGTGTAGGAGTACAGGTTCACCTGCAGGAGCACAAAGGACAGCACCATTGCTCAACTCTCTAGGCACGACCCCTCACAGGGAGGAGAGCAGCAGCAGTCAGCCTTTACCAGGCCATGCCTGCTGGCACATAGGAGGCCAGAGCCCCACGCCCCACCAGGGAGGCCATTCACAGGAGACACAACTACTTGTGCAAGGCCAAGTGGCTATTAGAACAGCCCAAGAAAGCAAGGTGGTTCACGTGGCTCTTGTTTGGGCAAGGTTTGTTAAAATGCCTTTAGGCCATTGATATAGCTGGATCTCACTGGCCATGGGGTGTCTGGCACAATCCCTCCTGAGGCGCTGCATTCAGCTGTGACAGTCATAGGGGCTTCAGGAGGATTATGGTCATGGTCCCTTTAAGAGAGCAGACCTTAGCTGCCAGAAGTCAGCTAACAGACCGCAGATAGCTATAAAAGCTGAAGGAAAGCTCAGAGTGGAGATCTGAGTAGCAGTGAGCTCCAGGGAACTGGCTAGCTGCTAAGTGGAAAGCAGCCAAAGCCTCTAGAACAGACAGGCAAGAACACAGAACGAGACAACATTAAACTCTCAGAGATCACAGCAACAGGACAAGGTGGGAGAGTCCAGGTGGAAACAAACTGTTATAGGCACCTGAAAGCGCCTTTATTATGTGACGGTTTAATAACTAAGAGGGGACCGGACATTAGCCGCCCCGATCGGTTTTAGGAGGGGCGGGGTATAAATGTGAACAAATAAATAAATAAAATTAACCAGGAGAAGTCCCAACCGGGAGGCTTTTGTGGAGGGCTGCAAGGGGTTTGGTGGAGGCTCAATATCAAATTAAACGAACCCTCCTGGGAGACCATATTGGCACAAGGCAGCTGAAGAAGGACTTCGAATGTGTTTGGGGTGTAGCAGGGTTTGCAAGCTAGTTCCCTCAAAGAAGCCAAGACAGGGCAGCTCACAAGCAGAAAAGCCCTACCCTGCTACACATAACCCTTAGTGAAGGGGCCCCAAAAATGTGAAGGCCCCTAACAATCCCCATTGATACTTGATATTGCAGGTCTGTCACTGCTTAGGGTCATGGGGTTATATTTAAGTTTCTAAATAGGGTCAGAGAGGCAGAAGCTTGGGAACACCCGTGTTAGTGATTTTAACCCACGGAGGTAGAAAGTACCTCCCTACATAACAGGATTAATTCACCAAGGCTTTGCAGTCCTCCTGCTCTGCTCCATTCCCCGGGGGGAGAACACCCACCCACCCCAACCTGGACCTTTCACTGACCCCTGGGGTAATTATTTTTTTTTTTTTTTACTTACCTCCATTTCGGAGCAGGGCAATTTACTCAAGGTAGGTCCCTAATTCATGGTTGGGGCACAGCATCCCAAGAATGCAAAAGTCATGCATAATGGCACAGACCCAGGCAGACTAGTCCCCCAGGCTCATTTGCTTTGTCTGACCAGGCATTGCACTCCCACCACATAGGCCAAAGGATTGGGAGCAGCAGGGACTTCTTGCTGAAAGGCTTGTGGAAACGCAGTCAGAGCATGGCAAGCAATATCCCCTACCTCTTTGCATGACTGGATAGCAATGTACTCCGCAAAGATCTTTTTGGCTTTTGACACCATCTTAGACTGGGATTTAATCTTCTTGTACTCCTCGCATGCCAGCCAGAACTCCAGGTTCTCCTCGCTGAACTCTGTACGCAGGAAGGCACGGAAGGCAGCCAAGCCGTCTGCAAGAGCAGCAGAGCACAGCCTTCACTCTCCGTACCTATAACCTTCAGTCCCAGGGGCTGAACCTGTTCTGGCCATGGCAGGGCTTTGGCTCCTGCCTGGGATGGGCTCCTAGTGCACGATAGGCAACAACACTGGGAGCCTGCCATTCAGTAACGGTAGCGCAAGAGAACCTCTCGCACCAATATGGGCCCTCTTGTCAGAAGCAGTCCGTTCCAGTGCTTGTGGGGATACACAGGCAGTGTCACACACCAAATGCTGCTGCCCTGTGCTGGTGTAACTGTGGCCTTATAGCACTCCTCAAGGAGCAATGGATCCTCCCAGCCCAACATTAGTCAGGGGCCTAGAGCCCAGATCCCCAGCTCCCACACAAAGTCTTTCCACTCTGGAAGAAAGCACAGGGGTGTTGGTTACTGCACAGCAGGACACAGCTTCTGGACTGGGACCGCAGCAGCCCCGCCCCAGGGTACTGAGAATCCTGCGATCAGTCCAGATAGTGCACCAGGCGCTCACGCTGCAATAGAGACAGCACACTGCTGCCCTAGGGCCAGACCCTATCCAGAGACTGCCCCCTACTGCAATGGGAGAGTCCACCATCTGGCCAGCTCTGCACCCACTTGGGCCCTGGGCATCTCGACACCCACTGGAGTCCACAAAGTCCATGGTGCCAACACAGACCCTCAGAGAGCCCAGGGCTACACTTACATTTGTGAAGCAGAAGTTTTTCCAGGGACTCCCCCCACTTGAGAGCTTCTTCTGGACTTGGTCTGCAACAGAAAAGCCATCTGTTTGAAAAACACAACTAACAACTGGTGTGCGGCAGCCAGCAACTTCTGCTGCAACCCTCTCCCCCTACACACACACACACAGTCTGTACACCCAGGGAAGCCCTGGAAATTAGACATAGCAGGATTGCTTCAGGGCAGGCCACACTAGTGTGGGCCAATGGCCCAGGGACTGCTAACAGCTCTTGCAATTAGAACTTGGGGCTCAAGATTTTAGCCATTCATGAAACTTATGATAAATTGTGTCAAGTCTAAGCTTTCAGAACGTTTCCAGCCTAATTGCAGAGAAAAACTGGGAGATTGTACAGCAACGTGCCCTACAACCTCAGTGCAGAAGGCAGAGAGGGAGCCCACCCTTTTGCGATTTAAACAAAAAATTGGATGCTTTTTAAGCTAGTCTTGCAATTTTGTCATGCCTCCCAACTGGTGACTGAGCATCTGGCACGGCAGATGAGAAGGGCAGCCTCATGACCCAAGGAGCCGGTCCAGTTCTGGGATTTTCATGAGTATGCAGACTACTTGAGCCCTGCAGCAGACTATCAGTCAAAGTTTTATTGCTTAGCCAAAGGCTTTAACAGAATTAACAAAACACTTAATAAATGTATAATGTAACAACAAGGCAACAATAGCAAACTATACAGAATTTTAAATATTAAAATTTTAAAAATAAGACCACCAATGCAGTCATCAGATCAGCCCCATCTCCTCCCACCAACATGCCCCTCTCCAAAAACATAATCCTGTAACTGCTCGTGATGATAAATTTGGGAAGCAGCAGACTATATAAACCAAGCTCTCCCCATTGGGGGGGGGGGGAAGGAGAGAGAACGGGGGACAGGCAGTCACCAGGATGCAGCTGTCTCCACATCCTCCTGCAACAGCTGAGGCTCTGGAGTGCCTGCCAGCTGCTCCCTGCACAGCTCAGAGCACGGTGGTCCAGTTCCTAGGAGGGGCTTCCATACAGGAGAGTGAAAGGTAGTTTTGATATAACCCTACCCTTTAGGAAAGTTGTGGCTTCTCCTACCCTTACGTGCCCACACTCCACGTGGGGTAGCTACACAGCCGGAGGTGCAACCACCATCCCTCCAGCCTGGGGAGTCACCCGACAACTGTGCAGAAACCAGTCCTTCCAGGTCCATAGAGTCCTTCTCCAGGGCCGTCTTCTATCCCACAATGGTGACACTGCTCCTCCCTTTGATCCCAAGTAGATTTGGGGCACATGCGGCCACTTCAGTTTAATCCCTTTCTTCCCCCCTCTCTACAAGCTGGCCAAGCCAGGAGCTCCCCATGGGACCTACTTGAGCGACTTCATCACTTTGTCCAGTTTGCTGGCGGGGTTGGCCCCCGGGGACTCGTTCCGTCGCCGAAATATCCCCAGCCGGTTCTTCATGTCCTTGGCCCTGGAGACAAAAGCAGGGTTTAGCGGCGGGTGAGGCTGCCCGCCTGGGCAGGCGCTCCCGAGGGAGGGGAGAGCGGGCAGCTCCGAGGGGCTCGCCACCTACTCCTTCATGGTGTGCCGGCGCTGCAGGGTCCCATGGCGGGGCCGGGGCGCACCCAACACCATCTCCGCGTGAAACTCCAGGGGCTGGGGCTTGGCCAGGTCTCGGAAAAAGGGCATGCCTGCTCCGGGGGGTCAGCGAGCTCGAGTCCCGGCCGGCGGCGGCAGGAGCAGCAGCGAGCGAGCGAGCAGCCCGGGCGGCTGCTGGAGCGGGACTGACGCGCACTCGCTCTCCCTCCCGGCCGGCCGGGCAGCCAGGAAGTGGGCTGCCCCGCTCGCTCCACGCCGGGAGGAAGGAGGCATGTGCGCCGGGGGGGGAGCAGCGGCCCCGCTCCAACTGCGCCTATTCCCAGCCCAGCGGGGATTTACGAGGAGCTATTTATAGCTCGCAGCCGCCTCAGGAATGCGGGCTGGAGCGGCGCCCGGCGGGAGCGAGGATGCCCGGGCGCCTTCTCAGGCAAGCGCCGTCGCTGCAGCTCCGCCCGGCTCTCGGAGCGCTGCGCCCGTCATGCTGGTAGAGCGGGCCCCACAGCTCCTCGGGAGTGGGGCCAGGGCCAGACCCCACCCCGTTGCTGACTCTAGCTAAATACACGCGCACCCCTCCGCTCTCACTACGGGCCAGGGCTTCAATGCCAGTTTCTCTATCCAGCACAAGGCGGCCCTGTGCCTCACTAACACCTGCCACCCCCCCCCCCACCCAGTGCTGCCAGTATTTAATTTAATTTAATTTAAATAATTAATAATAAAAAAATATGAATTGCCAGGACTCATGCGGGCCCTGGAAGTCAACCATGCCCCAGAAGCCATGCCTCTTGCTGCAGAGCTGGTCCCAGCAGGGAACTGAACCCCTAGTCACCAGAGCTAGAACTACAACCACCAGACAACCCTGCCCCTCTACAGCTAAATATAAAATAGGAATTCTTGTGATTTAATCTATGCAATTATCCACAAGGGGTGGAAAGCAGGAAAGTCATTAATGAAAGTTAAATAAACCATCCATGGATGCTCTGGCTTTCATTTCCACCCCTGAAATAGCCACCCTTTTCCTGGTCTCTCTCATTTTGGGGGTACCCACTTCTACTGCAAACATTTCTAGGCCTCAGCCCCCTCTGAAATTTAATTGCCAGGGGTGAGACCTTACAAGCCCCACCACAAATTAACATGATTGCTGCCCCACCCCCACAGCTAGCAACCTGGAATCTATTGCCAAGTGAGTGACAGAACTCCTGGAAATGACAGCACTCTCACTACTGCCATGCGCGGGGACTTGTGCTTAGCTATGTGGGTGTGCAAAACTTCATCTCTTGTTAGGAGGACTTTGATAGGCAAGACCACAGCAATGCACTGGCAGGCAGACAACTCTATGGTGGGACTGGAAAAGAGGCCCGCTGCCCTCCAACCCATGTTCATGGGAGTCATGCCAGGCGCCCCTGTGTCTTCCACAGGCTCCCAGCAGCACTCAGCCTCCACCCGCAGAACAGAAAGCAGCTTCTTAGAGAACATACAGTTTGCTTGGGAATTACAGTCAGTCAGAAATTGGATCCCATCAGAAATTTAGTCTCTATGTCAGCTTTCTCCTTGCTTCAAATTATATTGGTAATGGAATAATGTAGACTCCTCAAACTATCTCCAAAGTCAACACTCTTGGAATGCTTGTCCACAGGCTTTCAAAGTCCATCTCTGAGGCTGCATCAGGACAGTGTGGTTAAGGAAATCACTTTCTGTGCCTATGGTACATGAAGGAGTGGTATGGCCAGCACTTTCCCCAAGGCAATGGGCCAGGAACCCACGCGCAGCTGCAGAGACCGGAGGCAGCTATCCATCATGAGAGTGAGGAGGAGCAGAACCCACAAAACCACAGAAATCCTAGAACATCTGAGGAGCAACTGCTTCCTCCCCTCTCTCCATCCTCACTGACGCTACAAGTGGGAGCTGCTGCAAGCACATGAAATACACACAGGGCTGCCCATTTATTAAGCTGGACATAATAAACATGTGAGGGAGGGCTGCACAGACCGAACGCAGACTGCAGCAGGTTGTCTCAGTTGTTTACACACTTTAGAGTTACAAGGCACCTCAAGGGTCCTCTAGTCCAACCCCTGCTTGGCTGCAGGATGACAACAGCTACAACATCCCTGACCGATTGCTGCCCAGCTTCTTTTTGAAAACCTCCAGCTGGAGAGCCTACAACCCCCCTCAGCAGCTTGTTCCATCGCTGCTCAGCTCTTACTGTTAGGAAGTTTTTCCTGATATTTAACCAAAATCTCCCTTCCTATAACTTGAGCCCATTGTTTCTAGTCCTGCCCCCTGTAGAAACGCAGAACAGTTCCTTGCCTTCTTCTTGGTGGCAGCCCTTTGGATATTTGAAAACTGCTATCATGTCTCCCCCTTAGTCTTCTCTTGCTAGGCTAAATGTATCCGGTCCCTTCAACCTTTCCTCATAAAACTTGCATTCCAGAACCTTTATCATTTTTGTCGGCCACTTCTGAACACACTCTAACTCGTCAATGTCCTTCTTAAAATGAGGTGCCAAAAACTGGACACAATACGCCGGATGAGGTCTGACCCATGTTGAATAGGAATTACTTCTGCTGACTTGGAAACAATTCTTCGGTTAATGCAGCCACATCACAATGCTGACTCATGTCCAGTTTGTGATGCCATATGCTGCTGCCAAGGCAGGTGAAGGCACACCACTTACTAACGTTTGGGAGCTGAAAGGAAACAGCAGGATATGGATCGCTCTATTAGGTACTTCTCTGAAGCAACTGAAGGTGGTCACTGTCAGAGACAGGACGCTAGACTAGGTGGACTATTAGTCTGGTCCAGTGTGGCCCCTCTTATGTTAACACAGATTTACATGGCCCTAGAGAGGGGACATGATGGCACAAGCACCAGGTTACACTGGACAGGGTAGGACTAGTGAAAACCAAAGGGCAGAGTCTGGCAGTCATTACACACAGACATTTATTTAGGACAGGAGTGGGCAACCGGTGGCTCGGAAGCCATATACGGCTCTTGGGCAGTTCAAGCAGCCATTCCCAGGCCCCACACTGCCCGAGTTTTACTTCACTGTAACCAAGCCTCAGAAGCTGAGTTGCAGCTGCTTCTCAGACTCTCAGCAGCCAGGACTGCAGTACACCAACATGAAGCAAGAGAAGCTCAAACTCATATGTGCATGTCTTGTGGCTTTCGGACGGGAAAAATTTGGTACATGGCTCCTGGGGTTAGGAACTTTGCCCACCCCTGATTTAGGATTCCCATGCTAAGAACATGGCTGCAGTATGGGCCCTAAGAATGACAAAGCTTAGCTGCCCCTTTAGCACTGCCCGCCCAGGCAGATGTGTGGAGACCCTAGCTCTCTTGCCTGCCAGGAGGGGCACAAGCATGCCACTAGCAGAGGGTGTGCCTTTTCCAAGCGGATATATGTGCTTGCCCCACAGGATGGGAATCCCCCTAAGCACAGCCTCACCAGAGAAGGGCCTCTGCCTCTCACACAGATAGCAATACTACAGCAGAGCAAATCTCTGCTCATCCCCTGCCCCCCATCTTCTCTCCTTAGCACACACAGGAGATTCCGATCTTCCAAATGGAAAGAAACAGGTGCCAGAGCTGGCACTGCACACTTGCTGGACAGAACCGATAACCAAAGTACCCACTAAAAGTCAAGTGTGCGAAGAGCACCTGCTCCAGAGAGCCTCCCTGACTCTGCTGCAGGCCTGTGATGGATGCAGGATGTAGCATGGGGAAGGGGAGGGGGGGGGTGCAGAGCTGCTGCACAAAATGGGCAGAACATAGAATTCAACAGTCAATGACTTACAAAGATGAATGTCACTGCCTGGACTTGGACGGCACCTGACTCATGGCTCTCTCCAGAACTGGGTCTGGTCCACACAATCTCAACGGCAAGGAAGCTCTGTTGTCTGAGCTACCCAAGGGTTAAGGCTCTATCCTGAAAGGTGCTGGGCATTCTGCTCCAAGGGAGCATGCAGAAGCTCAAGTCCTTTGCTGAATCAGAAGAGAGCTCAATACCTTGCAGGATGAAGCCCTCGGTGCTCAAGGAGAGGTGCCAATTCACAGACCCTGCCACTCAGTAAAGCAGCGTGGGAAAACGGGACTCTCAGACTAGAGCCACCATCTGGCTCCCATTACAGTGCAGGCAGCCCGCTCTGGCCTGTGTTTGTGTTTGGTTAAGCAGAGCCACACCATGGGATGGGACGCAGGAACCAAACAGCTCAACCCTGCAATTTCAGCCATGCTCCTAATTTAGCACGTTGAGAGCTGTTCCTCTGCCAATCATTCACTGCACTTTGGGTTCTCAGGGTGCAAGCACTCTCAACAAGTGCATGCATGTGCATACACGAACGCACGCGCACACACACGGTGCAAGCCTCAATCATAGCCTATGGGAGCTTTGCCACTGACTTCAATGGGTTTAAGACTGCAGCCCCACACTCCCTGCATGCTGGCACAGGGCAAATCTGGGGCTACAGCAGCCTGGCTGGCTCCCCCCACTGAAGTGAGCTGCCCATAAACAATTCCTTACTGACTACACATAAGGACACGATGTTTACAGTAATTTCAGCAGCCAGGCACAAAACTGCAGCTAAATAACAAACCCAGCCCCAGATGGATTCCGGGGCCTGTACCATGCAGCCCTTGAGCTGGGTCAGGACAATCTCTCCCTCCCAGGGGCCACTCTGAGAAGTAATACAAGCTCCAGGAGCCACACAGAAGTTGGGGGCAGGGATGTGCTCAGGAAAAGGAGGGTCCAGATCATGGATCTGTCCCCTATGCTTGTGTGCTGAAAAGGGACCCTATAAAAACTATCCACAGGCTGCATTTGCCCAGGGTCCAGATGCCTCCCCTCTTGGGGAATTTGCTTTACTAGATACAGCAGAAAAAAGTTCTGCTCCTAGCAAACTCCCCTCCGTTTGCAAGCAGGACACTAGGCTAGTGGTTGTCTTAAAGTTCCTACAGCTGGCTACAAAGCTGCCACACCTCTAGTTTCCAGCCATCCTGTACAGCTGACCCTGATGTTCAACCAGGAGCAAGACTCTCCCTCTCCTCCAAGGGCATCGAGAGCAACAGCCCCCGCCCAAGTGCGGCTCTGCAGATGCTCTGCAGAGCCGCACTGGACATGCTGAATGCTGTCCAATGCCATCCAGCACCAGAGCCCACCATGAGACCCAACATCGCAGCAGTCTGCCCGTCCCTCAGGCTGAAACAGAAAACAAAACCCTACCTTTCCAGGTACCTTTCTGTCAAGTCCACCATAGTGTGGTACATTGGGCTGCTGCAGCAGGGAGCGCTTGCTGGCTTGGGGAGGGGAGCAGAGCAGAGCAGAGCAGAGCAGATTGCTAGCGCTCAGCTGCAGGCACCATAAGTATGCTGCATGGATGGAGAGCAAGCAGGCCGCTCAGCCAATAGCAGAGCGGATAGCGCACGCAGGGCTAAATCTCCACTCCGAGCCTGCCACTGTCACAGGGCGAGAGCTGGACACGGGGCTCCGCAGCCGAACAGTGCCGGCTAGTCTAAATAAATCGCTCTCTTCCTCCCCATCTGCGCAGGGACGAGCAACCTCGCCAAGCACCAAGGATTGGGGAATCCACGGCTTCTCTGGACTCAGAGCTGGCTGCACAAAAGCCGGACTGTAAACGGCTGAGTTGGTTTAAAGTCAATTCTCTGGAGCAAAAACCCGAAACCCTTCCAGAGCGGCAGACTTCCTGCCTGGAAGCCCAGCGTGGCAACACCGCCACCTTGTGGCACTCTCTCTGCAATGGTTTGCCTTAAACTGAACCGAGGCTGTTCCCTTGTCTAGGCAGCTAGCTAGGAGCTTTGGGAGTCTGTGCTCTGGAAAAAGAAGGAGTGACATGGCTACATTTGCATAGGATACAAAATTACCCAAGCTAGTAGGGTCCAAAAGGCCACTGAAGAGCTACTGAAGGATCTCACAACTGAGTAACTGGACAATAAAATGTCAGGGGAAATTTGCTTTTGAGAAGTGTAAAGTGATGCACACAGAAAAAAGTTATGCTAACTCTATATCCACACTTCTGGGTTCCAGATTAGGTGCTACCCCTCAGAAAAAGGATCTTGGAATCATTCACTAATCCTGGAATGGTTAAACAGGCACACTCGTTGAATATGCAGAACTTGAGCGGCCTCTGAGGTTAGAGTACCACAAAGTTACCCCCTTTCCCAGATAATTAATGAATAGTTAGACAGTCCCAGCACAGAGCAGTTCAGGCAAACCGTGGGCCCAGGGCAGAGAAGCTTGGGAGTGATGCCAGTGACCCAAGGGTTGAGAGGGCATGGCAGCAGTGGCGAGGCGATGGTGATCGAGTAGTCAGAGGCTCCCTGGGGCAGCCTTGGGCCTCATGGGACCTAGGCAAACCAGTTGGGTGGGTGAAGGATACCCAGATCCATGTCCCATACAAAGGTCACCCAGGTACACATGCCCTGGGCAGTCTGTGTAATAGGTCAGCTGACTGGCTGAGGCCCCAAGTGATCCAAGGGTTGCCCAAGATGGCTTCTGGTCCATGGATCGCCGCATCCGCTACCTTGCTGCCACCTTGTCACTGCTGCCACGTGGCCGTTAAGAAGGACATCAACAAATGAGAATGGGTTTAGAAGAGGGCAACAAAGACAGACAGGGGTGTGGAAACCAAGGCCTACGAGGAAAGGTTGAAAAAGAGCTGTCTTTGATTAGCCTAGAGAAGACTAAGGGGAGACATGACAGCTGTCTTCAAATAGCTGAAGGGTTGTCACAGAGCGGATGGCAAAGACTTGTTCTCTCTTGCCCCTGAAGGCAAGACTAGAAATAATGGGCTCAAATTACAAGAAAGCAGATTTTGGTTAAACATTGGGAAGAACTTCCTAACCGCAAGAGCTGTTTGACAGTGGAACAAACTGCCTAGGGCGGGGGTGGCAGGCTCTGTCTCCTGCGCTGGAGGTTTTCAAACAGAGACTCGATGGCTATCTGTCGGGGATGCTGTAGTTGCGGATTTCCTGAATTGAGCAGGGGGTTGGACTAGATGACCTCCAAGGTACCTTCCAACTCTACGGTTCTATGATTCATCACCACTGCACCCTCCCCCTGGCAAGCAGAAGATGGAGAAAGGCCTTTTTACTACCCATGGGTATCCAGCCAGGTATGCATGTATCTCAAAGATACTACTAATCATTTCTATAGCACTACTAGGCGTACACAACACTTTACAGTCACAGATATTCAGAAACAGGTAGGTCCCTGCTCAGTAGGCTTACAATCTAAGGTAAACAAGAGTGAGGGGAACACAGGAAGAGACAGGCACACACATTTCCATTTTTTACAGATGGGGAGCTGAGGCTGAGAGGTTGTGACTTACCCAAGTGAGTTCATGGCTAGGGAGGGATTTAAACCCTGGCTTCCAAAGTCCAAGTCTAACACCTTATCCACTGCACCACACTGGCTAAGGGATGCCCACCTGCCTGGGTAGTAAATTCACCTCTTGTTTCAGGTCTAAATTCAATGCACTGCAGCAATCAAAAAGACGAACAGGATGTTGGTGGGGGATGGGGGTCTACTATAGACCACCAAACCAAGCAGAGGCGGCAGAAAAGGCCTTCTTAGAAAAAAAGACTAACAGGGTGTTAGGTGGGGGTTTACTACAGACCACCAAACATAGAGGAAGTAGATAAGGTCTTCTTAGAGTACATTGCAAAGGCTTCAAGAAGGCAAGAACTGGTGATAAATGAGGAACTTTATCTTGATATCCTCTGCTATGCAAAGAATGTCCAGTAAGTTCTTGGATTGCATTGGTGACAACTACTTCTTTCAGAAGGTTAAAGAAGGAACCAGGGTGTCAGCTATCTTGGACTTGGTCTCAACCAATAGGGAAGAACTGACAAAAGATATGAGGATAGGGGGGAAATCTTGGTGTGGAAGCAACCACCTAATATTAGAATTCACAATTCAAAGGAAAGGTGAGGGGGAAAACAGCCTAACAAGGACCTTGGACTTCAAAAAAGCTGATTTTAGTAAGCTCAGGGAAGTACTGGGTGAAATCCCAGAGTTAGATCCTCTAAAGGGTGTCAAAGAAGGCTGGGACTTTCTAAAGAGAGAGAGACTGATGGTACAATCACAAACAATTCCAATGAAAAAGAAAAATGGGAGACATCCAAAGAAACTCGTGTGGCTGCACATTATCTTATCAATGAATTAAGACTCAAAAGGGAAACATACAAGCAATGGAAAGAGAGACAAGCTGGCAAGGACACCTACAGACGTGTAGCCCAAACATGTAGGGATGGTGTCAGGAAGGCTAAGGCACGAAATGAGCTAAGGCTAGAAAGGGATGCTAAGAACAAAAGGGGGCAGGGGTTTTCTCAGAAGTAAGCGGAAGAACAAGGAAATGGTGGGTTCCATGCTCAGTTAAAATGGTGAAATGTTAGTAGGAGACAAAAAAGAAGAAAGAACTTCTCAATCCCTATTTTATGTAGGTTTTTCCAAAAAAGGGAAACACTGTCTAGCCTGGCAAAGGGGAGGGGGGGGGGGGGGAGATTGCAGGCCAGACTAGATAAACCTTAGCTGTGAGTTGGATCAGGGTCAGTCGACTCTTTTGATCTATTGCCTGCTTTTGGCACTGTCGATCACGAGATGTTAGTCCCTTGTGGGACTGAGCCAGGGTGGGTGGAATTGTTCTTGAATGGTTCCGTTCCTTCCTGGCCGGGAGGACTCAACAAGTGGTACTGGGGGACTGTTCTTAAGTCTCCCCAGGACCTCATGTGTGGAGTTCTGCATGGTTCTGATCTGTCCCCTCTCCTGTTCAGTGTGTACATGCAGCCTTTGGGCAAGATCATGAGGGGGTTTGGTGTTCGGTGTCATCAATATGCTGATGACACCCAACTTTATCTCTCATTTTCAGCTGATCCAGGCCTGGCCTTCTCAGTGCTTACTTGGTGTCTGGTGGCTGAGAGAGACTGGATGAGGGTGAGCTGTCTGAAGCTGTCCGACAAGACAGAGGTGACGTTGGTGGAAGGGGCTGAGGGGTTGGTGATCCCCATCACTGATGGGTTCATCCCCCAGTGGTCCCTCAGGTTCATAGTCTGGGGTGTTCCTCAGGGGCGGCTGGTAGGTTTTGCGGTTGGAGGGGCAGTAAGGCCAGCCGGTCCGCTGGTGGCAATGGTGGGCGGAGCCAGGGCAACAGTGGGCGAAGCCAGGGCAACAGTGGGCGAAGCCAGGGCAACGGTGGGCGGCATAACCCAGCAGCAAGGAGTTCCAAGGGTTAATGTTGGATGGACATTACATTACTTAATCAAGCAATTTCAGTTAGGTTAGGCAGGTTATAATCACCTCCTCTGCCAGGTTTAAAAGCAGGCAGACAACCTTAAACCTCACTTACAAGCAGTTTTAGCAAANTTCACTTACAAGCAGTTTTAGCAAAGACACACACACACACAGCAGAGGTTAAGAACGCTGCTTCAGAAAGAAGGAACTTGCTGCATGGACGTTGGAAGGACCCCAATCCCTGCTTCAGAAGTCCCTTCTGAAGCAGTATTCTTGCCCTCTGCTCTGTGTGTGTGTGTGTGTGTGTGTTGGGAGGGAATTTCAAGGCCCATGAATCATCAGACTCACAGTTACATCTCAGGATTTAAAAAGCATCCCATTTCCAGCATTGTGAACACACCTTAAGATTGCCAGACTCAGTTACAGGGGGCAGGGTGGGGGGACCATTGGGGGGGTGGGAGCAGGGTTGGGGGGAGAGATCACTTACCTGGCTGCTGCTCCAGCCGTCCCCGGCAGCCCGGGCTGCAGGCGGGGGACGGGGGGGAACTTTACCCTGTTTTAAATTGCCTGCGTGTCTTGCTCCTCCGGAGCCAGGACGCGCGGGTAATTTAAACGTTTTTTTTTTTTTTAAAAAGTTCCCCGCTTTGCTGCTCCCCTCCCCACCTGCCCTGAGCGGCAGATTGAGTGGGGGGGGAGAGCGGCAGCGAAGCGGCTGGGCTGAGGCTGGCGGCACGCTGTTTGAATCGAGGAGAGCACAACAGCGTGCCGCCAGCCTTGTCCCTGAGCATGTGCGTCTGAGGCAGGGAGCAGCACGTCTGAGGCAGGGAGCAGCGTTTGCATCAAGCGCCCAGGCAAGAGGTTCCATTGCACCCATTAGGCACAATGGAAAAGGCTAGCCCCTCCCTCCACAGCACGTCCTATGCGTGCTGTGGACTGGGGCTCAGCTGCCCAAATCGTGTTTTCAATAGAAAACGTGGTTTGGGCAGCTGAGTAGCTCAACCTTTTTGTCCCTTCCGGGACCCACTTTCAGAGGGGCTCTGAGAGTGGGTCCCGGAAGGGAGCACACTGACAGCAGCAGCAGCCTCTGAAGCAGAAGTCAGAGGCTGCTGCTGCTGTCAGCAGCGGCGCGGGTTTTTTGTTTTAAACTGGAGAAGTGGTGGGGGATCCCCCACGGCGCATGGGGGGCAGTGCCCCAAACTGCCTGGGGGGAACCGCCTCTGGTGTTCCTCGATTTGCAGCTCCATCTGGATGTTCAGGTGGGGGCTTTGGCGAGGAACGAGTTTTGCCAATTACATCTGGTGTGGCAGCTTCGGCTGTACGTCTTGGACTCTGACCTGGCCACTATCATCCATGCCTTCATTACCTCAAGACTGGAGTACTGTAATGCGCTCTATGTGGGGCTACCCTTGGTGATGGTTTGGAGGCTGCAGCTTGTGCAGAACACAGCCACCCGTCTCCTTATGGGGACAGGTCGCCGTGAGTACATTACACCGGTGCTCCGTTCATTGCACTGGCTGCTTATAGTCTTTCGGGCCTGATTCAAGGTGTTGGTTCTTACTATAAAGCCCTATACAGCCTGGGTCCCACCTTCATGTGGGACCGCCTGACTCCCTGGATTCTGGATCGACCCCTGTGGTCGACTGGAAGCGCCCTTCTCGAAGTCCCCTGAGTTTCTTGGGTGGCAACTATGGAGAGGGTGTTCTTGGTGGCCACACCAAGGCTGTGGAACTCCCTCCCGGTGGAGATCCGTCTGACCCCAGACCTTCCCTCCTTTCAACAACAGTGTAAGACCTGGCTGTTCCACCAGGCTTTTGATGGGGAAGATGGGCGATAGGTGTGGGGAGGTGGAGATTTTTTTTAGCTCCATCAATTGTGATACCCTAGGGTACTGAAAACACTTTTTGAAGTACTCTCAGAGCCTCTGTCACTTTGAGAACTCTCTGAAAACAGAGGAGGTGCCAGAAGACTGGAGATGGGCAAACATTGTCCCTATCTTTTAAAAAGGAGAAAAGGAGGATCTGGGGAAATTATAGATTAGTCAGCCTGACTTCCAATACCTGGAAAGATTCTAGAACACATTATAAAACAGTCAGTCTGTAAACACCCTGAAGACAATGCAGTAACTACTCATAGCCAACATGGATTTTGTGGGAACAAGTCATGCCAGACTAATCTGGTCCCCTTCTTTGATAACATAAGTAGTTTAGTGGATATGGGAAATGTTGTGGACATAATATATCTTGATTTCAGCAAAGCATGACAAAGTTTCACGAGAGAGCCTCATTGACAAGCTTGCATAGTATGGGCTGGAAGACACTACAACAAGGAGGATTCATGGTTGGTTGAAGAACTGTCAATGGCTCATCATCAAACTGGAGGGAGGTATTGAATGGGGTCCCATAGTGCTCTGTCCCGGGTCCAGTTCTACTCAACATCTTTACTACTTGGATGAAGGATTTGTGGAGGAATACTTATCAAGTTTGCAAATGACACAAAACTGGGAGAAGTAGGTAACACCTTGGAAGACAGAATTAAAACAAATCTTGACAGGTTGGAAATCTGGGCTGAAATTAGCAAAATGAAATTCAACTGAGATAAATGTTAAGTTCTGCATTTGGAGAAGGAAAATCAAATGCACAAATATAAGATGGCTTGGCAGCAGCACATGTGACTAGGCTCTTCTAGGGATTGGTGATTCACAACTGAACCCAAGTCAGCAATGTGATGCGGCTGCAAATAAGGCTAATGCAGTTTTAAGCTGCACAAACAGAGGCCTTGTCTCCAAATCAGAGGAAGTAATAATTCTACTCTAGTCAGTACTAGTCAGACCTCACCCAGAGTTTTATATCCAGTTTTGGGCACCTCATTTTAAGAAGGACATTGAAAAGTTGGAGCGTATTCAGAGGAGGACAACAAATATGATAAAGGATCTGGAAGGCAAGTAGTCTTATGAGGAAAGGTTGAATGGAGGTACTGGGTATATTTAGCCTACTGAAGAGAAAATTATGGGGAGACATGACAGCAGTCTTCCAATATCTAAAGGGCTGCCACAAAAGAAGGTGGCAAGGAACTGTTCTGCGTTGCTACGGGGGGGGGGGGGGCAGGACTAGAAACAATGGGTTCAAATTACAGGAATGCAGGTTTTGGTTGAATAGCGTGAAAAACCTCTAAACAGTAACAGCTGTGGAGCCATGGAACAAATTCCCTAAGGAGGTTCGTAGGCTCTCTGTCATGAGGGTGTTTTTTTTAAAAAAAGGGTTTGACAACCATCTGTTGGGGATACTGTAATTGCAGTCATCCTGCATTCAAGCAGGAGGTGGGACTAGATTACCTTCAAGGTCCCTTGCAACTCTATGATTCTATGGAATTATTGGGAAAGAGAAGAAAACCCCAAAAGTATCATATTGTCACTTTATAAATCCATGGTGTACTCACACCTTTAATACTGGATGCAGTTCTGGCCACCTCATCTCAAAAATAATGTAACAGATTCAGATAAATCACGGAATAAAGTAACCGAGATGATCAAATGTATGGAATGGTTTCCATATGAGGAGAAACTCAATATGTCTTCAGCTTAGAAGAGAGATAACTGAGAAAGGTTTATGACAAGGAGGCGTACAAAATCATGAGCGATGCAGAGCAAGCAAACGGAAAGCTGTTATTTATGCTTTCTTAAACTATTAGAACTAGGGAACACCCCATGAAATTAACTGGCAGCAGATTTGCACACAATGCACAATTAACCTGTGGAACTCATTGCTAGGTGTTGTGATGTCCAATAGCTTCACTCTGTTCGATAAAAGATTAAATAATCTCTAAGAGGAGGGGTCAATAAATAGCTACTAGTTGAGTTAATCAGGGGATGAGACCTCGTTAACATCCTGGGGCTGGAAGCAAATGGCTAGGAAACAATTACTCCATATATGTCCTGTTTGTGTATGTTTCAGAAGTATCCCATCCTGGCCACTGTTGGAGACAGGATGCTAGGCTAGATGGATCATTGGCCTGACCCGGTGGGTGCTTTTAGCTCTGCTGCTGTCCATGCCAGCTCGCTTCACCCCCATGTTGGCCTGTCTATGTAGAGAGTGGAGGACAGATGTGCAAACCAGAGCACAGTGGACCCCTCCTGGAGTGGTCTCTGGCACACGCTCACTGCAGGCTGGCTGCTTGTACAAGGAGTTTTGGTCTTCACCATCTCCAAGAGGCATGCAGGGATGGTTGCAATGTACGTGTGCAGGCTGCAGGCTAGTTATGCCACGGCTCTAACCTCGCGTTCCCTTGAGTGCTACTGGGGACCCAAGTATGTTTTGCTGGAGCCGCATTCAGGTTGGTGGACTAGCTGCCAATCACTGACCCCACAGCACGAGGACCACTGCTCTAAAGCACCCCTGCAGTCACCACTGGAAGCAGCACAAGAGCTCCTGGCTTTGTCTCCTCACTGAATTCTAATAGCAAGGATGAAATCCTGGCTCCACTGAGATCCTTGGGCATCACTGGAGCCTGAATGTCACCCCCGTTTCCTTCCACAGGTCCATTCTTGAGCCAGGTTTTTGAGAGCATGGTCAGGATGGTAGCAGAGCAAAAAGGTCCAAGCCAGCCTCAGTCTAGTATTAGCTGAAGGTATTACAGATCTAGCACTGTCCTGCCTGGTTGGCCATTCCCACAGACTCCATCCTGCTTGTGGTGTCCACTCTCCACTGTCTCAGGCACAGGAGGCTGACAGTGAAATCCTGGCTCAAGGGGATATCGTGACGTCCAATAGCTTAACTGTATCAACTGGAGTCAACAGCGCAAGTCCCTAGCCCTAATGGAGACTGGCCTGCCCCTCTGTCCCTGCCCCCACTGAGCAGATGGGTTGGAGTGCTCCTCTAGACCCCTGCTTGCAGAGTCAGAGTCCTAACAGCAGTGTGGCTCCTCCCCTGCACACAACTCTGCTTTCCTGCAAAGCCGGGAGAGGGGTGTGCTTACCATAGACCTTCAGCAACCGAGCTCACCAGGAAGGAGCCCTGGGATGATCCACCCCATGCTACCTCTTGCCTCTGTGCTGCCACCAGCCACAGTGTGGTGGCTGAGTGATTGAGGCACTCAGCTACATCCTCAAAGGCTGTGGGTTCTAGGCCTGCTTGGTCTCAGCACTGGACAGCCGCCTCCAGTCCACCCAACTGTGAATGCCTACCTGATTCATTGGGTTGGGGCCAATGGTGGCCAGATGGGATGCAGGCCACATGACTCCCTTGTGCACCATAGGTCACAGAAACGGGTGTGCCTTAACCATACCAGCCCAATGGACTGCATGGCTTGGGCGGGAGTTTAACCTGACTCTGCCTCCTGAATTCCTCACACACACACACCCAACCCAGGGCCAGGCTGGGGGTGTAAATGCTGCAAACCAAGAGCCCCCCACCCCATGCCCCTATAGTGTGTTACTGAGCAGGAACCATGCAGAGTACATCTCAGCTTGGCCAGTGGCCTCTGACTGAGACCAGTGCCTCCCAGGCTGGGATGGAGTGGGTCTGCCATGCTGCTCTCTCACACTTACAGATTCTTGCTCCTCTTCCTGTAGGCAGTCTCGTCCTCACTGTCGCAGCCACATTCAGGCCCTAGTCTGTTCGCCTGCTGTGAAGGAAAGACAAGAACAGCATCTGCATCATGGAGACCAGTGAGGAATCTCCCCGCTGCCGGCTGCCCAGTTTCAGGAGC
The DNA here is from genome assembly GCA_003113815.1 of Sphenodon punctatus. NCBI lineage: Eukaryota > Metazoa > Chordata > Lepidosauria > Sphenodontia > Sphenodontidae > Sphenodon > Sphenodon punctatus. The sequence continues at coordinate 284,547 of QEPC01001017.1, read as the reverse complement.
ATGTGTGCCCCACCAGGCCTGGGCAGGAGGGTCAGGGCTGCCACAATCCCAGCCTCCATGCAGTCATTAAGCTAGAGGGAAGGGCAACAGCAGGCAGGCAGGCTGCCTGAGAAACAGAGCATTGTCAGCCCCATGGGGCACTTAGCACCCCAACCAGGCAGGTGGACCCAGGTTAGAGCCCTCTCTCTCTATTGGCTACAATCAGGGTGGGCTAGCTGGCTGTGCTAGACACTGCGATCCTCCAGGGAATTAGACCCAAACAGAGAGTCTCCACTGCTCTTCACAGTCTGACCCCCTCTCATGGCTTGTCCAGCCCCACCCCTGTCCTCAACAGCAGCCCTCTTGGCCCCACACAATCTTTCCAACCCACAAACCCTCTCCCCATCCCAAACTGTTCTCCTGTATCCCCACGGCCTCTCTGACCTTTCTACAGCCCTCTTGCTCCCCGCCCCCCCCCCCCGAAATTCTGACCCCTAACAGAAGTTTCTTGACCCACAGATCACAGAAGACTACAGGTTTGCACGTATGTATCTGGCTCTGTGTGTGTTTGGATTAACATAACTCTTGCAAGAGTGGCTGGAGATACCCTAAGTTGTAAAAGCAGTAGTTTGCAGATGAAATGAACCCCCAGACCCGGTTACAGCAGGTTATAGCTAGCATAAATACAGTGCAGCCTTCTTGCTATCCAAACACAGAACTTTCCAAGGTATTGTTTATTGATCAAAATGTAACATGCCAGGGCTACAGCCTCTGGGGGCTAGAAACGCTGCATTCTCCAGAATAGGCAGCCCACACCCAAGAACCCCACTTCCACCATGGTCAATCACTTAAGTCTCATCTATTTCTTGTGCCAAAGGTTGCTGGGAGGAGCCCTATTAATGTGCTGGTATGGTTTGGGCCTCATACAGTTCACACACAGCACTGCTGGAAGCTCTTTTTTCCTGAGAATTCTCACAGCATTAAAGGGTTTGCACAGAATTCAAGAAGGAAAACTAGGCACAGGGAGGAGCTGAGACAAAGTGCAAGTGTCATGCTTTTTTGTGACCTTCCTGCAGTGGTAAAGCTCCTGCAGGATCAGGAGGTGCATAGAGCATAGAAGGACCATGGTTGTGCAGGCTGCCCAGCCCAGCCAGAGGGCAAGGCTTCACCATGCTGTGCTGAGCCATAGTGCATTTGTTTACCTGATGCTCATCTTGACGGATTTGGGCAAAAGGAGCAGTGTCAGTAACTACTCTGAAAAATACTTCTGGGCAAGACTTCTAACCTGCACTGCCATCCCCACATCCAATTACTGCTCAGCTCTAGGCCAGAGAACACTCACCAGGATCCTGGTATTATGACTCCCTCTCCCTCCCCCTCCATAAACACCTGCTACCAACACACCGCCGAATCATTGCTCAGCCGCGCAGTCTCTCCCCCAGTCTAATCATGGCAGAGCTCTGAGTCGGGGAGTGGCCTCCCAGATCCCAGCACCCTGACTCTTCCCCCCCACCCTCCTGCCAGCTGCAGAGTTCCAGGGCAGGAGTGCTCTCCAGGAACCTAGCACCCTGGCCTCCCAGAACCTGCTCCTTGTCATAGCTTAGACATAGTCGCTGCCCAGCCCCAGGCTAGGGATGCTCTCCAGCCGTGGGAACCCACCCTCTAGCCAGTAACCCCAGGCTTGTTCCTTCCAGGACTTCCTTCTATGATAAGCTAGCGCATCCGGAGTTTATCAGACCCAAACAATGCCAGCATGGGCCGCCACCTTCCCTGCCAGATAGGCTGCTGCCTACTGAATGCTAGCCAGGCCCTTCCAGCACTGAGCACATTTCCTCCTATTGTTGGGGGAATATTCTGTAGGGAGACAAAAGGCAGACAAGTAACCTAACTTCAGGCCGCACAATCCCAGGACCCTGACAACAGCCTCTGAATCCCTGCTGCAGCCAGGAGATCAGCTGCGCAGTCACCAGGCAGGTGGGGAGAGGGCCCACAAGTTCTAGAGACACAGCCAATGTGTGCGACTCAGCGTGTTCTAGGCTTGCCAACAACATGCCAGGCTTCATTACTCCCTCTTCAAAAAGTACTCCCAAATTCCTGGGAACTTGGGTAATATTGTCCAATAGGCATAATCTGTACTACTAAGACCTACCACTAGAGGGCACCGAAAACACAGCACCTGCCCAGGTTTCTTCTTGTCACTCAGACCAATGGCCTTTGTTCCAGAAAGCCCCACTTGCGCAGTTGTCATTGGCCACAAATGAGGCCAGGCACTAGCCAGGCACTATGGGCCCATCCCTTCTCTCTGCCCTAATCTTTCTCCTTGGCCTTTCTCACACAACACTCTCTTCTCCCCTCCTCCTTCCCCGTTGCCCTGCTAGTCAGGTGGTACTGGAAGCTGGCATGGGGAGTGGGCCTGTCCCTAGGGCCCTTACTGAATTTGTCCCCATGGATGGAGGAGGAGTAGGAGGGCTGCAAGAGGACATAAAACTGTGGAGTGAAATTCTAGTCCTGGTTCTACAGTACATTATGGGGCCAAGTCAGTGCATGGACAGGGACAGGGCCACTCTTGATGAGAGCCATTTCATTTCATGTCTGTGCTGTGGGGAGATGGGGGTCAAACCTTCCCCTGCACGCCACTATGGAGGCACCCGGGCAGTGCTGTGGCAGGGGCTTGGCCTCCCCACCCCTGGATTGCCTGGTGAGGAGGGTGCAGCTCAGGTACAGGAGGAAACATGATGACGCTGCCCTGGGATACGCCCCCTATCTGGGAGGTCGCACTCTCCCTCTGTCTGCTGCACTGATCTTCTGCCTTCCTCCCCCCACCGCCCGCCACTGATTCCATGGAGCAAAGGTATAGTTGCCAAGGCTGCCCCCAGGCTCAAAGTATGCAACCACCCCCAATAGAAAACTGGTATCATGGGGCAAGAGAAAAGCCTTGGAATCTGCCCCCTGCCACCCCGCAATGTGCATGCTTGCAACACCCAAAGCCAACAGCTCCTCCACCACAATCCATAAAGGTCCTCCCCCATTCTCCTTCCTCTTGCCAATGGCTCAGTGAGTGACAAGGAAGGGCCTCGCATAGCTACCGGTTGGGGGCAAGAGCCATAGAATCATAGACCCGTAGAGTTGGAAGGGACCTCCTTGGCAACCTGACTTACCTGGGCTAGCATTCTTTATAGACCACCCCACTCAAAATATTCTGAATGTTTCTCTCAAAGTTCCAGCTCTGGGAGCCATGCGAGTATGTGAGAAACTTCTGCCATTAAAACAAAAGCAAGTTGTTTGTCTGGAGACAAAAAAAGGTAAGGTATAGCCTAACAGCTAGAAGGCCAGGAGAAAGCAGTAATCTTGGTATTCATGGCCTAACACACAGCACGCGAGTTGGGGAAGCTTCAAACCCCAATGAGATTCCCACAGTCACTGGAACTAGCCTAGCAAAGGCCCTCTCTCCCTTCCTCCTGTCATAGTTCAAGATCTCTCAACCATCACATTGTACAGTAACCATTCTCACCTATATCCATTTCTCTTTGCTCAGGCTCTATCTGTACAAGTTCTGGTGTCCTACCAGGGTCTCCAATGGCAGCCCCACTGTGGCTGCCTGCAGAGGGAGAAGCTGGGATAAAGAAGCTTCAGCAAGAGAGGTGGTGGGGGCTCAGGCTGACAGTCTGTTCTAGCCACAGTTCCTGTGTGTCCTATAGGATTCATGATCTGGGCAAAGCAGGTGCCCCAGGTACTACAGCCCAAGGTTATCAAGAAAGAAACTGCATGCCCAATGCCTGGACAGCTGAGTTTTCCCTCTCTGCAGCCTTCATTTCTCAGAGAGACTGAGGCACAATCCTCCAGCTGCCTGTCACTCTCTTGGTCCCCTTGCTGGCACTACTAATTCTGGCTAAGGGGCCAGCTGAGTCTTAAGGCAGAATAAAACTGACTAGAGTCTTGGAAAAATGTAAAATAGCAAAAAGGGGAGACAAAACATGTAATTAAAGGAGAAACCATGGAAGATGCTGCAGAATCGACACCTTTATCAGCACTGCATTTGCAGAGCAGTAGCCCCTGACACAAATATGGGAGAAGGAAGAAAGCACGATGAGAACCTTCTGTGTCCAAACCTGTAAAGAAGTGGCTAAGACCATCTCCTGAACACTTATATTGAAAACTCAAGTTTGCTTTCAACTTTGCAATGCGGCTTTTGTTTTCTCTCTGTGTTATGTGCTTCCCAAGATAGAAAGCATTCTTTCCTCATTTTATGGGTAAATTCTGACACAACCTTAATCTAGCTCGTGTTGCTGACCAGCTGTAACAATGGGTGTTTCTACACTGACACAGGATTGCTCTTCCCTCACATCTGCCTGCTTGCAACCCTGCCTCGGTCTGTTTTAAATGGATCTGGCGGCTGCTGCGGCCCACCGTCTGCCCCTGCAGTGCCCCTCCCCCCCCCATTAGAATTGCTGTGGCTGTGCAACTCCCTCCTGTTGGAGGCCCGCTTGACCACTGACCTCCCCTCTTTCCGCAGACAGTGTAAGACCTGGCTGTTCCGCCAGGCCTTTACCGAGGGAGATGGGGTGGGTATGGGGTTTTTGTTTTGGGATTCTAGGTTGCTTTTAATTGTAGCTTTATTGCTATGTTTTAATATGCTTTAAAATGTTGTTAGCTGCCCTGAGATGCCTGAGGCAGGATGGGGTGGCATATAAATTTTAAAACAAATGAATAAATATAAACTCTATGGCATTGCTGGGGTAACCCCCGGCCAAGAGTGGGGTTGCAGCTGCCATCCACCGAGCAGATGGACACCAACCCTGCCTCTGGCCGGTGCCCCAGGGTTGGGCTGCCCACCCTGTTGGCAGTGTGCCTGGATATTGCCAGAGCGCCGCTGGCAAGGCTGCCCTGGAGCAGGAATAGCCTGCCCCACCTCTACTCCACCTGCACATCTGGCGAGTCACCCAGGGGTGAGGCGGGGTGTGTGTGTGTGTGAGAGAGAGAAGATCCCTATTGTAGGGAGGAGGTGGCCTTTGCTGATGGTACAGGTGCCCATGAGGGATTGGTTTGAATTGGCATTCTCCTTGGAGCCCTGAGCTTGGAGGTTGCATTTGCCCAGACTCCCAGCACAGTCTGCTCTCAATGTATTTCAAAGATGTTTTTAAGAAATGTTCAGGGTCAGGATCAGAAGCAGGAAGCTATGAATTTCGGGATGCAGATAACAGGCTTGATTAGAGAGACAGAGTCCTGTCCTGCCAGTGCATAGAGCTGAAGGGTTGCAAAGGACAGCAAGAGAATCCTCTACACTGTCCTCATCCCACTCCCCACCCTGCACGCAGGCAGGATGAATGAATCTTAAGCCGTGCCAGAGAGATGTTTACCCAAGGTATTGTTAGAAACTCCCAGTGAGGGGGAACTCTACCATCTCCCCTGTGAACTTGGTTTCCTGCCCAGTTATTTGTATGGTAAAGTTACATCTTACCTTCCTGCAACTTGAGCTCATTCCTTCTTGTACCACAGGGAGATTAACTCTATTTCCTATATTTTACTGGAAAGCTACTCCCATATTCTTTATTACTGCTCTTGCACTCCAAACCCTTTAGCATCTTCCTTTCTCTCCTCTGAACCTCAGCTTAAACTGAGTCCAAGAGAACAGCATCAAGAAGCAAATCCCAGCCTCCCTGCACCCACCCCCATTAGTGGAAATCCCTGCCTGGCTGAACTGGCAGCCTGCAGGATTCACTAGATTCATTGGATGGGAAAGTGGGGGGGAATCAGACTGACATGTGGCTACAGGTACTCGCTATGCATATGGACACTCCCAAATGCTGCCTGCTTCCACGAGGGGGCAGCAGCGAGTCTCCAGTGCTTTCCCTATGGGTCATTAAGGTTCTTAAACTGTTTAGTGAGTAAATGTTAGAGCCCTGTCCCCGATTACAGAATGACATGCAGGCATGGCCCAAATACAGGCAAGCTGCCCTGACAGGGACGCACAGCCTAGCCTGTCATTGCATGGGGAGCCAGGTTTCCAAGACTAATTGGGTTAGAGTTGAATCGTGGCTAACGAGCGTCTGTGCTAGGGCTTCATGCAGGCCACACTCCAGGCAGTGAGCCAGGCACAAGCTGCAGCACTAAAACAGACTGGAGCCCTGGAATGCACCCACAGCCGCCTGGCTCCCTCCCCAGCTGCACCGCTCCACTAGGGATCAGACTCAGGGCCCTAGGGGCGTCATAAAACCCCAAGCTAAAGCCAAATGGCCACTAGCTGCCACTGTACGGGCCTGTTCATGCAACAAGGGAAGAAGAGGCAGTAATCCCTTAAGTCACTGGACCCGCACATGGGCAGAGGGGTTGGAGCAAGGGGTGGCTATCACCTCTCTTAACAAGCATGAGTATTTGGAGGAGCGGGGGCTGTTAACTCTTAGCTGTGCTTGTCTGAATAAATGCGGGGTTACAGATCAGTGGCAGTTTCTCCTGATTCACAACCTCTTATCACCTGCTTGTGTGAACACTGCCTGAGACACCTGTGACAGGGTTTATGAAAACAACACGTATAACATGCATTTATCGTGGTTTTCATGTGAATGAACAATACTTTTGAAGCCATTATGTAAAACATGACAAGTCTGGTGTTGCTGGAATTTTGTCTAGCAACATATGGTCCAATGAGAGGAAAAATTGTATGTGGAGACAATATAAAGAACAGTGAAGTTTGGAAAGTAGAAAATAAGATGTGAGCCCCAAACAAGTTGGGCAGGTTTTGAGACAGGTAAGGAAGACAATACAGATGAAGTGGTACTGGAGGGGACTTGAGTTTACCCAGTAGCTTTCCAAAACTAACACCACTTTTAAATGAGGCGCTGAAAAGCACCTCCTGAGCCCTGTGTTGAGAGAAAAGCCACGCGGGGAGGGTTTACACGCTCCCCGCGCTGCCGGAAGTGACGTGCTGCCCGTTCCGGCAGCGGCGGCGTCTGGAGATGTGGTGCTTTGAAAAGGCGTGCTCTCAACGTGGGGCTCAGGAAGTGCTTTTCAGTCCCTCGTTTAAAAGCGGTGTGAGCGAATGGCCCAGAATCAGAAGGGAGAACCTTCTGGGAGCCAACTAGAAAGTATTTAAGAAGAGAAAGAGAAGCCAAAAGACACCATTGGACCAGACCCAGCCAAGACATGGGCTGAAAGCATTGTAAGAGATCAAGAAGAAGGTGGCCCAGCTACAGACATCTAGCTGTGTAAAATGGACTTTTGAGCAGGGTAAGATGATAGCTAGGGGATTTCTAGTGAATTTAGCATTGTGTTAATTTTTGAATCCTTTTGTTAGACTTGCACTCTTGAATCCATTTTGTCTTGTAATTCATCTGAATTTATAAATACAAATTCTTTTAACCAAGCACTGGTGCATTTGTGTGATACGGACATTGGGTAACAAAGATATGGGGCTATCCCAGGTTAGATACTTGGGTGAGCCTTAATACAATTTCTGCAACTGGAAAACTCCACGAACATGGGTGGCCCCCCTTTACAGACTGGGACAGTTCTGGAGAGAACTGTGGCCAGTGGAGCTGGTAAGTGGGGAAACTGAGTCATGGCTGGTTGGGGTGAGGATAGTGGAAAGACCCCCAACCTCATCACAGCCCTGTTAAGTAAAGGCCAGCACAACTACCCCAATTGAAGGGCGGGTGATAAGGTGCTACTGACCTTCTTGGCTACTTCCAGGCAGAAAGGGCTGCGATACTTCTGGAGTAGCAAGGGGCCCTGGGATAGAGCAGTGGCTGCACACTGCACAAATGGACCTTGCTGGCCAGCTGCAGGGCACGGACATGTGAGCGGGGGAGCCCAGCCACCAATCATGTGGCTCCATGTTTGGCAAAACGTCCACTTTTTCTTGGTTTAACATGGTTGGAACTAGTTTTAAACCAGCAGTTATTTTGGTGTAGGGAGGTTTAAACTGGTGGGTGGTTGTAGCTTAGGATGCTTTAAACTGGTTCATCAAACCAGTGGTTAAAACCACAGTGGTCAAAACGGTCCATCCTTTCTTGCTCACATGAGGATTACACCCCACCCCCTCGGAGGCACTAGGGCCAGCTCCCTGGGCACAGAGGAGAAGCAGGACTGTATCAAGGAAGACAATAAGCGCTTTGAAAAGGAGCTAAAAGAATGGAAGAGGAAGCTGCTGGCTCCATGGCAGGGAGGGATGGGCCAGGCCCTATCCTACTGCCAAAACAGCTCCAAGCTTAAGCCTGAATATGGGCTGGGGTTCCACCTCCCCAGGGGTAGCCTGCTTCACCCCCGATCCCATCCACACTCCCTCAAGGAGGGGTGCCTGGGCACTCAACTGTGCTCTCTGATTTGCATTGTGCTGAGAGCCCGCCCAGTGCCAGAAGATGCATAAGGGCTGAAGAATGGATACAAGGTCAAGAGTTGCCCCATTGTCCCCTAGCGGCTTGCTCAAAGGATAGGGACTGCCAGCTGTGGAGCTCTCCTCTGGTTAGGTGCAGGGGCCTGTGTGTTTGCAGCTGGGGGCTCAGGGCTCTATGCCCAGGCAAGCCATGGGATGGGTGTCTTCTGTCAGCAGTACAAGGACTGGCTTTGTCTGTGCCCAGACAGATTGCGAAGCCTCTGTCTGGGCATACCAGGCTCCATCCATCTCCTAGCTTTCCCCTGGAGGCCAATACCCAGCCACCCACCAGGGTCTTGTATGATCACATGTAAGGGAACTGCATGAAGCCCCTTACAAAGCCTGGGCTCAGGTGGCTACACTCTGCCAGAATAACGTGGAGTGCAGGGTCACCTCCGAGGGCAGGGTCAGGGGGAAGGGCAGTGCTCACCTACCTTCCTGTGCCCACCAGAGAAGAGCAGGCTGAGCTGGTGGATGGAGCCCCCATTCTTGGTGAGCTCCTTCTTGAGGGTCTTGGGGGAGGGCAGTGTCCAGTGCGTAGTGGGGGCCTGGCTTTCAGTGAAATTCAGAGTGGTGTCGGAGGTGAAGCAGTGTCCCCGGGCCTCCTGCAGGAGGCTGCCCTCGCTGTGGGTGCGGCGGCGCAGTGAGTTCTGCACACTCAGGGTGCAGGTCGGCTCACAGCCCGACGTCTCGATCATGCTGCAGCGCTTGGCCTCACCCCTGGCAAGGTACGGCTCATCGCTGTCCTCGTCCTCCTCCTCCTCCTCTTCCTCTTCCTCCTCGTCCTCTTCCTCCCCATCTGCGAGGCTGTCCTGCATGGCACCTCCTGCACTCTGGCTGTACGTGCTGTCCAGCCGCAGTTCAGGAATCACAAAGGCTGGGCTACAGCTGGGCAACTCCTCCTGGTGCTCAGTGGGGCTCAGCCCCTTTTCCCCATCTGCAAGGGTGGCCTGAACCCCTGGCATGACCTCCTCCGACACTTCCTCGGCTGAAGTGTGTGGGGCAGGACAAGGGTCACAGCTGGACTCCTCTTTCTCAGTAGAGGGCATTGCCCCTGGCTGCTGGGCATCCGGCTCAAGCATCTGGCAGGAAGAGAGGGAAAAACAGGGAAAGGTAAGCCATGTTCTGGGGCAATGTCGCAGGGGATATGCCAGGGCATAATGACCTGGATCTCTCGGGCTGTGTACTAGGGCTACTGGGCACAGCGAGGTCCAAAGGTTATGGGGATGGCAGGCCAGCAAAAGGTGCACCCTGGGGGAAGGAAGTGGGCAGAAGCAAGGACAGTAGGCCAGACACAGGAAGCAGGAAATAAAGAAGAGGAAAGAGGCAGATTACATCCTACCGGAGGAGCAGCTGCAGCACCAGAGTCTTCAATGCGTCCTTCCTAGTCACCTGTGTGACCAGCTCCCCTTTGCTATGGACAGGACCACAGCAGGAAAGAGCCCTGCTGCACTCAATGCAGTGGGCCACTCAATCTCATCTCAGCCCCAAGCTCTGGGTGCTGGAGAAAACCTCTCCCATGAACTGCCCCCCGTCTTCAGGGGATCAAGAAACTCTTCAAGTGCAACTACTCCTGGGATGTATCAGCTTCTCCCCCTCTGCTTCCAGCCTAGCGGAGGTGTGAAATGGGGGTCGCAACAGGAAGCGTATGACGGAGAATTGAAACAGCAGGAAAACACAGTACAACTCAGCACAGGCCCTCCTACACCAGTGCTCAGTGCTGTGCCCACAGGGATGGTGCCAGGGGATGGGAAGGGTGATGGCTGCCTGCCTGAGGTCTTAGAGAGCCCTCCTCAGACTGCAACCTACCCAGGGGGTGGCACTTTCTGCACTGTTCCCACAGACGTATGCGTCTGTAGTCTGGGAAGCTGTTTGCACATTACTAGGATCTGTGTGATGGGAGCTCACAGACTCCCTGTCCCAAAGCCCTTATAGCATGGGGGCCAGGCCAACAGCAGCAGTGGCAGACCACTACATGGGCACTCTGCAAGGTCTCTCTTCAAGGTCTGGTTCAGACCCACACAGAGGAGCTATGATCCCTGCCTGGCTGTGCCCATGAGCAATCACATTGGATATTCAGAGGTCAGGGAACAACTCAGGGCTTCTCAGCTTCCTTGGGTGACTGTGCCAGCTTCTTCAGTGCCACCTACCCTTGTTCAGCACAGCACCTAAGCCCCATACCCCCCAAGCATTAGGCTCCTGGGCTCTGTGCTAGTAGGACAGTGATTCAGCAGGGCTGCTTCCAGCAGTGGAGCAACAGGCTGTCACTCCACTTCCCTGGGGGTGGGGAAAGAAGTGACTAGTCCAATCCAGTTCAGCTCATGAGCGGGGCAGCCCCTTCAGCAAGGAATGGCCCAGACCCCCACCTTAAGAGCAGCTTCCTCCTTACCCTGCATTGGCACCGAACCCCTAGTATCGCTCAACCTGGGGTCTGCTTCTCCCGTCACCCCTGAGACCAGGCTGCCTGCACAGCAGGAAGGATGGCAGAGCAGACAGGCAGGCAGGTTAAAAACCAGAAACACAAGTCTGGCAGCTCCTGCCCCTCCTGCAGCAAAGGGGAAGTGCCTTCTCACTGCCCAAGGAGCCCCCTCCAGCTTGGCTCAGCACCGCAAGGCAGAGCCTGCAGTCTGCACCTAGCTACACAGAGCACACATGCCTCTCCCCTAGCCTGCAGCAACCTGCCCTGCCCTCAGGTTTTCAGAGCCAGAGGACTCCTTTACTCCAGGCTGCCTTCCAAGCACTCCTCACCTGTTGCCATCACTCTGGATGCGGTCTCTTCCCGCCCCCCTGCAGTCTGCCAACTGAGAGGACTTCAGTCCCTGCTCCCTTCTGCCCATGGCAATCTGGAGGAACCCCAGTGCAGTGCAACCAGCAGGAAGATGTGGTCAGGGGTGTGCAGGCTTGGCTTTGTCTCCTCCCACGCTCTCTACAATGTGCCCCTGCCCAGGCAGGACTCTTACACTGCCAGAACCTGTGGCTGCTGCTGGCCAGTCTGTGGCCTAGCCGCTAGGTTGTTCATGAGAGCATGGCTGAGGGCCTTGTAGCTATGCCATCTGCAGCAGATACAGTGTGGACCTTTTACTAATTCCCTTTCTACCATTTCCATGGGTGGTCTCTCTCTGCAGCCTCCCCCAAATCTCTTTGCCTCCCATGGCTAACTGCTCCCCCTGGAGGCCATCTCCAGCTTGGCATGGTAAAAAACCAAAACGCTCTATTGAATCTGTCCCCAGGAACAAAGCCTCCCTGCCGCCACTTGCGCCCTGCCAGTCTGGGGTCAGAGCCCGCTGTACACATCCTTTCGCTCTGTACTTGCTCCACCTCCCCTGGTCTTGCTCCCTGTCGCCTCCTCTCTTCCCTCCCTGGAGAGCTGCGAGAATACGGAATGGCCTCACCTGTTCATGCCCATATCCAAGCCAAATGTGTGACACCCTGTCTCCCTGCACAGCAGCCCTGCTAGTGCCTATTCCAGCAGCAGGGAGGGAGGAAGCTCCAGCACAGATGAGAAGGGAGCTAAAGGCACTAGTCAGTCCTTGGAATACATGGCCTGGCTTTTGGAAACACTGAGCACTTGCCATTCCTCTAGATGCCATAGAGGCAGGAGCAGGCCCCAAAGATAAACAGGGCCCCAAAGATAAATAAAGGCCTTTGGGAGAAGGACCTGGCTTAGAAACCCCTCTGGACTAACAAGAAGCCCCACTCAGCCCCCATCTGAAGCCAGATTGACTGCAGAGTCGCATCAAACTGCAAATGGCCCTGTCTGGCCTCTTGGAACAAGGAGCTCTAATCACCCCACTTTGAAATGCTTCAAAAGCAGCAGAACACTTTAGCTGCTCCCTCCCACCTCAGCCTGCAATCTGCACCACTTGGGATGGAGCAGGTAACTTTAGCCGTAACAACAAGAGGGTAGAATTCATGGCAGCCTCAAGAAAAAAGAGTGGAGCTGGGGCTTGTCCCAGCGTATCAAGTAGCAATGCTCAAAGAGATGGGGCAGCAGCTAGGCTGGAGCCAAACGGCTCTCACCCAAGGAGCTGGGGAAGAACACCCCCACCGGATGAGAGGTACAGAGCCCAGCAGGGCACAGGAAAGTAGCCTATGCAAAAAGAGAAGCTGCAGCCATGCCCCGAGCGGGGCTGAGAACCCACAGCAACAAGCGCCGGCACTGGGCCCTGGTCAGCCCAGCCACTTTCATGGGGCCAGGGCCATATGCAGTGCAAAAGGGCCCAGGGCCATATGCCTGGTGGTAGCACCAACATCAGCAGATGGAGGAGACTGAAGCCCTTCAGCTGCTCTAGCCCAGGCCCCAGCATGTTGTCCCCACCCCAATCCTGACCAGGCAGTCTCACACTCAGCCTAAGATATGGGGTGAGCCTAGCTGGCAGAGCCCCCCCAGCACTCAAGTACTGTCCGCTTCTGGGGGCACAGCACACGGAGGTCACCTCCTGCTCAGCTCCTACTCATAGTCCCACTCCCTACCCAGGCCATAGGCCTTGCCCATCATATCCTGCTCCCGGTTCCCACCCACACCCTACACCTCTACCCATCCCCACTGCCCAGTTCCTGCCTATCTCCCAGACTACCTGCGACACCCACAAGAGAAGGTTTATTTTTAAAATTATCTTTGGTCACCAGAGTTTACATTGGCCCTGGACCCTTCCTGGCCTCCCCTCTCAAGAGTGAGGTGGAGGTAAGAGACCTGCCAGCAATGAAGAGATGTTCACAGAGCCAGGGCCTGGCCTCGCCACACATCTCTCTGCAGGTACTGAATCAGAGTTGGAAGTGACCTCAGAGGTCATCTAGTCCAACCCCTGCTCAGTGCAGGAAATCCACACCTACAGCATCCCTGACAGATGGCCGTCCAGCCTCTGCTGGGACAAGAGAGAACAAATCTTTCCCATCCTCTCTATGATAGCCCTTCAGGTAGAGGAAGGCAGCTATCATGTCTCCCCTTAGTCTTCTCTTCTCCAGGCTAACCATACCCAGATCCCTCAACCTTTCCTCAGGGCATGAAATTTCAGAACAAACTCCGACACCTCCACCCACCCCACAAAATTCAGTTGCCAGACTTTATCCTGATATTAAACTCTTCTAACCCCCACTACACCCCTGAACCAGTCACCAACCTCAGTTTTCTGGGTGCCCATGGCTCTCAGGTGCCTGCAAGTTTCATGCCCTGCTTTCCTCATAGAACTTGGTTTCCAGATGCCTGACCATCTTTGTCGTCCTCCTCTGAACCCGTTCCAATGTGTCAATATCCTTCTTAAAGCACGGTTTGGTTTTGAAGAAACAAGGCTGGCTTCATGAGTTTACAAAAGCCCTATTAAAAAGACCACAGTGACCCTCAAGAAAAGCTGTGCCAACCTGCACGCCAGAGAGAGAGAGCACCAGAGCTCTCACTGGGGCAGAACCCATGGGATCAGGCCTGTGCGCCTCCATCACACACAGACCTGGCTGCTCAAGACATTATGCACACTCATGCATAGAAACAGACACACACCCATATATTATTATTAGCAAACATTTCAATATACCTGGCGCTTTACAAAGTAATTGAATAGACACGGTCACTGCCCTAGGGCTTACAATCTGAGAGTATATACAACCACACACTTGCTTACAAGCATACACCTATACAGCCACCCACTCACAAACACAAACCCTCGCTGCCACAGGACTCTCTGCCCTTTCCCCTGCCCCCTAGGCACAGCAAAAATGTGGGGGACTGGCACTGCTGGCCATGGCCTGTGCGGGCTTTACAGCTATATCTAAATCCTTCCCACACATCCCCTGTGCTCTAGGGCAAAAGAAAGGCTATACTGCCCTTTGTTAAGCCACATTCTCTCAGACCGCTTTTAGCCGCCCGTTAAGAGAGAAGCTGCGCTGCACTGCCGGAAGTGATGTTCTCCCCATTGCCGGCAACGGCCGGAGATGTGGCGCTTTGCAGAGGCGTGTTCTAGAGACCTCCATTTTCAGGTCTCTAGAACGTGCATCTGCAAAGCGCAGCTACTACAGCTGCTGCCATTGCCGGCAACGGGGAGAATGTCACTTCCGGCACCGCGGCCCGGGAGCTATTTGTTCAGTGCCTCGTCTAAAACCGGTGTCAGAGTACTGGACAGGGAAGGGACTCTGCTGGTCAGCAGGTTCCTCCAGCTGCCCCGTAGTGTGGTGAGGCAGAGGCTCTGGTGTCATCTGATCACCTCCAGCAATGTGCCACGGACACCGGCTGAGCTCAGGCACAGCCCAGGGCAGGAGGCCAAACCTCTCCCTCACATTCTCTTTAGGCCAGGGAGCTGAGGGTCAGGATTCAAATGACATGCCAGAGACTTAGAGACTTGTGGAAGATGGGGCCTGAGGGGGTCACTCAGGAACCCAAAGGACTCAGGGTTGGCAATGTGGGGGAAGGGGGTGTCACCCAGGAACACACAGGAGTCAGGTGTGCAATTGGGGGAAGGAGCATTGAGGTACACCTGGGTGTGAGGCCCTGCAGTCTGGGAAGCACTCAGGTACATGTGGGAGGAGAGGCCTGTAGTGGGGGGGGAGAGAGGAGTGCTACTCAGGTGCCTGTGGGAGGCAGGGCCTTCACTCTGAATGAGGAGGAGTCGGGTCTCACAGGAATTTCTCAGATTTACTCCTGATGCTTCAATGAACAAGGCACAGTCTAGTAACACCAATCCCTGCCAAATGGCTGCACTCGCTCTCCCCTCACCCCAAGCAAGTGCTTCTAGTCCTAGGCAACTGCTCTCCCCATGAAGCTAACAGCAGCTGCTAAGCACTCTGCCTCCTGCAGATTGGGTTAGTATAGATTAGCACTTACACTCTCATGAAAGGGGAAGCAAGCAATAAGCGTATGACTGAGCATGGCACTATGCCAGAGAGCAGAGCACTGCCAGAGGCAGCCTGGGGAGAAGGCTCACTCCCGCACTAGAACAGCCTGCCCAGACAGAACCGTGGGGCACATTCTCCCAGGAGCCCACAGGCTTTAAGAGCAGGGCGCCCTCTGGGTATCATTTTGGGGAGCTGCTGCAGCACCCCTCAGAGCCCCCAATGCATGGAATTATGACTTCTCTCTGGAGTCCAGAGGAGAGTCCAGAAAGGGTCAGCTTTTTTTTTTTTTTTGGGGGGGTGTGTGGAGTACTTGGAAGAGGCTGTGCTGGAATGTGAGGGAATTAGGGGCAAGGAAAGGGCCACTCCGTCCCAGGCAGGACTGGAGAGCTTCTCAAAGCTTTGAAGGCATCAGGCCTGGCTTTCTGAGAGGCTGTTCAGCCTCTACTGATTCTCACTAGCGCTCAGGGTGCTCAGCACCTGGGAGAAGCAGGCCCTTCAAAGATCTGCTTCATGGCTAAAGTCTATAGGTGGAGGAGGGATGTGATGGATGATTTTTTGAGTTTAGTTCTGTCCCATTCCTTTATTCAGAAGGTGTAATGATGAGACACTAGGAAAAGACTTGCTTCAGGGCAGTAACTGGAGCCAATTCCCATTTCCAGTCAGTAGCTGGGCATCCCCCCTCTCAAGCGTGGCTGTTTCTGCCAAAAGCAAACAGCCTCAACCTAGACCTTACTCAAAGAGCTGAACAGTTGACACGAGCTTGTTCTCAGTAAATAAGTATGGGCCGGAGCGCAAAGCAGTCACTATACCTGCTACTACCCTTTTGGCAAGCTGCTCTTTTCTGTGCCTGCCTCATGCAGCATGCCACATGCCATTGGAAGGATTGCACAGTTACTGGCACAAGTATAAAATGGGGGACAATTAATTTGACAGTAGCGCTGCAGAGAAAGATTTAGGGGTTAGAGCGGATCACAAACTGAACATGAGCCAATAACATGACATTTGCAAAAAAGGCAAATGTCCTTTTGGGCAGCATCAGCAGATGCATCACATCCAAGACGCGGGAGATGGTGCTGGTGAGACTTCACCTGGCATGCTGTGTTCAGTTTGGGGCACTGACCTTCGGAAGGATTCAAAGGAGGGCAATGAAGATGACAAATGAAAGGACAGGCTGAAGGGTTTGGGAATGTTCACCCTACAGAAAAGAAGGCTAACGGGGACATGATAGCTGTTTTCAAATATCTAAAAGAATGTCACACAAAGGGTGGAGGACAGTTGTTCTCCACTGCCACAGGAGGTAGAAAAAGAGGGAATGGGCTTAAAATGTTGCAAGGCATATTTCCATTAAATATTAGGAAAATCTTCCTATCTGTAAGGACTGCTGGACAATTGGAGGTTATGGAGTCTCCTTCTGGGGATATTTAAAAAAAAAACCTGGCTGGAGATGCTGATGCTGTAGGCAGAGAGCATCCTAACTTGGAGCAGATGGATACATTAGGGGACCCTTGAGGTCCCTCACTGGGCATCGCCACAGCACTGGCTTGAACTGCTCAGGGCCTATCCACTCTGCCCTCTAAGCCAGTTCTGAAAACAAGGCAGATGCAGTGGGATAACAGCAGTTCAAAATGGGAGGTGGGGACAACTCCCCTATGGCCTTCAAAATCCCATCCCCTCTCCCTAAAACGGCAGAAGCGCCACTGGAAATTCCAGAAAACCCAACCCTACATTTCGATGACCCTATGGTTTGCAATGCAAATCTCCCAGAGCAGATGCTGTCCAGAGAACACTGGAAACAGATACACTGTTTTTCAATCCCCACAGAAAGTGCCTTGCTAATCTACCTGTCCCCTGCTTCCGTAGGGTGGTGGTGATTTAATTTCTGGGGACTTCTTAATATTTATTAGGAGGTAATTTCTTTCTAATTTACTTTAACCTCATCTGTCTTCACAGGAGGGGCAGAGGTTAAAGTGAAGATAGAGGGATAATTAGCTTTTCAAACAAGGGAGGCTCCCTACTGGGGATGGCATGTTCGTTTGTACATTTATGGGGAATTTCCCTTGTTTTATCTTCCTCCATGCAGTCCTCTGCTGTCAATGTCTCCTCTGTGTATTCCTCACTAACTGCTTGTTATCCCAGCCACCCACCTCCTACAAGTACCAAGGAAGGGAGATCAGCAGAGGGGAGGAGCTGCTACTGAAGCTCTGGTTCCTCCTCTCCACGAGAACAAGATGGAGAGAGGTTACGCAGGAATAATTCACCGTTTGCTTGCTAGTCATGGCCTCTGCACTGCACTGCACTGCATCACACTAGACCAAGACCCTGCACTTGAACAGCTGTCAGGACTGAACTTTAGATTCCTACTGCCCTGGCCTGGATTCCAGCCAGTGACTTAAGATGCAATCCTGCACCAAGTGAAGACACGGGTTTGGTTCCCATCGGCTTTAATGGTGGAATATTGTGTCTTTAGAGCAAAAAAGGCTTCCCCACCTATTCATAATCCCTTGAGCTCAGTCTATGGATTCTTATAAAAGGGCTGTATATTTTCCAAGGTACCATACAGTGCCCCCACCTCCGAGTGAGGGGCCCAGTGATCACACTAGCTATCTATAATTCATGAGCTCATGTTTATGTATTAGTTACATAGCTCTCATTATTATGTAATGCAATAACTTGAAACCTTGCAGGGATGGCTTGTTGTGTGCTCCCTAGACTCTCATGAGCCCCTGTTTGAGTCTCTGTGCTAGACTGGAGCTGCCTATCTGATCAGGCCTTATGCTTAATATTGCTGAGTGCCTACATCAGATACGGGCTGACAGGAAATGAACAAGCTCCTTAAAGATGAGAAACATTTTTGGATTAAATTAAATTCCCTTCCAAACTCACTCAAAGAACTGGCTGTGCTTCCACCATGGACAGGATATGAATGGAGGGAGACGCTCACGCAACAACAAGGCTCTAGTGTCTCGATCTCAGCCTTGCCGAGACGCTAGTATAGGCCCTGCTGAAACTCAACTTCTCCATGAGGGGAAAGGAGAATTGGTAACCTACCTTTGGTGAATTCCTTTCTCTCATATGCTGTGCATACTCTTCCTGCTAGGTAGTTCCACTGTTGACCGCCAGGAGGCAGATTAACTTTTTTCTTCACTGCACCTGCGTCACGGGACTACCCGGCTTCCCAGCCAGTCGGTTTGCAAGCTGAAAAATTCCGATCTTTCTCTCCAGAAATAAACTAGTATTAATGGTTATGAAAAACGGTACCCTTTCCTCCTAAAACCTAACAGGGTGAAAAAAACCCGATAACTGCCAACTGTCTCTGAACTTGTACGACATCTCTAAACTAACCCTCTGAGAAGAAAAACTGGTCCCACACCCCCTGCTGCTCTCTATGCTGCTTGGCAGGGAGGGTCAGAGGAGTATGCAGAGCATATGAGAGAAAGGAATTCACCAAAGGTAGGTTACCAATTCTCCTTTCTCCTCATGGCTCTGCATCCTCCTCCTGCTGGGATGTACCCAAGTAATGTGACCAAAATCAAGGGTGGGAGCCAGCAGCACTGGGGGTGTCCAGTACCACCTGCAGCACCCTTCTGCCAAAGACAGCGTCTGCTGATTGCAAGGTATTAATCTTATAATGTTTGACGAAGGTGTGTATAGAAGCTCAAGTGGCTGCCCTGCAAATTTCCTTGTACGAGGCCCTCGCCTTAAAGGCGTATGAAGTGGCAGCGCTGCGCACCAAATGTGCCCAAATCTGAAGGGGAGGAACTCTACCCCTTGCTTTATATGCTTCAACAATTCCCTGCTTCACCCATTTGGAAATTAATGTTTTTGAAGCTTTACCCTGATGACCCGGTCTGATGTTCACGAACAAGGCCGTGGACTGCCTGAACCCCCTAGTCCTAGCTAGGTAAAGCTTAAGCGCCCTCCGGACAGCCAGCGTATGCCAGGATTTCTCCTGGCATACGCTGGGGCAGAACGAGGGCAAAATGACCTCCTGAGCCCTATGAAAAAGGGAATTGACCTTTGGAAGAAATGTCTCATCCAACCTCAAGGTCACTGATTCCCTCTGGAATATACAAAAGTTGTCCTCCATGGACAGGGCCCCAAGCTCCGAGACACGTCTTGCTTATGTGACTGCTACGAGAAAAATCACTTTTAAAGTCATAAAGTACAAAGATACATGTTTCAAAGGTTCAAAAGGGGGCTTGGTCAGGGCCTCCAGTACTAAATTGAGGTCCCAGGAGGGAACCCTATGCACTACAGGAAGAGCTACGTTTCTGGCTGCTCGGAGGAATCTCCTAACGTTCCTGTGGGAGGAAACTATTTTGTTAGAGAGTCGAGACTGCCCTAAAAACTGAATCTATGGGCGCTGTCTGTCTGGCCGGGGTATTAGCTCTGAGCCCCTTATCTAGGCCACGTTGTAGGAACTCAAGGACCTGAGCTACTCCAGCTCTGGTCGGATCCTGGTTTTGTTCTAGTGACCACGATGCGAATATCTTCCAGGTAGCTCTGTAGCTTCTCCTGGTGGCAGCTCTTCTGGATAGCTGGATCGTGTTCAGCACCGCCTCTGAGTAGCCTCTCGCCCTTAGTGCTGAACGCTCAAGTTCCAGGCTATCAGATTTAGAGTCTATATTTCTGCGCAGCACACCGGCCCCTGGGTGAGCAGAGCTGGGATGAGAGGCAGCCTGCGGTATTGGGCCTGGCTGCGCTCAATCAGCTCCAAGAACCATGGCCTCCTTGGCCACCATGGAGTTATCAAGAGGAGGTGCTTTTTCTCCCTGATTGCCTTGGATATCGTCTTCTGAATTAATGGAATGGGAGGGAAGGTGTATAGGAGTCCCCTGGGCCAAGGGCAGTTCAGTGCATCGGTTCCTTCCGTCTCTCTGAACCGAGATCATGACATGAAGCGGAGGACCTGAGAGTTCTTGGTGGCAAACAGATCCATCAGAGGTAGACCTACCCAAGCTACTAGCTGTTGAAAGACGGCTCTGTCCAGAGACCACTCATGCGGATCGAGGGTCTGACGGCTCAGTCAGTCGGCCTGTGTGTTGTCTTGGCCTCTGATGTGAAGTGCCTTCATGGATGCTTATGAAGTGCCTTCATGAAGTGCCTTCATGGATTGGACCCATGCAAACAGTCTGGCTGTCTCCTGATGCAACTCCCTCGATCTCGATCCCTCCTGGTGATTGACATAGGATTTTGTTGTCACATTGTCCGTGTACACCAGGAGGTGTCGAGAGGTAAATGTCGGGTAGAGGTGTTGGGCTGCGAGCCAGATGGCTTTCAGCTCGAGGAAGTTGATCCTTTTCGTCGCATCTCTCCTTCACCAGAGTCCCTGTGCTGTGTGAGGGCCTGAGTGCCCTCCCCAGCCCAGTAGGCTGGCATCCGTAGTTAAGACTGACCTTGTTGGTTCTGTGAGAGGCATCCCCTCCCGAAAGGTTTCTGGTCTTAACCACCAGGACATTGTCTTTTAAGTCCTGTGGGATGGGAACCCACAGACTGAGCCCAAGCGTGAGCTCTCTCTGGAAACCCCTTAGCTGCCTCTGCAAGGGACGTAGGTTGAAGCGGCCCCATGTCACTTGTCCTATGCAGGATATAAGCAGCCCCAACAGCCTCGCTAGGAGCTTGAGCCTCATGCGGTTGTGAAGTTTGAGTAGTCGGACTAGTCTCTGTATCTTTTCCCACCTCTCGGAGGGAACGAATGCGTGGTCTGAGGAGGTATCTATTAGGATACCCAGATGTTCCAATCTCTGGGTTGGAACAAGATGAGTCTTCTCTCTGTTTATAAGGAACCTGTGCTTCTCCAAATAGCGGATGGTTCTGTTTAGGTGTTCCTCCACTCATCTGGGGGAGTTGCCCCTGATCAGAAGGTCGTCGAGGTACGCATATATGTCAGTCCCCTTGCTGCGGAGGTTGGCTACCAGTGGGGTTAAGATCTAAGACATTCGTCCTGGGGGCCGAGGACAGGCCGAAGGGCAGTGCTCTGAACTGCCAGTGGTCCCAGTTGTAGGCAAATCTGAGCCATTTCTTGTGAGGACCCCAAATTGGAACGTGCAGGTAAGTCTCCCTGAGATCTAAGGCCGCCATCCAATCTCCCCTCTGCAGGCTCCGGCACACTGCCGCCGCCGTTTCCATCTTGAATCTGCGTCGTCTCACGTGCTTGTTCAATGCTTTGAGATCCAGAACCGCTCTCCATTTCCCGAGCTTCTTGGAGACTAGGAATAGGATGGAATAGATACCTGAGAAACGTTTCTGGTCCGGCACTCTCTCTATTGCCCGGATGCCCTCCAGCCTTTGGATCTCGCTCCTTAGGGCCAGATGCTTTTGTGCATCCTTGGGGACGGGAGAGGCTATGAATCTTTGTCTGGGGGTACGCTCCAGCTCTATCTGGTAACCTTCCGCTACGCAAGATAGGACCCAGGCGTCCATAACTGAGTCCTCCCATGCTATCCTGAATCGCTGGAGTCTGCCTCCTACCTCTGAAGAGGCATAGTCAGGCGTCCTGCTTAGGGCGGGAGGTTCCAAACCCTCTTGGTCTTCGCTTATTGAATCTGCCTGGTCTGAAACCCCTTCCTCAAAAGGCAAAGTTGCTTGAAAATTCTCTGTGGCGCTGGTTGTGAGACCTTCTGGAGGTGCCTCCGAAGCCCCTGAATCTAAAGGAGTGGCCTCGAAAAAAAAAACCTCTTTGGCTCCACCTGCTGGAGAGTCTTTGGCTTGTCCTTGGTGTTAGCCTCTTCCAATACTTTTTCGAGACAGACCCCAAAGAGTTTGGATCATTTTTAAGGGGCCAACGTAAGAAGGTTCTTAGCTGTGGGATCCCCCTGCCAAGAATGCAACCAGACCCTGCGCCTGGCTGCTATATCATTTGCCATAGCCCTGGCGGACCAGGTTAGGGCATCAGTAGTTGCATCTGCTAAGAAGGCAGTAGCCATGCAAATGCGGGAGGACAGTCTCTGTGTTTTCCTCTCTGACAATTCAGGGTCTTGAGCTTCCTACATCCAGGCTAACAGGACTCTAGACACATGAGGCCACGATATTAATCTTGAGAAAGGCTGCTGTGGAATCCACTGACCTTTTAAGGGCTGAGTCCACTCCCCTATCTGTGGCATCTCGGGGGTGACAATCCCCCTCAGTGGGGAACACTGTCTGGCGAGCCAGAGAAGCTGCTGCTGCATCTATCTTGGGGCTCTTGAAAAGGGGTTCCTTTCTCCTCGAGAAGGAGTACAGAGAGCCCTGAGACCTGGTCATTTTATGGGCCTTATCGGGGTGTTTCCATTCCTCCGGGACTATTCTCTCGAAAGCCTTATCTAAGGACAAACCTTGGTCCCTGCCGTGAACCGTGGGAATCCAGTCCCTAGTCTCTTCTTCTTGTGAATCCGAAGATTCCTCCTTAGATGGTTAAACTGGAGGGTTTTAACCACCTGCCCCAGCAATTCCTCCCTATAGTGGCTAGGGAACTGCCTGTCTCTCTCTTTAGGGACAGAGGAGGGTTCTGAGCATTCCCCCTCCTCCAGGCTCTGAGCTCTCTTGGGCGGATTCTGAATCAGAATCTGAAGGGATCATGGTCTGGGCTTTGAAGGGCTGCCTGCCCATTCCCTGGAAATCTTCCTCCTCCGAGCCCTGAGGAGATTGCAAGATATGGAGCCTGGTGGGGTTTTTGATTTCTTTTTCCCCGACCTAGACCTTCCCGCCTTCGGAGCTTTGGGGGAGGGGCCCTCCACAGGGGAAACTTTCCTCTTTTTCCCGCTCTTTTTTGTCTTGGCCAACTCCCTGAGCGAAATCATAATCTCCCCCATGGTCTGGGCAATAGAGGATAGCGAGGGTGTAACTGAGTCCCCTACCTGCAAATCCTGTGCCCCTTCCTCAGTAATCCTCTGACCCGCCAGCGGGGGGGGGGGGCATAGCACTGTTGTCTGTTGCGCTCATGAGCCTGTATGACTCAGGCTTAGGCTGGACTGCGGCGGTTTCAAGCGGCGCTGGTCCTGACCGAAGGCGGGGGGAGCGCCACCGGTGGACAATCCCCGCTAATCGGGGAATAAAAGCGGCCTCCCCAGCTCCCTGGTGAGGGAGCCGGCAGGGATCAGAGTTCTTTCAGGCCTGGCCTGGCGATCCCGCGACAGCGTCCGGGATTGCCGTGCCCAACTGCCCCGCCGAAGCCTCTTCTGAGGGCTTCTTGATTATTTTCCTTTTATTCTCTTTTTCTCACGCCTGCCTATTTTCTGTTTCTTTTTTAGGGACCTGAGGATCCCGAAGAGCCTCCCGACAGTCTGGAGGCAGACGACAGACTGGCTGGGAAGCCGGGTAGTCCCGTGACGCAGGCGCAGTGAAGAAAAAAGTTCATCTGCCTCCTGGCGGTCAACGGTGGAACTACCCAGCAGGAAGAGGATGCAGAGCTATGAGGAGAAAGAGGTGCAGAGCAGGTAGTTTTCACAAGTCGTCTAGAGCTGCTGATCACCATACACACACCACAGTGGCCCCAGCCAAGCGTACACATACACTAGTGCAACCCCAGCCAGGCACATGTACCCTAGAGTGGTAGCTCTGGCTCTGATCAGTGAGCCCTGGAAGGGCAGTGGGAGCAGAAAGAGCTGCCTTTGTGATACTGCTTGGGCTGTGCTCAGAGAGCAGGTGTGATTGCTCTGACGCTAAGAGCAGCAGTGCTGAGCTAATTCTGTATTCCCTCCCCGGCAACCTGAAAGCATGGCAGTGGGTCACACTCCCTATGATGGAATGAGCCTTCCGCCTGACATACTGCCCAGGTTCGCACCCCTATCAGTCACCACTGCCACCATCTTTCCCATAAGCTGCCCCCACCAGCCCCAGTTTCTGTCCTGCTAGCCAACACCTTTGCAGTCCAGGGGCAGGAGTGAGGAGGCCGGTCACTGAGCAGCAGGAGGGGGAGGAGTGAGGCTTGGGGTTCCTTTGACACACTGCCAATTCCAGAGTGTAGTAACTATGGGAAACACTGCCATTCAGAAGTGGCTGATTAGCCCCTGGGATGGGGACTCCAGCAAATTGTCATGGAGGAACATAGGGTCACTCACGTATAACACGGGACTACATGTAGACTACAAGTCTGGTAAATATGTAATGCCAAAGGTTCCCCATGTATGTAAGGTTACAAATGAGAGCTGTAGAACTCAAATTAGGGCTCTGACACGTCACCAGGCTACAGGAAATACAAAGAGATACCAAAATGTGTATTGAAAACTCTTGCCAGACAGTCCTGTTGACATTTAGATGGGCCAGTGAGTCACCTTGAGGCTCTTCCATCCTAAAGCCATCTTGAGAGCTGATCTACATGCGAAAAGCCTGCCTGCTAGCAGTTAGGCTGCAGAAACATGAACTGAGAGGAGGATTTTGCTCTCTAAAGCGAGAACCCAGCCGCTTACGTTTAAGGGCTGAGAGAAACCAGAACTTCTGGACCTTGGTAGGGTAAGATGCGTAATTTAGAAACTCAACCAGTATAGGTCAGGAATGCGTTATATTTACCTTTGATTTCTAATAACCACTCTATCAACTATCTTGCTTATGTAATCAATAAACTTACTTCTTATCTTTATGAAGAAGTGTCTGTGTCTAACATTGGAACACAAGTGAGCAACAAGAGNGCTTATGTAATCAATAAACTTACTTCTTATCTTTATGAAGAAGTGTCTGTGTCTAACAATGGAACACATGCGAGCAACAAGAGCCCTCAAGCTTTTGCGAACCCAGAGAGTAAAGAGTCTGTAAACGGGAAGGATCGGGCCCTTGGGTGACAAAGGAGTTTCATTGTGGCAGACTTGAATTAGCCAGAGAGAAAAACTGATTCAAGAGAACTGTGCGCAAGGGAAACTGAGTCACTCAAACCCGGTAAAGTGGGGTGTGTGGACCCTCCAACCCGTGACACAAATACCTCAGTCCAGAGGCAAGCAGGAGAGGGGAATAGACAGACTCACTAACAGAAGTGCGGCTAGGAAGGGCAGTTATTAAGGTTTCATTTCCTTCCAGAACTGGGAAATTTGCAGCCAAACACAGAAACCTCTGAGAACAGGTAAAACCACTCAGCCACACAAAGGTCAATGCACAGTTAACACCAGCTAAGGCTCCCCACCTACAGGGCTGGCCTTACAATTTGCAGGGCCCCAAGGTGAAGATAAACTGTTGACCCTGCATTCTCCCACATGCACCCCCTTTAGGGGGCACCCTCCCTAAAGGTGGTTGTGTTTGGGGCCCTGCTGGGAGGGAAGGAGGCCCCCCCACACCCTGCCCTGGTGGAAATAGAGGCCACTGAGGGCCCCCTGGAAAGAGCAGGGCCTGGGGCAGTCACCGCAGGTCGCCCTGTGGTAAACCCTGCCCACCTATCCCTTGCCCCTTTGCTTACTGTCGTGTGGGGTCTTAGTGCCATCACCTCTCCTGAGAGACCTATGGCTGGATTTTGTGGACTGCCAGCATGCTGGCTAAAGGAAGCAGAGCTCCTTTGAAAATCTGGCCTTGGAGGTAACTAGGAAAGGTGGGACAGAGCTGCTGGTGAGTGTGCCATACCACCCCTCTAAGGTCTGCTCTCTGGAGACCCTCCTTGTGGGAGCACTCATCCCTTGCATACCCCTGCCCACTGTACTGTTGTCCAGACTGCTCCTCAGGCACAGCAACAATGGCTCATGGCTTGGTAGAGAATGAAGGGCAGATTTGGGGGTCATTAGGCAAGGCTCAAATCTATTTAAATTGACAGGACATAGCTTAGCAGGGGCGGGAAGCATGACCATAGCCATGCATTCCTTGGCAGTTTGGGGCTTACGCACACTCTTTGGTTCTAGGCGGTATCTGATTTTGGCTGCCATGGCCCCCATACTGCAAGGGTACCAGATGCTGCACCTGCTGCTTAATTTCAACGCTTTTTGTGAAGGTGCTAGTAATGATGTGACACAACAGAGGGGTAGGGGTGGTAGACTCTCAGGGAAAACCTACCACCCATTCTCCAACAGCTCTGGCCTTCTCCATGTACCCTGGGGTGCAGAGAAGGGACGCTCCTAGTCATAAGGACTGCACAGAGACAACTAGAGCTACCAGCTAGAGACAGCAGTAGAGGGAAGTCTGAGAATTCTTGCCCTACACAGGGGCTCTGCACCCCCTAGTGGGGAAAGGGGACAATTCTAATGTGAAAGAGCTGCCACTGATCCATCCAGGCAAGTATCCTTTCTCGAATAGTGGCCACCAAAGAGCATATATGGAATGATCACTCTCAGCTTCTGGCAGTCAAAGGTTCAGGAACAACCTCAAGGCAATCTCTCTTTCACAGCCTTGGCCCCCCTGGAACTACTGCCAATAGGAGGCCCCAGAAAGTCCAGGGCAAGAAGTTATTGCTTATTCAGACACACCGCTCCTGTCCCCTTGTGGGTCTCAAATCCTTGCCTGGAATGAAGGGACATAAACTCTGTTGGGCATCACCAGAGCCCTGGCTCTGGAGCTGGGACAGGAGCTGCCCATGCAATGGAGCAGGCCTATCTGTTCTACCCTTCTTGGAGCCCACTCTGAGAGTGAGATGGAAGCAGAGGGACAACAATGGTGAGGACAGCTCCTCTCCTGGTGCCTCCAAAACCCCATTCCCTGATCAGCACTAGGGCCACCCAATTCCAGAAAATACAAATACTGGCAGGGAGCAGAGTGGCACAGGGGCCATTCCCCTCCTCTGCAGCATTATGTTGCCACTTTGGGGGCAGCAGGGAACTGTCCCACATATCCCAAATTTATTTATTTATTTATTTTATTTTATAGATTTTTATACCGCCCCATCCTGCAATGCAGCTCGGGGCGGTTTACAACAATAAAACAATTTAAAATCTTTAAAATACAAATATAAAACATATAAAACAGGGCAACATATAATCATGAGTAAATAAAAGGTGGGGGATTAAAAATCACCCCCCCCCCCCCCCCTCCCAAAGGCCTGGGCAAACAGCCAGGTCTTACAGTTTCGCCGAAATGTCAAAAGGCTTGGGGCCAGGCGAGCTTCCTCCGGAAGGGAGTTCCACAGCCGCGGCCCTACCACCGAGAATGCCCGCTCCATCGTGGCCCCCCGCTTAACACGGGGGATCTCCAGGAGGGCACCCCCGGCAGACCGCAGGAGTCGTTCCGGGGCGCGAAGGGCGAGGCGGTCCCTAAGGTAAGAGGGGCCAAGGCCGTATAGGGCTTTATAGATCATTACTAGGACCTTGAACTTGGCCCGGCACACTATCGGCAGCCAGTGCAGCGCTCGGAGCACCGGTGTAATGTGCTCCCGGCGACCCGTCCCCGTAAGAAGACGGGCCGCCGCATTCTGCACCAGCTGCAGCCTCCGGGCCAAGAACAAGGGAAGCCCCACGTAGAGCGCGTTACAGTAGTCGAGCCGCGAGGTGACGAAGGCATGGATGAGGGAGGCCAGGTCCGGGCCAGAGACATACGGACGCAGCCTACGTACCAGATAAAGCTGGCGGAAGGCAGCCTTAGCGACTGCCTCCACCTGCCGCTCCAGCCGCAGGTCTGCGTCCAATATGACCCCCAGACTCCGGACCTGCTGAGCTACAGGGGGGCAAACCCCCCCAATCAGGGGGGCCACCACCCCCTTCGCCCTCCCCACCACCATCACCTCCGTCTTATCTGGGTTGAGCTTCAGTCTGCTCCGCCGCATCCAATCCGCCACGGCCTCCAAACATTGGGATAGCACCGAGACAGCAGGGTCTGGGTCGGTAGAAAACGAGAGGTACAGCTGAGTATCATCAGCATACTGGTGACATCGCACCCCGAACCCTCTCACGACCTCCCCCAAGGGCTGCATATAGATGTTAAATAATAATGGAGACAAGATCGATCCCTGCGGAACGCCACACGGTAAGGGATTCGTCTCCTCCATCCCCTCTGTTTTACACCCATGGAAAGTAGGCAGAGCTCCTTCAGGAATTCTTGCTCTGTCAGGTCACACTTCCCTGCTGAGGCTGGAACCTTCAGCCAGTAAAATGCTCCACCTATCGACAGGAAGACTCGGCGTGCAAAGAGAGGGTCCAAGCCCATAGGGCTAGTCCATGCCTCAGTGAAAATTCCCCATTAAAAAGCATCAGCATGACCCTGAACAAGCTTATCACAACTGGGGAACACGGTGCTAGAATCCAGTCCCTCAGGGTACTGCACTGCCCTTGGGGCAGGGAGAGAAAAGGCCAGCATCTCAGACAGAGCAGCAAAGTCTCCTGCAAACCCACTGCCTCAAAGACAGCGAAACGGCCATGGGAACATGGCAGTGACTATAGCCAGGCGTGTTCTGGGAGCCAAACGGGCTGAGAGTAACAGGGCCCTCTCAAACCATCCTTAGGAACAGCGCAAGGATTTCTGCTGCCCTCAGAGGCCCCGCATCTCTCACCTTCCATCCGTCATGGAGCTTACCGGAGGCAGGGGCGGCTGCAATTTTTGCTGCCCCCTTCAACTTGCTGCCCTAAACATCCGCCTGCACTGCCTCTATGGTAACGCCAGCCCTGATTCTCCTGGCCTCCTGCCAATCAGCTAACCAGGCAGTATTTCCCTTCAGTATCCTGCCTGCTGCAAGCAGCGCTGGGAGGGGCAGAGGGCTTTGTCTCGCCCCCGTCAAAGAGAGAAGTGAGCACTTTGTGGCCGGGATGCTAGTAAGTGTCTAAGGCCTGGGCTGCCTCACAGTGGTTGCCATGGGCAACAGTTTGGCGCGAAGCAAGTCTCACAATGCAAGACTTGCGGGCACTGTCTTTTCACTGGCTCTGGGCTCAGCCAGCAGTTGGGGCTGGTACCAGAGCAGAAGCAAGCAGGAGCGGGATCTCCTGGAAACTGCAGGATTTGGTGACTCCTCCAGGCGGAGCACTGACGAGGAAGAGAGCCACGAGACGGTGCCCAGGCATGTGCATGCTGCTGCCAAGGTAAACCCCCTTTTCTCTCCCCCACAGGGCACATCCCACAGCTCAGGGGGGCTCAGGTGTCTCACCCCTCTCCCCGTTCCTTGAGGGAATCCACTGGGCGGTACCGCTCCTGACCTCCCGGCCTGGACAGTTACCATTGCCCCGCCTCTCAGCACCAAACTCCTTGAGGCCTATGCATGGCTACAGAGGCGGTATTTACGTTGGCCAGGAAAACTATGACATCAATTATAAAATTCTATTATGGCCAGGGAGGGAAATTAGTACTACCAGCACTTCCATTATTCAAAGTGAAAGTTATAAGCCAGCTTCTTTATGCTTTCCCGGTCTGGGGAGCATCTTTTCTCCAGCATCTTGAAAGCGTTCAGAACACATTTCTTAGAGCAATCTTGGGTGCTCCCCGAGGATTGCCACAGGTTTTATTGAGGAGGGAGACTCTGAGCCTCCCCCTCAGAGCTTATGCATTGCAGGTTTTGGTCATTGCATGGCTAAAAATGGTACTTTTTCCCCCCTGTAAAGCCTCTCTTTTATCTATGGCAATAGAGGGAGGCCTTTTGGCCTCGTGGAGTCGGCTGGTTGAGAAGGAGGTGCGTTACCTGGGGTTTTCGGTGGAGAGCCTGAGGCCCTTTGGATATAGGGCTGAAAGACAGCTAATCAAGAGGAGGATAGAGGATCAAACATTGCAGACCGAAATAGCGCTCCTAGTCGAACAGAAGGTGGCCACTAAACATTTTCCTTTTAACCCTCGGGGTTCAGGAGATTTATATCTCTTTAAATGGACGGATGCAGCAAAGCGGATAGCCTTCTTTAAGCTTCGCGCCAATTCATTTCCCTCCGCTTTGGTAGAGGGCCGCTATAAGAAAACCCCATGGGCACTGAGAGTGTGCCAGTTATGTAATCTTGGGGAAGTAGACACAGTGGAACACATCCTTCTCCGCTGCCCCTCACTAATGGGCCTTAGAACCAAATATCTTGGAGGAATAAGAGAAAGGGCTGACTGGGAGATGCGCAGACTCCTAAGCCCTGTGGACTCGGATACGACCAGGGCTGTTGCAGGGCTAGGCCTGGTTGTTATGCATACCCGACGAGCTATTATAACTACGCCCAGTTAATTATTTTTAACAACAGGGCTATTTACTGCCTAAATAGGGGATAGTGCTCGTGGGCAAGATCTCAACCCCAGGTTGGTATGGGGTAATGTGCAGCCCATGGGCTAGCCCAGTTGGGAAATAAGGGGCAGCCAGAATTTAGATTGTCTTGCCCAGGCACTGTTTGTTTACCAAAGGAGTCGACCTCTGCTAGTGTTGGAAAGCTTCAGTGAGAGGTCATCTTGCTGAAAATGTCCGGGCTTTTCAGGTTGGGGATGGGAGGTATTCTTTGC
>QEPC01001017.1:236513-254097 GCA_003113815.1 Sphenodon punctatus | reverse complement strand
GGATTGTGACTATCTCATTGATATTGTTTATACTGCAATCTTGAGTGACATGCATTTTATTTCATCTATTCTCTTATCTTGTTTTATCTTTTTGTTTATACTTGGATACCGTAAGATCTGGATGATGTTGTACTATGTACGGGAGCTTTTGACTCTGGTTTATTTTATCCTATTTTTGTATTGTTCATATTGATTATGACTTGCAATAGCCTGTGGCTACGCAAAATAAAGATTTATTTATTATTATGCATGGCTAGGCCCATCTTGAGAATGGGCCCTTTTGTAAGGCCTGAATTCGGGACAGCAGAGGGACATAGAGGCTCCCACTAGCATGCTCTTGCAGGCCTTAGGTGAAGATGCATGCAGGCTCACGACCCCTCACACTGAAAGGCAGCAATCTTATCTAGCCACCCCTCACCCTTCAATACAGCAGGGCTGCCCTGAGGCCCCAACTATTTGCCTGCTTGGGCCAGGGGCCCCTGCTGGCTCAAATGCCCGTGCCTTCGGAGTGTGTGTGTGTGTGTGTGTCTGCGGTTCACCCAGGGGGCATGAGGCCTTTATGGCCTTTACCTTAGGCCCCCAGTGGGGCACAGAGACTTCGTTGTGCTGGCCCCCACCCCCAGGTGTCGTCATCATCAGGGCAGGCAGGCACAGGGATGGAGGTCCTCCTGTAGGCAACAGGGCGGGGTGGGGACTTGATTTCCCCCACTGGATTGTTGCACCCGCAGAGGCGTGTGCAGGTGTGCTGCCTGCCTCCCCCCACAATTTTGGGGGGGGCATGCGTGTCTGGGTACGCCTGGGTGGCAGGGATGCCCCACACACCATCCACTGGGGCATACGACAGGTAACCCAGCACACACTACCTCGTCCCACTGGATGTTGAGCCACCTTGTCCGTCACAGGGGCCTCAGTGTGCCACCTCAGAGGTGTGGGAGTAGGTGGGTGTCCTGGTGGATGTATTTTTTAAAAATGTTCTGCAAAAGCCGGTACTCCAGCCATACCCTGTAAACCAAAGCTGCATGGCACAACATAAATATGCTGGTGAAACGAGGAGGAGCAGGCCCCGGAACCCAGGCTTAAGGTGGTACCCTCCCCTCAATGAGCCAGTCATTCCCCCGGGGGGGGGGAAACGATTAGCTTACCCAGTATGGTGGCTAAATCAAGTAGTACTTGGTCCAGAAGGCAGGGCTGCCCCACCCCATGGTTATAGTCTCACTGTGCCAAAAACCTACTGGATCACTGGGCCAGTCACATTATTCTCTCAGCCTAACCTAACTTACATTGTTGTTCAGAGGATTACACAGCTGGTTAAATCATTCTTTATGGAGCACTCCCAGGGCCATGGGGGTGCTATAGAATTAAATTATTAATTATTAATTATTATTATTATTATTATTATCATCACACCAGCTGCAGCAAGATGGCAACGTGGCCAAACGCTCTGATTCTGTAGTCCAGTCCTCAAAGGGCAACACTTTGCTAACCCCATATTTATTTATTTTAGTCGATTTCTTAACCGCCCCCTCCTACCACGGTAGTTCGGGGCGACTCACAACAAAGCTAACACACATAAATACAACGAAGTATAATAACAACCAAAGTATAAAAAAAAACACAATAAAATATACAATCTATAAAACCGACTCAGGCGGAGCCACAACAACCCTCCCCACTACACCAGCCTTTCACCCGTCTCCCTCACCAAAAACCTGACAGAACAGCCAGGTCTTACATTGTCTTCGGAAAGAGACAACCCAATCAATAATGGGGAAAAGACACCTAGGGATGCTTTACACACATCAGGGTTACAGGGCAAAAAAATTTCATTGACACCAAACTATGGGGCAAGAACCCGGTGGGAGGGTGTTTTTTCACACTCCATCGTAAAGAGGTTTTTTTTCCTTGCAGCAGCCAGTTTCAGGCAATGATCCGCCCATGATAGGAAAGAGAATGACAAGGATTGACAGTCCTTGCCCACACCCTCCTTCAGCAGTGAGTGTCCCCTTAGCACCAGATGGCTGGGGCAATTATTGTTCCAAGGCTGTAAAGGCGAGGCCGATGAATGAGTAGACTTGGCATCCACCATCGCCTGAGAACAAAGGTTTCATCAGTGCAGACAGTTCCGGCAACCGGATAAGCAACGTTACATTGCCCAGTCTTAAGCACCCCTCACTGAGAGCCAGCATTTTTGGTCAAGTCAAATTATCAGCACTAGTTAACTGCACTGTATCACCCAGGGCGATCCCCAGAGTGGCAACACGCGGCAGGCTGCCCATCAGGAATCTAGTGCTGTGTACACCAGGGGGAGCATCAAGACAATGCATCTTCACCAGGTTGAAACATAAGAGCTGACCTGCCCCCAGTACCTGCAAGAATATTACAGCCACAAACTGCAACGCCATTTGCGCTTATCGACAAAAATGGCGAGTCACAGCACAGGTCCCATAACCCTCTAAACTGTATAACAGACTGTACCTCAATACTCACATCCCCAATAGGTGTCTATGTTTAACGTCTCTGATTGCAGGGTAGCGGAAGCATCAGCGAGCACCAGAGGCACCATAGGTCCGATAGTACGCGCCCGATTAAAAAGAAACTGGCCTAAGAGCAGGATAGTATTTCTGGAATTTCAGCAGAATCAGCGGTGGGGTAGCTCATAACCTCCAGCGACCCCCCGCAGATACTGGACCCGTAAAGGGGAGGTACCGAGAGGATAAGGGCACATCAGTCCCATCCCAATCCAGCTTGGTCTGAAATGGGCATTGATGGGGAGCTTCCTGGGTGCTGGGAAGCCAAGCGAGCCTGCATCGCGAGATCCAGCCCAGACAGTAAAAAGGCAGGTGACCAAAACACACGGCCAGCGGGTTCCCTTGGGATTGCATCCTGCCAAGAACCCCCATGAAGCCACTCAATTGCCAGATACGCACGAAACGCTGCACGTCACTGCAGCTTAGATGGTCGTTTTGAAGGAACTGTTCTGTAGGCGTAGCTCAAACAGTGATTACCCCTATTTCCTACAGTACCAGCACCCACGAGTGCAAACCGGGGAAAAAAGCAGCAGGCCCAGGCCCCATTCTCCTTAAGGGTCAAAGTGGGGCTAGGGACCCACTGGTCAGGCCCATCGTCATGCAGTAGTTTCACGACCCCTCCCCCCCCCGAGGGAAGTCTTATTTCATGAATCTTTCACTATGATGTCCTACGTGTATCTCTACCATACAAGCATGTACTGGTAATACTGCAGCGTGTCTCTGTCCCATGGGCTAGGACTCCGTACAGCAGTCATGCCTCAGCGCCCCTATATGATTCTATTTCACTGGAGGTTTTCAAACAGAGGCTGGACGGCCATCTGTCAGGAATCCTGTGGGTGTGGATTTCCTGCATTGTGCGGGGACTATAGGACCGTTGGGGGGCTGTGCATGCCGCACTTCCCCCATAACTTACCCAGCAGGCAACCCCCCCCCCCCCCGGACATTAATCAAGGCCCAATCAGGCTGAGTTCCAACGAGTTCCAGGCTATTTTGGGGGATGGGGTGAAAAACCAGCCAAGCATGAGCTGGTAGTTTGCTGTGGCAGGGGTGCAGTTTGGTTAGAAAGTTAATTTGAATAGTTAAGCACTTGGCGAAGACATCTCCCCATAAGATGGGGGCTTAATGGCTGAATCAAGGGCAAGCACAACCAGATTCTGGTCATCGACCCAGGGAGGGCAAGTTCTGCACTCAAGGACATGGATGATCCCGGGTGGATGATGGCCTTCTTGCCTCTTCAGGGTCACTAGTCATACGCCACGCATTTACAAACTGGGGGGGGGGGGGGAGTGACCTAATTTACAGAGCACAGAGTGATGGCAGTTCACAAGGGCACATCAGGCCACACGGAACTGCTGTTGGTCACCTTGCATTACTGGTAATCCAACACATCTGCCCAACCAGCTGGGCGCCTGGGGATGGGGTTAGGTGACATAAATTGTAGACCACAGAGTGAGGGCGGTACCTGAGCGTATGGCAGGCCACCCGAAACTGCTTGGTTATAGTGCACTACTGGACGCAGGACTGGGCATGGCCCATACCCAGATGACCCAAATTGGATTAAATGAATTTTGAATAAAGAGGCAGCCATTAAATCCCAACGACGTGTGTTCATCTTCTTCCGAGGTGCAGGACAATTGGGGGGGGGGGGGGAGGGATTTCAGACCCACTCTGTTCTCTAGTCTTAAATATATCAATAATCAGTGAACAAAATAAAACAAATTCCTTCCCCTGCTGTCTGAGCCTAAGCCAGCAGCATTCTATGGAGGCTCCAGTGAGTTTTCTGAAGCTTTTTGTGCATTTCTAATCAAGGACACTGGTGCTAGAACCATTTGTGCCTTGCCGGAAACATGTCAGAGCTCTGGAAGGAGACAGAGTCCTTCCCAGAAGGAAATGGTCCCATGTCAGCAGTCTGAAATAATCCCATTACCTGATTACTGTCATCCCCAATTGACAGCTCTGGAAAAACCGAGTCTGACTAGAGCGTCACACAAGCCTGGCTGCTGCAGTGACCACACGCCAGCCATGCCCTTTAAAGGGCCCAGCTCCACCGCCTTAGAACTAAACCCTCCATAAACAAGCTTGTTCGTGCTACTGGAGCTTCCCCATAGTGATGGCATCTTGGAGACAGCAAAGCTGCTCTGAAACTCAGTAGCCAGCCACAACAAAGCGTGTGCCCAGGGCATGCTCATTCATTCTTCCGGTTGAAAATGTCCACTTGCATGAAAATAGAAAGGCGTTGTTTTTAAAACAATGAACATGTCTCATGTTAACTTCCAGCCACTGGTTCCTGTTCTGCCTCTTTTATTGAGGTTAAAGAGCCCCTTAGTATTCAATACAATCTTCCTGTGAAGGGTCTAACCAAGTCACCTCTTAACTGTCTTTTGAATAAGCTTAGCACGCTGAGTTCTTTTGGTATCTGGAGAGCACCCAGCCTTTCCACCTTGGAAGTAGGAAGCCCCCTAAATCACCCTACCCTGTCACCTGCTCGGAGAGCACCCAGCCCTCCCACCCAGCAGTCTTCAGTGCCCCCCACCCTACCCTGTTACCTGCCTGGAGAGCACCCAGCCCTTCCCCATCTGTCATTTGCCTGGAGGGAACCCAGTCCTCCCTGCAAGCAGTCGGCACTGCCCTACCCTACCCTGTCACCCACCCGGAAAGCCCTCCCCCAGCTTGCAGCAGTCTGCTCTGCAGCACATAGGATTGCCACCTCTCCCAGTTTGACCCGGACACTCCCATAGGCCAAAACAGGAGTCTTGAGTGAAACTGAAAGTAGCAGCAACCCTAATAACACCCAATCCTACCTGTCTGGAGAGCACCCAGTTTTCTGTAACCCCCTCACTGGACTGTACCTTTTTGCTTGCCCAGAGAGCACTCAGCCAGCCCTCCTGGCAGTTTGCAGCGCCTTTTCCCAGAGAGCTCCAGCCTCTCAGCTCCCTGGCTGTCTGCAGACTCCCGTTCCCATGTCTCTGTTCAGAAAACATACCTCTCAAGTATCCCCGATACTTGAGGCAGGGGGATGCATGGGTGCACCCCTGAAGCAGCTCCAGGGGTGGCCAGTCCCGCATCCATCTGAAGACACCCAAAGAGTTGAATTCTCCAGACTTAAAGAGCCACATTAGCTAAATAATTTCCCCCAGGCTAGTTCAGAGCAGCCCCTCCCATGGGAGAGATGTGGGATTCTCTATTGTTTTCTCAGACTCATTAATGCCTCTTCTACTTTCTGGGAGAAGACTAGGGTTTTCCAGCACATGGGAGAAAATGGTCAGTCTTTGGAATTTAAAAAAACAACAACAAAAAAACCCATTTGGGGCAATGGAGAGCTATGATTTCTAAGCATTTCTCTTGAAAATAATCAGTTGGCTAGGGGTTCAAACCTGACTCTTGTAAGGGGCTAACACTGTGATTATTCTTCTTAAAAGAAAATCCTGACCTGCCCCTCTGTTAGGTAATGGGATACTGCTAACATTTGTCCATGAGAAAATCCTCACAGCATTTCATCTGTCAAAGAATCCACGTAGGAGAAATGGCTGGAGTGGGGAAGCTTTATTGTCAGAAGGAGGGCTGTGTAAACAGTAAAGGTCACTGTGCGTGCGGGTGTGGAGGCCAAGCAGTTAAGGGTAGTGGTGACAGAGTTTGAGCATAAAGACTGCCAGGATAAAGGTAAGTTTGGCTTATGAGTGAGATTGTTGTGTGGATAGGGTGGGGATTTCGGTTTCGGTTTTAACTGAGACAATCCAAAAATGGCTGTTTTGGTTTAAAACTGAAGCATCTGAAAATCAGGCCCATTATGGTTCTGATTTTCAGTTTCATAACTTTCCCATTGAAATCAATGGGAAGGGGAACCAGGGTCCAACCTCCCCACCCCCATTCCCTGGGGCCCACTACCGGCCTTGGAGGGTGGGGGTGCAGATATGCGTCCATCACACCCCCACCCCAACTCCCCAGGATCCGTCTTTATCCCCACCCCCTGGGATCCTGCCGACTCACATGCACTTACCAGGCCTGGCCTCGAAGGAGGGTAGAGAGGAGCCACCACCACCACCACCACTGTTGTGTGGGGCCTGCCAGGAGTGCCAGCAGGCATCATGGGCACAGCACACTGTCTGGCAGCATGCAGCTGGCATGGCGCAGCTATCTGAGGCCTTGTCCCAGGCAGGCCTCCTCATCGTGCAAAATGGCCTTTGCAAAATGGGCCCATCAGCATAGGCACCATTTTGGAAAAGGGTAGCTATTCTGCACAAATCGGCCCCAGTGGCTATTGCATATGCACACTCGGCAGTGCACCATGGTAAGAAGGCCTGCCCGGGACTAGGCCTCAGACAGCCGTGCCGCACTAGCAGGCAGCGTGCCATGCCAATGGTGCCTGCTGGCACTCCTGGCAGGCCCCACACAGCAGCGGCAGGTTGGCAGCAGCTCCTCACGACCCATCCTCTGAAGCCAGGCCTGATAAGTACATGGGAGCCGGTGGATGTGGGGAGAGAGGGGTTTTAGGAACACGGATCCCCTTCCCCACTCTCTGAGGCCGGTAGTGGGCCCCAGGGAATGGGGTGGGGGAGGCTGGACCCCCTGTCCCAGGGGATCGGGGTTATGGGGGATAGGAACAGTGGGAAGGGGTCCAGTCCCAGACCCGGTTTGGTTCCCTTTTGGTCCAGTTCCCCTTCCTAAGTGAAGTCAATGGGAAAATTTCCCACTGAAGTCAGTGGGGACACATTTCCCTTTGACCTCCATGGGGAAAGAAACAGAACCGTAAGCCAAAACCAAAAGCAAAAATGAACCGAAATGTAGGGATCTGAAACAGCAAAAAAATCTGAAACCAAAAAAAAAGCCATGTGTCCCTCCCCTGGGGGATATGCAAGTCCTTTAACTTTTTAAGGGTTTTGTTTTTTTTAGCGCACCCTCATAATTAAGTAATAGACTACTCTGAATTTGCACATATGTAAATTTTATGCAATTATGTCCTGGATTTTGAGAGTCACCGTCCCTTATTTCAGAGTCCAGGGGCTGAGAGGTATGCCAGAGAGCACCCAGGTCCAGTGGCCTGGAGTCCACAGCAGGACCTGCAAGTGCACATAGGCCTGGATAGCCCCAACACTGGCCCACTGGTGGAGAAGATCTCAGAAAAAGTGCATTAAGGACCAGCTGGGATGATGAAGATATTAGTCAGACCAGCTCTTATATATTTCCCGGCCCTGGAGATGGAGCATCCAGTAGAGAGAAGCCCAGAAAACCCTGCATCTCTGGACTCCGGCATCTCCTAATGTGTCCCAGGGGCTCCCTAACCTTCTCACTCTTCTGTACTGTGCAAGCTGCCCCACAGCTTGCATGTGCTGAAAATAGCCAAACAAACAAGCCTAGAGTGGAGGTGGATACTCCTGTAACTCAGAGGAACCCAAGCCAAAGGCAGGCTCTGCCAGTCTGAGTATCAGCAAGCCCAATGCAGAGCCTAGAGGGCAGCAACATACTCTGATAATTCTCCTAGCAATCTGGGAAAATATCAAGACGACCACAGAGACAAGAAACCTCCCTAAGAGCCTTCCCTAAAGTCACAGCAAAAAGCCTGCCTTCTCTGAACGCTGGAGGGCTCCACACTAACCTCCAGGACAACCGGGCAATCCCAGGTCAACTGTCCTGTCCTAGGATCTTATATTCTTGTTCCTCCTCTCTCCCATCCTACTGAGATAGCAAGCACACAAAGAACTGGCATGTGCACACAAAGACACACACCCCCAAACACATTTAATAAATGGTTATCAAGACCGGTATCTGGAAAGAGTGCCCCGTGTCAGCAGCATTCCTGGCAAAGCTAGCAGCAGCAGCAGGAGGCCCATACACTCAAGCACATGCTGTAAATGCCATTTCCTTTCTCCAATTCCCCAGCCAAGCTCACAACAGACCACGAGCTCCACTGACCTCCACGGGTGAGGAAACTGGGAACTCCTTTCTCCCCAGGATGCTTTCCTTTAAATCCGTTGAAAGATCACTTTCAGTTCACTTCACAAGGCAACAAAGCAACAGCCAAACAGACTAGGTTTCCCCTGCTAGAGATCAAATCCAGAAGTAGAGCAGAAACCAGGAAGAAAAGGTTTTAACAACTTTTTCTTCGGAATGATAGCCTTGTTGCACATTCTGGGTACACGGAGCAGCAGCTGGCTCCCCACAAATCACAGGCACTATTTCCTTCTCCGAGAAAAACACAGCCTACCTGCTCTTGGTGAGGAGCCAAATCCCAGTCCAATAGGCTAAGTTAGATGCTTCCAAATTCACCTGCAACAGACTTCAACCTGAAGCTCTGCAAACGGCACACACTAGCACACCGATGTCCTACATGCCCACAACAGCACTTCAGTGGGACGCTAGCATAGCAGGCAGACTCTTGCTTCTGCAGTTATTAATGTCTGTGTCAGTGCGAGCTGAAGATGCACCCGCCTCTCCCCCAGAGGGCTCTCCTTGGAGCCTGCTGTTCTATTTGTGGCTCTGCCAGCATGTCCAGAGGTGCCATTACCTGCTGCTAAGGAGACAGGGGCTGACCACAAGTCTGGGAGGCAAGCCTCTCTCCTATTCCAAGCCCTTGTATCAGTTTTTCCAGTGCTCCCTTTCCCTAAGGCATCACCAGTCAAAAACGCAATTTTAGTTGTTCCTACAATAGAAAATCTGCTGCTAGGCTTCCAAACTACCATGCTTTTGATAGGAAAATGGGAGAGTGATGTCTCAGAGAGAGAAGCTCACCAGGCAGTTACCTCCCTCTTCACAACAATCTGTAGCTAGCATCCCCCCAGCCACAGGAGCAAACAAAGTTCATAGCAAGACATACACTGTAGCAGGGACTGCACCTCCTTACCTCCAGGCAGTGCACATCACAGTAACAGCAGTGCCAAGTGAGACGAAGGGGTGTGCATCCCCTCCCAAAGCCCCGACGCCTGGTCCCACCAAAATGATAGCAGTTCCATTCACGCCTCTGGTTTCCAGGAATTTCAAATGCCAGCAGGGAGCAGAACAGTGTTAATTCCCCCCCACACCCCCTCCATGGACAGCAACAGCAAAGCCATGCCACCTGGGCAACACTCAGCACACAATCTTCCAACGCTGAAGAGTCAAGTACAATGTCACACATTTTGGCCAGTGCCTTCCTTCCCCACGTGTGTGCACACTCACACCCACCAGTGCACAGGCAAGGAGCTGGCAGGAAAGCTGCTCTGGCCATGCCCAGCTTCAGAGTACAAGGACAGTGAGTGACGCTGCTCCTGACCTCTTCCAGCCAGTGTGACAGCTCTCGCTGGTAGCTTCTCATCTCCCCCAGTTTGCTAGTGCGCCTCCATTGCTTTCTGCACTGCAGCCAGGGCCGGGGAGGTGGCAGCATTACTGCCATGGCCATGAGCAGCAGAACTGGTATTCCTCAGCTCCTCCTGGGATGCCTGTCCCATGGTGCTACTTGCAGTGACTCAGGGCTCCAGCTCCACCCAATGGGGGAGTACAGGGGACAGCTGCGCACTGCTGTCTTGCTGCACATGCCGGCGGATACCACTCCTGAGGCTGCTTCAGGCAGGCTGGGGGAGGTCAGGGGCCTGGGGCCTCAGATCATGTGGTGCCTGCTTAAGCCACAGCTGCATTGTTGTTGACTGGTCACCAGTGTCCAAGCCCAACCCAGCGGTAGTCTGTCTCCAGGCAATGGCAGAACCTGGCAATCCCCTAATCCCCAGGAGGAGAAGAGGTGGCACACCCAGGCTCAGACAGAAACGGTTTACTTGGCAGCTCCTTGCAGGGAGGTAGCAAACTAGGAAAGGCCAGACCTGCCTGTAGCATGCCTGGCTTGTGTTGCTCTGCTTGTAGCATTTGTGTTTTATTTGATATTTTTACTCCACCCTTCCCTGAAGGCTCAGGGCAGCTCAGGAGGATGAAAGTCACTGCACATTTCAAAGAAGGCAGGGGCAGGGGAGAGAGCTAAACAAAACGACCCAGCACCTGTTCTGTAAGGTCCTGCTGGCAAGTGGGCTTCCAATGCAGGGCCGTAGTGAGGCATGGGCAAATGGGGCAGTGGTCCAGGGCCTCATGTACTGGGACAGAAAGGCATCATCCAAATAGCTTTGGCTTAGATTTAATTAATTATAAAATGTCATATTGTAATATCACAACACAATATTCATACAAGCAATTCAATCTTCTGATAACTAATTTAACTAACTTCCAGTCCAAGCTGCTTCTCTGAGCTGAAAGAGTCTGTGAGTGGTTTGCTTTGTTTGCTTAAGAACTTACAAATGAAAGCGGTGCCAGACTAGGTCAGCAATGGTCCATCAAACCCAGCATCCTGTCTCTAAGAACCGCAGCTTTGGTTGCTTCAGAGAAGTGCACAACAGACTAGAATGGAGTGATCCATTTTCTGCTGTTCACTCGGCCCCTAGCGGTCAGGGGCCTCATCCATGACTAACTTGACTAATAGCCATTTATGGACCTATCCCCCCAAGAATGTATCCAATCCTTATAGAAAGGTAACAGGGCTGGGAGACGAGCCATAGGAGGAAAGGCTGAAAGAATTGGCTATGTTTAGTCTATAGAAAAGAAGATTAAGGGGAAACAGTTGTCAAATATCTAAAAGGATGCCACAAAAATATGAACATTTGTTTTCCACTGTCACAGAAAGTAGAACGAGAGGAAATAGCTAAAATTGCTGTAGTGGAGGTTTCAATTATATATTAGCAAAAACATTCTAACAGGGAGAACTGCTGGACAATAGAATAAATTGCCCAGGGAAGTTGTAGCATCTCCTTCCTTGGATGTTTTCAAAGCCCAGCTGGACAAGCATCTGTCTGCGAAGCTGTTGGCAGAGGATACCCTGCCTTGGTGCAGGGGGCTGGACTAGAGGACTGTTGAAGTCCCTCCCAACTCTACAGGTTTATAATTCTAATAAAAGAAGTAACGGAGATGGTTGGCAGTTATTTCAATTGAGCACTCTTTGGCAAGGAACAGATTTTGATGACACAATAATGCCTTTTTATCTCAAAAAAATAAATACAGGACTTAAAACAGGCAGGTGCACTTTACTAAATAAAGGTTAAATACTGAGAAAATTTTAACTTCAGCATGTTACATTGCCCTGCCACGTTACAATTAAATGTTAAGTTAAATTGCCAATGTTTTTTTCTGTACATTTTGCCATTGCTAACTAACTAAGCATCCTGACTCCTAAAAGTTAAAAGGATTTAGTATTAAAACTGGATATGACTGAATGTGACTAATTTGGCTTTAATTTGTTATAATTTACATAAGCCCTCTCCCCAAATTTGGTGTTTTGTCCAAGGCCCCCAAAAGCCTTGCTTGGGCGCTGTTATAATCCCTTGGTTAAAGGGGCCTCCTCTGGTCGCTAGCTTGCATCGACTTAGATGGGCCAACTGCCCCAAAGCCAGTGCAACGGTTATCAGCAGTTTCTCCACTTCAGCTGTTTACCTAGCACTCTTCTACACCAATAGCTATTATTAGCATTATGTCATTGTTTCTCACTGGCTAAGTGCTGATTATATGTGTGTTCCCTTATCATTAGGCCAGGCTTGAATGTAAGTGCATCTCCAGCCTTGGAAACACATAGAGCTGGGCATGCTTCAGTTCACCCCAGTGTGCTGACAGCAACTGGATGCCTCCTTCCTTCCTCAGCAAAACTCCTCTGCTAAGCTGGAATGCACCTCCATGTCCTGAAGACAGATCCCCACTGCCCCTAAGCACAGGCTTCAGCCAAGCCCTGGCAGAATTATTATTTATATAGCGCAGCAATGTACCTGGTCTTCTACAATCAGTAGTTAGAGACATGTTCCTACCTTAAGCATTTTATAATCTGTGGTACAAGAAATGCTAAGCTTGTCCCCATTCATGGCACTCAGGGCTGATCATGGCCCTGCTCATCCTGTCTGGATAGCAGCTAGAGCCAGTGAAGTACTCACTCAGAATCACTGCCTCACAGCCTAGGAAAGGAGAGAAGAGGTGCACTTGGGGCAGGCAGAGTATTTATACAACCTACCCCTCACGGGACAGCTCCAGGCCGCACAGAAAATGGAGTCAGTTGGGGGGGGGGAGGGCACCAGCACACAGGAACACAATGTCAGTCGCACTCCAGCCATGGCCTCCCAATACCCCATCACAGCATTCCAGCCAACATGAAGCACACCAGTTGAAAGCAGAAATACAGTTGTCACCTCCAGAGCAAGGTGTCACAGGATGAGGTCAGAGCCCTCATCCAGCCCTCAGCAAACAGCTCGCCTACAGAATAGGGTGGGGGCCTGCAGCAGAACCAATGGTGCTGGACTCTTGCACATCCCAATAGGCTTATTTGAGGCCTTGCTGCCATGGATTCACATCCTATGGCAGAAGTGAGAAGCTCTACGTGACCCCTTGGTTTGGGCTGTAGTCTTCTTGTTGCCATGCCCCCACCTGAGGGCTGGCAGCATCTGGAACAGTGCTGCTGCCTGAGAGGCTGCAAACATCCATTTAGTAACACAATCCCAGCTCCTGTGAGTGCTGTGCCCGAGCCAAACAATAACCCTATCACTGCATCCCGCAGCCCACAGACACTGGAAGTTTGGAGGAGTCGGACAAGCGCACTGGTTTGGGGAGCCCCAGCTGTCCCAGCTCCACGGAGTAGGGACTGTATGTTCTGTGTATCTGTACAGCGCTGCGTATGACTAGTAGTGCTATAGAGATGATAAACAGTAGTAGCCGTAGTAGAGCACCAGCCCTCCTGCCCCACCCAGACCCAAGCAGGAATACACTGTAGACTTTCACAGAGAGCTGTCTCCTTAGATTCCCCAACCTCATGCAAATGAAGGGACAAGATGCCACCCATACAGCTGGTCTTTCAAACCCTCCTCCTAATTCCCAGTAAAAACTGCTATGAACAGACATACATACCCGGCTCTCCCTGCACCTTTCCAGAGCAGACAAGGAGGGAGGAAGGCAGGCAGAGCACAGCAGAGAAGACGCCAAACCCGCCCTTCACAGTGAGTCTGCTAGCTCCAAAACAGCTGCCTGGCACTGCATGACAACGGTCACTTTGGAGAAGA
The DNA here is from genome assembly GCA_003113815.1 of Sphenodon punctatus. Classification (NCBI taxonomy): domain Eukaryota; kingdom Metazoa; phylum Chordata; class Lepidosauria; order Sphenodontia; family Sphenodontidae; genus Sphenodon; species Sphenodon punctatus. The sequence continues at coordinate 240,527 of QEPC01001017.1, read as the reverse complement.
CCCAGCTCTGCTGAGACCAGGAGAGTGGTGTGGGAAACTGCTGCTGGCCCAGCCAGCACAGGGTCACACATCTACCTAGCAAGTGCATCGGAGAGAAAAGAGCTTCTTCAATCACCCCAGAAAGGCCTCAGATAGGAGAAATGGGAAAGAGCCGGACCGGTCAGACAGACAGCTCTGGCTTGCCTTTGTGCAGGGAGTGTATCCCTTTGCTGGGAGGGCTGCACTAACACAGGGTTTTATTGTCTTCATTAAATCACATCATCATTGAATTAGGCCAGTTAAGCCTGTGCCAGAAACCAGCCAATTCATATGATCCTCATAGCTCCAGATGCTGATCAATCAGCTGGGCAGCAGGCACCACTCTCTCCAGCTTACCCTCCTTTAAGGATGAACCTGCAAGTGCTAGAGTCCCCCAGGCTTTGTATTCGAGCAACTAACCCATGTATGGAGTGTGTGAGAGGGATCATTGCTGCAGCAGCAGCTGCGGCTGCTGGACTTGGCCACGAGCTCATTAGACAGTGCCAAGGAACACAGCACAGCCACTGCCGCAGGGAAAGAACAGCTTTCATGGCAACTGGAGACCCATCCTGAAAACACGGGTGAATAAAGCTGGGACTAGAATCCCCCCATGCCCCGTCCTCAAAGGAGAGCAGTGCCCAGGTGCCCACAAAGCACAGGGAGTCAGACCTAGGAGCCCAGAGAGAGGCAGTAGCTTCCCGCAGGTCTCTCCCACCACATCTTTCCTCCAACGTAAGCCTTTGCATTCTCTGAGGCTGGGAAATCAGGAAGCTGCTGTAGAAGCTCTCCCCAGGCCTGGGATCTGCAGTCTAGCAGTGAGTCAGAGACCTGGCAGGACAAGAGAAGGCCAGAGCTCTACCCTCACCACAGCTTCTGGGTTTTGGAGTCTAAGGGGACACTGGGTTTTCTCAGTCTTCAACACTCTTGGTCCCCCCAGTCCTGAAACCAAGCAGAATCAGGGTGATCTCCCTCCACACAGAATGTGACACTTAGGGTGGCCAGATATGCAAATATTAGAGGACACTTATGAGAAATACAGATGACAAAAGGCTATGGTTGATGCAATACAACAACTTTATGATTATCAGAAATATGCCATCTAAAAACAATATTCCTGTAATTCCAATATTCATATACTTAATATTCACTATACTTCATATACTCATGTTTGGAATCATTGTAATCCTTGAGAAACACTGATTAAAATAATATAAGAGCAACATTAACTGGAATTATTATGTAAAAGTTATAAAACAGGACCTCATAATGGGACATAAGCAGTTTGGAAGACAGACAGGTTTAACTAAGATGAAGCCACAATACTGCAGTGGAACAATGGGAACGAAGGCCGTTTTCAGACGAGCGCGGCGACACCCGCGCTTGTTTCTCAAAAGAGCCGGCAGTCCATTCCACACGTGACGCTGCCGCCGAATACGCGCATGCGCGGGCGATGCGCATCCATTTCCGGCTGCGAACTGACCGGGTCGGCGATCGAGGCTGGAACGGACTGCCGGCTCTTTTGAAAACAAGCACGGGTGCCGCTGCGCTCGTCTAAAAACGGCCTAAGATGGGTGATATGTAAAATTACATGTTATGGGCTGAAGACACTTTCTATAGTGAGTAAACAGGATGTTTTGCAGTGGGCAAAGCCAAGGGTAAGGAATTTAATTAAAACACGTCCAGCATCTTGTCATCAGACAGGGGAATTAGACTGCCTCCAGCAATGCAGGGCATAGCTCTTCTCCCTGTTGTCACAGAGGGGTGTCTTAATGCCTGAAGAGCCAGCCAGGCCTGCAGAAGTCAGATCAGAAACAGGAGACTTATTCCCAGTATGCCCATTCTCAGTGGCCTCTGCAAGAGGTGCAGGAATGCCCAGGAACCAATCTGGCTGTCAGGAAACTCACCTCCCTATGTTCCTTCACTCCCACTCCCCATCCCATCTCTAGCCTAGTCAGAGGACCTTCCCTCCCTTGGCAGGGCTGCCTCGCATGCTCCCGCAGTACAGCTGCCCTCACATGCAGAACATGTAAGAAGGAAGAAAGGCCAGAGCCTGACTGGACACAGACAGGAAGAACTAGAAGTTGCCCCTTTTTACTAGTTGATTCTTCCCCACAACAGTTGCTACCACACAAACTGATAAGGAATCTTTTGCTCCAAGTTAAGATGTAGCTGCTTGCTACTGAAAGTGATCATCTGTCAGGTAACAGAGAAACACTAGGCTAATAGATTCATTATTGACTTGGCAAATAAACGGCAGCAAATCCCCACACACTTATTCTATATATACAATGAGCCCATTCATCCTATCTCCCTGGTTATGGCAAACACCCTCTTCTGTCTATCACCCCACACAGCTGCAAACTGACACTTCACAACAAACATTGTTCTCTCCAAGACAACCCAGGGAGGGTGGTACTGGACCCAGAGAGTCCCTTTGTGCCCTCACGTCTGCAGACTCAGGAGGCTTCTACGTGTTCTCCACACCCATAGCAAGAGCATGGAGAGCAACACATGTGAAGTCCCATATCAGGAATTCACATGATGCGACCAAACATATGGCACAGCTTGTCTGGTAGTAGCCCCAGTTTCTTCCTAGGTGGCGGGGCTGCTAGCAGTCGAGTGCTCCTGGCCTGTAATTGTAGCGCCAGCCAGCAAGAGGCTGGGGATGCTGCTGGCTGATGGATACAACCTCTTTACAGCTGGGAATGTTTAGCCTAGGGGGATAGGACAACAGTTTTCAAATATCTAAAAGCTTGCCACAAGAAAGATGGAAAACAGCTGTCCTCCACTGCCACAGTGCAGCTTAAATTGCTGCAAGGTAAATTTCAGTTAAATATTAGGAAAACCATCTTAACTGTAAGAACTGTTGGGTAATGGAATAGGTTGCCTAGTGGAATCTCCTTCCTTGGATATTTCCAAAAACGACCTGGACAAGCCTCTGTCACTTATGCTGTATTTGTTTATTTTCTTCCTTGTGCTGGCCATGACAAGTAAACACCAATATATGAAATAAAATATATCAAGGAAATATTCCAGGACATAAAAGCAATACATATTAAAACATATAAAACGATTAAAAATAGTCTTAGTGAATCTTCCACTTAGTACCAGATCCTTATAAACATCAAAGAGAAAACCAAATATTAAGCATTATATATATATATATCTGGTACTAAGTGGAAGATTCACTAAGACTATTCACTAAGATATAGATACACACTCACACACACACACACACACACACACACACACACACACACACTTACTTTAATCCATGCTTTATATGTCATCCCGTTAAAGGCAGAATTTATTTTTTGCATATAAGCCTTGCCCGAAGGGCAAAGCGAGCTACAACTTCCGAATGGTCTGCCCTCGGAGGCTGATGGAACCTCAACGATTCCAAGAGGTCCTGAGGGAGTTAACCTTGGACCTGGACGGTCACTCTGTTGATGAGCTGGTCCAGCATTGGAACATCTTGCTGGGGGAGGCCACTGACAGGGTGGCTTCGAGACGCCCTCTGCCTCTGTCTCGTCACCGCAGGGCCCCTTGGTTTACTGAGGGGCTGCGGGGGATGAAGCAAGTAGGCAGGAGCGATGCTGGCATCGGACGCGATCTGACTCCAACTGACTTCTCCATAGGGCCCATTTGCGGTCCTATGTTGAGGCTGTGAAGACAGCAAGGAAGGAGTTCCTTGCTGTCCTCATAGTGTCTGCAAAGTCACGTCCGGCGGAGCTGTTTCGGGTGGTGTGGGGGCTGGTTAGTCCGGCCTCTCTCCACCTGGACGGGGACGTGTCCCAGGCCCGCTGTGAGGAGTTTGTCACCTACTTCGCAGACAAGATCACTCGGATTCAGAGCGACTTCGACGCTGGATTAGAGGCAGTAGGTAGAGAGCGCGAGGTGATGGAGGCCCCGTCTGGTCCATCTTTGTGGGGGGAGTTTCAGGAAGTGACGCCGGCTGATGCGGTGGATGTCTTGGAGTCTGAGAGAGCCACCTGT
>QEPC01001017.1:181501-225679 GCA_003113815.1 Sphenodon punctatus | reverse complement strand
GGGGGAGACACAGATGGACATGAAGGGGATGGGGGAACATGGGGGAGACAGATGGGGAGACACAGATGGACATAATGGGGGTGGGGGGACATGAGGGAGACAGATGGGGGCATAATGGGGAGTGGACACAGATGGGGAGACAGATGAGGGTGGGGGGACATGGGGGAAAGATGCAGGGAGACAGATGGAGGCATGATGGGGGTGAGGACACAGATGGGGGAGACACAGATGGGCATGATGGGGGTGGGGAAGACATGGGGGAGACAGATGGGGACGTGGTTTTATGGTTTTATATGTTTTTAAGCTGGTTTTTAGCTGTTTCATATGGTTTTATATCTGTTTTTTGGTGTTTCATATGGTTGTTAGCTGGGTTTTAGCTGTTTATGGTTTTATATCTGTTTTATCTTTTTTTTGCTGTTTCATATGGTTGTTAGCTGGTTTTTAGCTGTTTCATATGGTTTTAGATCTGTTTTATCTGGGTTTTTTTGCTGTTTCATATGGTTTTTAGCTGGTTTTTATCTGTGCATGGTTTTATATTTCTGGTTTTTATATATCTGTGCATTCCCTGGCCTTGGAATAAAGTTGGTTTGTTCATGATCAGTTGCAATGTGGGGTTTGTTCACTTGAAGTTGATGATGTGGCGTGTTTGTTTCGCTGCTGCCTTTGGGGGTCTCTGAATGCCTTTGGGGGCCTGTGGGAATGGTTTGGTTTATGTGTGGTTTTCTCATTTTTATATATCTGTGCATGATGATAGGGCCCTATTTGTTTGGGCACACATTGGCTCTGTCTACTGTTGCCCTGGCTCTGCCCCTAGGCTAGGCTCCGCTCCTATTTTCACCGGCTGGCCTTAGTGACCCACCAACCTCTAAACTCACCAGCCGCCACTGGCGTCAGCACTCCACAATGCACACATGGACCCACTTCCAGCCATGCCTGTTTAAAAATGGCCAGCGTCAAAGGCAGCAGAGAGATCAAGGAGGACAAGAATAGATTAGAGGCCCTTAGACTTAGCTAAGAGAAGGTCATTGGTGATGTTGGTGAGGGCAGTCCAAGTCGAGTGGAAAGGGCGAAAGCCCAATTGAAGGGAAGAATTAGAAGAAAGGAAATCAAGACACTGCATGTAAACAGCCCACTCCAGGAGCTTGGAAGCCAAGGGTAGGAGCAAAATGGGGTGATAGCTGGAAGGGTCGGAGGAGTCAAAAGTGGCCTTCTTAAGAATAGGGGAGATGGTGGCCTATTTGAAAGCCAATGGAAATGACCCAGGAGAGAGAGAGAGAGAGAGAGAGAGAGAGAGAGAGAGAGATCTATGATGTGCAGCAGAGAAGGCGCAGCAGTGGGGGCACTCGCTGTTAGGAGGCATGAAGGGATGGGGTCAAGAGGGCAGGTGGAGGGGTTGGATGAAGAGAGAAGGGATGTGACCTCATCAAGGGAAGCTAGGGAGAAGGCGAAGAGAGGCAGGAGGGGAGATAGCGGGGAGGGAGAGGGTTGAGAAGCAATAGCAAGGCAGAGTTTATCAATCTTGTTATTGAAAAAGGAGAGAAGATCCTGTACAGAGAGAGAGGAAGAGGGGGTGGGGGAGGACAGGAAGGCTTCTGAAAGGAAGCAAATGTTGAGAAGAGATAGCAGGGGTCACAGGAGTGAGATTAAGATGGAGTAATAGTCTTTGGCCAGGGAAATGGTATCACTAAATACAGAAAGAGCAAACAAAGTGGAGGAAGTCAGCAAACTCATGAGACTTCCACCAGAGGTGCTCAGCGGCTCAAGAGCAGGATCAGCGATAGCGGATGGTAAGGGCTAGCCAAGGGTGGAGGTTTATGCGATGGACACAAGAGGGGAGCAAGACAGTCAAGGGTGGAGGAAAGGGATGAGTTGAAGGTGAAGACAGCAGAGTCTGGGCAGGTGGTAGAGGTGACAGATGAGAGAAGGGGGGAGAGGGAGGAAGCAAAGTCCAGAACGTCAATGGATTGAAGGTCACGGAAAGAGTAAGAGGGAAGCGGGGGGGGGCGAGTGGAAGACACAGAATGAAGCAAGGTGATGGTCAGAGACAGGAAGGGCGTAAAAGGAGAGACCTGAGAGAGGAACAGTTTTTTTTAAAAGACTAGGTCAAGGGAGTGGCTGTCACGATGCATCAGGCAGTCAGTTCACAGGAGACGGTCAAAAGAAAAGGTCAGTGAGAGGAAGCGGGAAGCAGCAGGGTCAGAGAGACTGTTCACAACGATATTGAAGTCCCCAAGAATGAGGGTGGGAATACTGTCACTGGAAATGAAGAAAATAAGCCATGCGTCAAAGTGAGAGAGAAAAGAGGAAAGGGAGCCTGGGGCGTGGTAGATGACCACAACATGGAGGTGGAGAAGGGGAGTAGACGCAAATGCAATGGGCCTCAAAGGAAGAGAAAGAGTGAGAGGGAGGAGAGTTGAGGGGTTGGAACTGGCAGATTTTGGCAAGGAGTAGGTCAACACTGCTGCCACGGCCTTCAGAGCATGGTGAGTGGATGAAGGAGAGGCTACCAAGGGAGAGGGCAGCAGGTGTGTGTCACGGAACAACATAGGGTCACACACATGTAACACGGTCCTACATGTAGACTACAAGCCTGGTAAATATGTAAAGCAAAAGGTTCCACAGGTATGTAATATTATAATTGAGAACTGTAAAACTCAAATTACGCCTGTGATACGTGACCAAGCTACAGGAAATGAAGAGAGATACAAAGAATGTGTATTTGGGGAACGCTTGCCAGACGGAACCCTGTGGAGATGTAAATGGACCTTCATGTTTGCCTGGGTTGCCTACTGACACACTGCAGGTCTCCCCAAAGGCAGGAAACCTGAGACAAAGAAGGAGGAAGGGTACTTAAAGCAAGGGCCATTAAGCCAGCTTCGCTATCACTTGCCCAGAGCCACCTTGAACATTCTCATCTGCATACGAAAGCCTGCCAGCAAGTCAGGCTGGAGAACATGAACTGAGAGAGACATGATTTTGCTTTCTACTCTAAGTCTGGCGACCCAGTCGCTTACACCAAAGGACTGAGAGAAACTTATTGACCTTTATAGGGTAAGATGCTGATTTAGGAACTCAACCAGTATAGATCAGGAATGCGTTATATTTACCTAGAAATCTAGTAACCACTCTGTATCAACTATCTTGCTTATGTAATCAATAAACTTACTTCTTATCTTTATGAAGAAGTGTTTGCGTCTAACATTGGAACACAAGTGAGCAACAAGAGCCCTCAAGCTCTTGCAAACCCAGAGAGTAAAGAGTCTGTAAATGGGAAGGATCGGGCCCTTGAGTTACAAAGGAGTTTTCCCTGCGGCAGACTTGAATTAGCCAGAGAGAGAAACTAATTCAACCGGGCTGTGCGCGATGGAAACTGAGTCACTCAAACCCGGTAAAGTAGGGGTGCGGACCCGCCAACCTGTGGCAGAGTGGCATTGTTACAGGGGGAATCCAGGTTTCTGTAAGGGCAAGGAGCTGGAGGGAGCAGGAGAGGAAGAGATCGTGGATGAACTGTGCTTTCTGGATGGAAGAGCGGCAGGTTTTTTTATTTTATTTTTATATAGCGCCCCTGCCATGACACTTGGAGAGCTTCATATAGAACTAATTAACACTAGAACTAATTAAGACTACTTTTAATCCTCACAACTACCTTGTGAGGTAGGTTAGGCTGAGAGAATATTGTGACTGGACCAAATATTATGGGAGCAGCAAGAGCTGCTCCCATAACAAAAAAGTTATAGCAGTTGAAAGATTGGAGGAAAAAATGCTTTTACTTCCGGGTTTAAGACAATTTTGGGGGGACCTCAGAACTTAATTTTCAAAGACTGCATTAGTGTTACTGTTATGTAATTGAAGGGCATTTCCTTAGAAGTTCTGGTTTTTGAATTTTTAAATTCCATCTCGTGGTTTTAAAGTTCCCCAAACCATTGAAGTCTATGGGAAAGCTGGTAACATCAGGTATGTGTAAAAGAGGATCACCAGAGGGCAGTGTGTGTAGGCAGCAGAGAGACCGAGAGGAAACAGAACAGATGGCTTCCAACCAGACTGGAGGAGTTTCAAAAGTCAGGTTGTGCATGGGAGGCGGGTGGAGTGGGCATGGGAGAACCCACTAGGATTATGGCATATCAGAAATCGGCTTTTTTTGGTATGGGAGGTGGGGGTTTTGGTAAGGGAGTCTCTGCAGAGGCAGAGACTGTGGACCTGACAGGCTGAGAATCAGCACCAAATTGTGACAAATCGCAAGAAAATCAGGAAGATCTGAAAACACAGTTTAGAGTAGCACCCTTGAGTCTCCCTAAAAATCCAAGATTTGAATTTTTTCTGACCCCCAGAAAACACTAAAAAGAACCAGAAAATGAAGTGCCGGCAATCTGGATGTGTGCGGGGCCCATGCTGCTGCACGTGCATGTGGATCCGCACAGGATTCGCAGGGCATGGGATCAGGCCCAGTGTCTTCAAAATTGAGGTGGGGAGGTTCTCTGGGAAATGAGTGGGGGCTAGTGGGGTAGAGCAGAGGGGCTGGGAGTCAGGGTTCCTGGATTCTCTGGGAGGGGAGGGAGGGTTAGTGAGCTATACCAGGGGGACTGGGATCTAGGGATCCTGGATTCTCTGGGAGGGGAGTGGGAGCTAGTGCGTTACAGCATGGTGGGTGGGATGGAAGTGAGAACTGCTGGAGGATGTGCTTCTCTGCGGGTTCCAAACGTTAGTGCCATAATAAAGGATACAGTCTGGGGGGATTGCTGCTTTGCCAGGCTTGCAGCTGCTGTATCAGCAACTAAGACCACTTTCACACATTCCATGCAGGGGGAAACGCGCAGCCAGAATATGCACGGGGGATCGGCTGGTCTGAACGCCCACCGCGCATGTGCGCATGGCTTTTTCAGCAGAGAGGCTCAGGAATGCAGAGCTCGATTTCCTGCTCTGCATCCCTGCACGTCTCTGCTGGCAAAGCCACACGGGGGGGGGGGGGGCTTTCAGACTGGCCGATCCCCACACATATTCGGCTGCGCATTCCCCCCATGTAGCTAGAATATGCATGGGGGGGGGGAGAATGCCTGAAAGTGGCCTCGGTCCACACACAGGGTGATGTCCAGGAGGATTTTCCGCCCACCAGGGTCCCCAAACCAGGAAATTCAAACTCACAGTAGATCTTCGGATGTTTCCCCCGATGATCCACCTGCTCCCAGCACCTCCTGCCCGCAAGTTAAAGCTTCATAGTTCGTTCACATTCACAAACACACATCCTCCACAACCTGCCTTTCGAATTCCTGGGGTCAGGGAGTGAGGGGCTAGGCTCCTAGGCCTCCCAGTTCCATCTCCTGCCCCACCCCCAGCAGAGAGACTTTCCTGGCACAGAGAGGTAAAGCCAGATTTTTGTCTCTAGGGGTTAGGTGTGAAGGAGAAATTGCCCCCTCCCTGCAAAGTTCCCCCAAAGCAGCTTCTTCCTCACATTCTGCCCCTGGGAGTTTGGATACAGTGTTTGGGCCTCTCTGTGGAGAGACTCGTTTAATCAGTGGGACTCCACTCTGGTGAACGAATCTGTTAACACAGATCTGGCTGCAGGATCAGGACCCACAAGGTTTTGGATTTTTTTTGTTTTAGTGTGTGCGGGGACAGTTGTGCAGGTGTGAGTCTGTAGAGTTGTGCCTGCAAGTATGTATGTATGGAGATGCGTGGGAAATTGTCCGTGTGAGAGTGCGCGTGTGTATGGACCTGTGTGAATATGTGTACAGTTCTATGGAGGGGAGTAGGGGGGAGCTGTGCATGTGAGCGGATCTGCAATGATTTTACAACTTTTTACAGCCACCCACACCCCAGAGGTAGTCACATTTCAGTACACATTGAGCCTTTGAAATTCTGAAATTTTACTGTTACACTGGTCAATGTTTTAACGCACCAGCAGGTGGAATTTTCTGAATTGCAAAAGTGTTCTGTATTGCAAATGCTCTCAAAAAAGGAGAAAATTCTACACAAAAACCTTTCAGTTTGAGAGAGAAGTTAAGGCCCTTATAAATTCAAATCATGCTCCAAAAAGCATGGAAACTGTAAGTTAAGGCTCCTACCTTAACTTACATGCCATGTAAGCAGTAGATGTTGTGCAGTCTCACATATTGTGCTCGTTTACAACTTAGGCTCCATGCACCCACACTTTCCCTTTCTCTTTCAGCCCCAATCCTCTTCTTCTGCAGGTTGGGGGCAACACTGAAGCTGAGGGCAGGAGGGCGTGAGCTGGCACCTCATCCCCTTCTTTCTCTCTATCCTTTCATTTGGGTTGCAGAAGATGGGACACTCCTCAGAACGTTCTAGGCTCTTCGCCCACAACTCTATGGTGTGGCGGGTCTGTACGCATGGAGGTGCTGCACACAATCTAATTGACGGGACACGGACACGTGGACGCACATTAGCCCACATTTGCCAGCATGTAGGCTCCATGTGTACAGTGGGTGGTGGTTACATGCTACTCTACCAAACCGTTTGGGAATACATACACCACCTGACTCCAGATAGCTCATAGGCAGCATTGCATTTCCTTCACAGGATACATTCTTTCATATTAAAAAAAGGGGAGGAAGAAATAAGAAAATGTCAATCAATGGAGTTTGCCAATGTAATGAGTGAGGACTGCACCTTGAGACTCCTTTGGATGTTACTGCACTTTCATATACACACACACATGCATAAACTCTGACAAATTCAACCCCCCCACACACTCAGATACACTTTTTAAAGTCCTTGTAGCCCCAATTTCCCCTCAAACCTCTGAGTGAGTAGCCAGTACTGCTTGCCACTGCCCCAGAACTCTGGAAATGCTGGTTCGAGCCCCCTGTTCCTCTTCATCCTGGGCTGGGACCGCAGAGAAGAAGACATGCTTGCTGCAAAGCCAGGACCTGATGTACCAGGAGGGGGCCTCTCTCCTTCTCATCGTTTGAGGGTTTGTCCTAGGGACACTGCTTGACTCAGCCCTTGGGGGGCTGTGTGCTATACCATCCCCTCCTAACACAGCCCAGGACACCCTTGCCAATTCATGCGGACTGCTGCTGCATACTTCTCCAGAAGAGTGGTTGGCTTTGTTGAGCACTGCATCTCTACCCAGAGAATTCCCCAAATATTTGCTATGTTGTCCCAACTGATCTAGGTGCCCTGTGTAACTGCCTGTTCTGGTCCCTAGCACTATCCACACCAAAAGGGATTTGCTTTCTTCCTGCCAGACTCTTACCCACACCTTCCATAAGCATGCCCATGAGGAGCTGGGTACCCCTTCTTGCTTCCCTGAATGTCTGTCCCTTTCTCCTGCCTCTGCCATGTGTCTCCTTTTTCTCCCCCTGCCCCTCACTACAGGAGGGAGGAATTCCTAGGATTCCTCCTGGAATTACAGGTGGAATCCTAAAGACTGGCAGAATGGTTGAATACTTCATTTCAAGCAGAGAACCATCCTCAGTTTTCAAGCTGACAATGGAACTGTGACAGTCCCCCTGTGGCAAAACGCCAGCAGGGGGTGCTATACAGCTGAGCAACCCACCTCACTGTGTTTTTCCAAATCTCTGACCAGGGGTCCCCACAGCTGGCAAACCCCCAAAAACCATTGGTATTCCGCTGCCACCACCGGAGTGTATCCCAGCGGGCATTCACACCACTCAGGAAATGCGAACCCCAAAAGGCATAGGCCTCACAGCTTCCCAAAAGCACTCCCCCTTCCTAGCACTCTTTTCCCAGGATTTCCTCCCCTGCGTTGGAGGCCGATCCCCAGAGTCACCCACGGGAGGCTTCCCTTGATTCCAAAGCTGCTGGCTTCTAGCCAAATAGGTAGTTTCCCTTCTTTAGTAGCTTGGCCTGGCTACCTGGCCAAGGAGATGTTTAATTGTCAGCCAATAAACACACACACACACAGTAGGGTAAAAAAACAAAGCTTAGAATGTACTAGTACATATAAAAAGGAATAAAAGCAAAGTTCACACTGAGAACCAAGAGGTGATAATCCTTGAGCAATGAGAGCCAGTCCTATCGGGCCTGATAGCCCTTTTAGAACACGTCTCTCTACAACTGTAGCTGATGAAGCAAGCAAGTACTCACACTGGTTCTGATCAAGTCTCCATAGGTGATGGTTTTCCTATGGGGTCCAAGTTCTTGTCCTGGCCAAGCCAGAGTTACAGTTACTGCCAAGCCATGCAGTCCATGTGTGCCTCCAGGCAGGGAGGTCACCAGTCTAGCAGCATCTGCTAGAGATCTCAGTGAGAGAGTAGGTGAGAGAGCAAAAAGCCCCTGGCTCAGTCCTTTTAAAAGTTCCCTTCCCCCCCTGTGATTCGGGCAGGCGGGCGGGTCACCTGGCCAAAGGTAGATTCCATCGACCAGTCTGAGCCAATCAGCTTAGGAATCTCAAGAATGTGGGGTCCTTCCCATGTGCCTAGTGCTCGGATCAGGCCTGACTTGGGTTCGAGCAGAGTGTCTTTGTCAGTGTCATTGGCTGTCTTTGCCCATGGTATTTTGCCACACCCGCTCCCCCAACACCTGCCTGCAGGGATGGAGCAAGTGGTGGATTATCCCCCATGGCCCTATCTCAGCTTCTCAGTCCCTTCATCCCAAGATACAGCCCCTCGGAGGCAAGCGTGGCCTATGGCCTTGGCTCCTACAGGTAAGCCCTTGCATTTGGCTATATTAAACACACACGTTGTTCCAGTGACCCCACATTACCAACTGATCTAGGCGCCCTGTGTAACTGCCTGTTCCGGTCCCTAGCACTATTCAGGATGCCACCTATTCCTGCATCATCCACAAACTGCACCAGCAATTAATTTATAATGTCCTCCAGATCCTTGATGAACATTGGATGGCCCCAGGCTAAGAAGACACCCCTAGAGGATGAGTCCCCAAATATTTGCTATTCGTGTCTTGCTAATTCTTTACTAAGAATGCCATGCAGCAGGACTAAGTCAAGAGCTTTACAAAATCCTAAGTATATTTACAGCAACCCGGTTCCATTTATCAGCCAGCATTATCACCTCATCAAAAACCAATCCCAAGTCTATTTAACAAGACCCATTTTCCATAAATCCATAGAATGTCAGCATCAGAAGGGGCCTGGAGAGTCATAAGAAAATAAGAAGTGCCATACTGGGTCAGACCAATGGTACATCAAGTCCAGCATCCTGTCTCCAACACTGGCCAATTTCTGTCTCTTGGGAGAACTACTCAACAGGACACAATGGGCAATCCATTCCCTGTTGTTCCAGCCCCCAACAGTAAGAGGTTATGTCCCCAAAACCTACTTGGCTAATAGACAAGGATAAGTCCAATAATGGACCTATCATCCAAGAACATATCCAATCTCTTTTTAAAACTAGCTATGCTACCAGCCTTGACCACTTCCTCTAGCAGTAAATCCCACAAGTTAATTGTGTGCTACATGAATAAATACTTTCTCTTACTTGTTTTAAATTTGCTGCCAGTTAATTTAATGGAGTGTCCCTTATTCTAGTACTGTTAGAGAGGGTACTAACCACTCCCCATTTTACATATTCCATACCACTCATACATTTATAAATTTCTATCCTATCCCCTCTCAGTCATCTCTTCTCCAAGTTGAAGAGCCTCAACCTATCAAGCCTCTTTTCATACAGGAGTCGTTCCATACCCTTGATCATTTTTGTTGCCCTTCTCTGTACCTTTTCTAGTTCTACTGTCTTTTTTGAGATGAGGCGACCAAAACTGCACACAATATTCCAGGTGTGTCCTCTAGTGCAACCCATGTTCCATAAATTTAAACTTCTCATGCCGCCATCCTTTCATTCTTTCTTTGCTTCATCCCCCATCAGCCTTGCCACAATGTTACCCAGGATCTGCCAGTTGTGTAGAGAGGAACAGGGCTGTAGCTCTATTCCGGAAAGGGACAAAGGGCAAGTGAGGGGAGGGGTTTAGGGTGGGGAAGCCCCTAGACTGGGAGAGCCCTGATGGTGTCTTGCTGTCTAGGGGAAGTCGGTTGCCATCAGTGCTTCTCTCTGTCAGGGGCAGAGTCCCTACAATGCTGCTGTTTAGCCAGGTATCAGAGCACATCACCCAGATCAGCACCAAACTCAGGCCTTGCTTCCCTCTGCTCTGCTGCCATGTGCAGCATGAGGGGAAGCAGTGGAGATGCTGTCCAAATACAGGCATGGGTTGGGAAATGCACATGTATGCTGCAGAAAATCTGGTGGAAGGTGCCTGAGACTTGCACCAGTGGAACCGACTGCTCACCAAATCCAGACAAGGAAGGCTAAAAGGGGGTGCCCTGAGGTGCTCGACTGCTTACCTTGCTCTCAGCAGAAGTCACTTCTGGATGCTGCTGCTTAGTGATGTTGTGGGCCAGGCACCAGCAGACCCTCTTCTTCTGCTCCTGGGAATAAGCCTCCAGGCTCAGCACACACTCCGACTTCTGGTTCAAAGGGATGCAGCAGAAAGCGCAGGGGTTAATATCCTTTTGGGAAGCACTTCCATCTCACAGCCTATTGCAGACCAGCAGAAGCTTACTGCTCTGGGTACATGGAGCCAGTCAGGGAAATCTATCCCCAAGTGGCTTGGCTGCCATGTGCTGGATTCATATGCTATGTGGGAGCAGAGTGGTCAGAGGCAGCAGTTCTGCACCAGGCCACACAACCATGGAAATGCATCAGTTGAGCTAATTCCAAGGAGGGGGGGTTGCTCTTTGCTGTGTGCAAACATTACAAGAGCCACAGCCTGAGCTAACAAAAGCAACCAAGCCCAGGTTGGGGTAGGGCTAGCCTGGGAGAAGCTACAATGATTAGCACAGCACACAAGGACCAGACACAGGAAAGCGCCAGCTGTTCTCGGTGTCAGGTTCACATGGGGCTAGGTGAAAGTGATTCCCTTCAATACATGCTTTATCTCTGGGAAGTAGGATACAGCTTCCAGAAAAGCATCTGCCAAAGTGTAGAAATTCACCTGTCCAAACAAGAGGTTTTCACAAGGGGTTGCCCAGCATGTAGCTCACCCCAGCCGATATGATGTGACCCCACACTCTGTGCAACATAACTAGTCTCTCCCTGGGCTCCAATTACCAGTTCCCTGAGCCAGCCCCCCGAGCCATGAACCTCTGCCCCCTCCCCTCACCCAGGGTGCTTTTAAACGAGACACATCCACGCATGGGGCCCCCACTGGCCACACATCCAACTGCTCGTGTGATGGTGGTGTGTGGGGAGCGTGCTCCCATAACCCATACAGTGGCCACTCATGACCATGCCTGGAGCAGTGCTGACAAACTCCCCCTGTGGATGGGGCAGCCATGCCGAGAGCCACTCGTCCCCATGTACGTTTTATGTGTGGACATCCTGCAGCCATGCCACTCAGCAGCCCTGAACTCCCCGCTCCCGTGGCCTTTGTTTAAAAACACCCCAATAACAGCAGCCCAGCCAGACAAACCCTAAGGGTTTCCCAGCCCCTCCCTCTCCAGGTATCTTGCTGGAATCTGTACCAGTTCTGGCATGTCTCACTCCATACTAGGTCGTGCAATACCTGCAGATGATTCACTCTGGTTAATCTCATGAAAACAGTGAGCTGCAAGGAGGAAAAGTACTGAGCTTGTGTCCTTATGGTTTCCTTGTGAACATCTGTGCTTGATAAACAAAGTGCAGGTCTTAGCTATTCTCTCTTGGAAGCTTCCATGTGTGACCAGAGAGCCAGCAAGCTTGAGGCATGATGACAGACCCAAGTCAAGTCACACAGAGAACTGGGTTTTAGTCTGATTAGTAAAGCTGTCTGCTTTTGCTTGTTATTCATTAACTCTTAATTATCTCAAATATTTACAAAGAGCTGAGAGGAAAGCTTTCTGTGTTCTACCACAGCCCCCTCTCCACTCCAAAAAGGACAGTCCCTGCTCCAGAATGGAGGGGAAGGTAAAACCTTTCATAGAAAAAAGACAAGCAAGAGCCCTCCGCTCACTGCCTCATGCATCAGTTACAAAAGAGCAATGACACAATCCAACCTGCTGCCTTTACAGGTGAACCTCCAACCACCTCACCCCACCCACCTGAATTGGCCTTGCCAAGGCAAAGATTTGCACTCCTGCTAGGAATGCCCATGAGTTAATACTTGCTGACACTGGATGGACTTAATGCTCTGTGGGTGGGATTCTCATTACGGGAGCAAGGGCCTGATTCCCAAAAAGACCCACTGCAAGTGCGCACCCCCCTCTAGGTATGTTGTCACAGGCTGACAGTCCTAGGGCTGAAAAATGAAGGGGGTATTTCTTCCCAAATAGCCCGTAAGGTCATGGAGCTAGGGTCTCAGAGCTGCCTTTGCTGGCCAGATCTCCCTTTCCCAGTGCTGTTCTGAATAGGGAGGGGTTTCTTGTGATACACTGCCCCCAACATCTCACCCCTACTTTGCAGGATGCTCTGCCCCCCAGAGGCTGGCAGGCCAGACTAAGTTCCTACATTTGGATGCAGTCTTTGGGGGTTGTTGCAATAAGCATAGTGTCAATGTCCATTCCCCTTGGTGAAGTAACAGAGCTGCCCTCGGCCCTGCACTCTGGGATCGGCAGCAGGAGAAGTGAACAATTTCAGAAAATCAATACAGACTAATAGGCCTAAGTGTAGCTAGGCATTATGCGACTGTGTGGCTACTGTAATAAGTTATTGCATCTTGCACAGTCTGCACCAAGCCCCTGAGAGCCAGGCAGAGAGTGAGTCTAAGTGCGTTTAATCTCCACTGTGCTAAGAAGGATTCCAAAATCCCCATATCCCACGTCACAGCCCCCTTGCTAACTGGATTACACTCTCATTCACTTGACTGAATTGGATGTACAGCAACTGTTTGAAGACAAGCATTGTGCGTGGATGCCTTACAAAAGCCACAGAGAACAGCAGCATGGGACACTCACAGCCACAGCCCCACAGACAGTGAACTGCTCGCCCTAGCTATCCAAAGGTGGCTTCACAAATCAGAGTTAAGGTTATTTGAGGACTCTAGCTCCCATTTTTGCCTTTCCAGACTTTATTATGTTTGCGGTTTCTGTTACAGTATTTCCCAATTATCAGATACGTCACAGGTGAACACAGCATAAAGAAACCTAAAGGGACTGTCTTCTGTGTGATAGCTCTAGAGCAGGGACCTGTGTTCACTACGGGACACTTTAGACAGAACAAAATTTGGGTGTTTGCAAGTGCAAACGTATATGTTCCTGTGCTGTGTAAGCATTGTGACATTTTTCCGGCACACATTAGCACCCCTTTGGCCCCTCATCAAACACCCAAGTGCAACCTGGATCTTTTCTGATAATCAAATGGGTGTTTTTAGGACTTGGGTGTCCCATGTTCCATCTAAACAGATGCGGGGTGTTTATGCAAAAAACGCTCACAACTTCCTGTTTCCGGTCATAGAGAATAGCATTGTTTAGAGGGGATGCGATGTTACTCCTGTTGAACTCATTGGTTTATTATTATTAACCATTTATATAGTGCCAGCAATGTACCTGGCACTTTACAATTGGAAGAAAGAGACATGGTCCCTGCCCTAGCAGGCTTACAATCTAAGAGACGGGGGGGAGAGAGATAAAGGGGGGAACAGAGGAAGAGACAAGGATACATACATGAACTCATGACATCTCAGGTGCATGTGCTTGGCTTAGTTACAAAGGTGTAGTTACGCATTTAATGTTACACAAGATACGATGATTCAGGATAAGTCGGCAAGGGGAATGAGGAGCCAGGGAAAGCTTGATGGAACAGATGGATTTTAAGGAGCGATTTGAAGATTTGGAGGGAGAAATTTTGTTTTCCCATGATTCTTTGCATTTTAAGTCCCCACCCCTGCCAAATTCAATTTTGAACACAAACTGCTTATTTATTGTCTTTGCAGTGTAGAGAACAGAAGCCTTTTGGTGTGATCTCAGACCAAGTACATCAGGGGGGACTCCCCTGCTTCAGCTGAATCTGCCCTGCCCCCACTCTCAGCAGGGACTCCCTTTCTGTCACTCCTGGGGGGCTGCAAGCACAAACAGCTTGGAGGGAGAGTGACGACAGAGAAGCGCAGTCAGTCGGAATAAAGATCAGCAGGGCTCAGCTCTAGCAGGGCTCTAGTAGGTAGGGTGGCCAGATGTCCAGATTTATACTGGACAGCTCAGTATTTCGGACAGCTTGCACTGTCCGGGATGGGAGGGTAACCAGACAATAGAGAGGTGTCCGGGAATTTCCCCTTCTATTTCCTCCTACCCCGACTGGCCGCAGCTACCCTCTCTGCACGATTGCCCACATGGACCCCAGGCGGAAGTACAGAGAGCGCACCTGCGGCCAGCCAGCGGGCTTTTTTGGAGCGCGGCATGCAGCACGGAAGCGGGCAGAATCAGCTCATTGAGGCTGACTCGTTTGACGGAGTCCTGGCTGGTGTTAGGCGGCGACAGAAGCCCAAGCCCAGGTATCTACCACCGGCTGGCCTCCCCCCCCCTCCCCAGTGCTGGGCTTCACACAGAAGCAAGGATTTCACAGGGTTAACTAATGTAATCTCCCTCCAATGTTAACTCTAGGAACTCCTTGCTGCTGGGTTAAACCACACCACTGGCTTAGCTGTTAGGTTGGCTCCACCTACCATTGGTTTGACTCTGCCTACCGTTGGCCCTGCTTACCATTGGCTTGGCTCCGCCCACTTCTGACCCCGCCCTCTGCCCCACAAATGTGCATAAAGTAGCATAAAATTAGCATATGTAAATTTCATGCAAATGATTGTCCTCTTTTCTGCCGATGTGTCAGCGGCCACCCTACTAGTAGGGCTGCAGACGTGGACAGGGAAGCACCATTGCAGCAGGGAGTCCCTTTCTGTCACTCTTGGGGGGCTGCAGGCACAAACAGCTTGGAGGGAGAGAGGGAAGTGCAATCAGCTGGGAGAAAGATCAGTGGGGCTCACTCTACCAGGGCTGGGATTTAGTGGGGGTGGAGGCAGAAACGGCTTGGAGGGAAAATGTAAACGGGGCAGACTCCCCTGCTTTGGTTGAATTAGCCTTCCCCCAATCAATACAATCCACCTGCATAGAAAGAGCACACGAACAGGGGCTAGGGTGAACTTATGGGGTGTGTACACATGGGGAGTTTGCATGCAAGGAGGAGGCTGGTAAGGCACATAGAAAGAGCACAATGACAGTGGCTAGGGAAATTATGGGGTGTGTGCACACCCACTGCAGTCAAACATGCAGACAAAATGGGGAGCAAAAACGTTATAGCAGTAGAAATGTTTGCACCAGTGAAAAGGAAAAAAATGAGAGACTCTGATTGGATGAAATGCACTGTCCATCAGGAATTTTCTTTCCTGTTAACACATACTTTCTGTGGTGATGTCAATGATACATGGTAATGACTAGCACGTCAGAAATGCATGCTGGGATATCATACAGGAAACTTACTGGAGGCTGCACATGCATCCTCCATCAGCGGGGGGGGGGGCAGTATTACACCCACTGTAAACACATGTAAGCACTGCAACATCTCAAACACATGTTAATAAGAGTGTTCACAGATGGGTGTTAACACCCCTAAAACACACATTCAAACACCCAAAACTGTTCTGTCTAAAGGTGCCCTACATCTTCCCCATTGCTTCCAATGGAGACAATGCAGTCAACACAGGTCCTTGCTCTAGGGACTGGGAGAAGGGCAGAATTATATCAAACCACATTTATTTAACTTTTAGGGCCAGACTCATTGGGTGTTTTAAGACAGACCCAGGGGTAGTCTGCTCCAGCTGTGGCAGGTTTAAACGGAGGCAGCCACCACCACGGCCCGCAGCCCACCCCAAACCATAGAGCTGAGGGCTGATCAACAGCCACTCCAGGATGTTCCAGAGCACCACAAGTGGGGCTGGCCCAGAGCAAGCAGTGCCTGCTCCACTCCTGCTCTGCCTCAACCCAGGGTGGCCTGTCTTTATTATTTATTACAAACATTTATATTCCACACTCTCCTGTTGAAAGGCAGCTCTGGGTGTCATATTTATGTATTAAAATTTTTTAAATACAGTAAAATCCAAGTAATACACATACAAACTGAAAGGAGCTATAAATCTGCCCCCCAACCCCCCCCCCCCACCAAAAGCCTGGCCTTACACTGTCATTGGAAGGAAGGGGAGATCCAGGGCCAGACGGACCGCCACCAGGAGGAGTTCCACAGCCTTGGAGCGGCCAGCAAGAACACCCTCCCCATGGTCCCCACCCGGGGAGCCACCTTTACACAGATGGGCCCTCCTGTCCCCAGCTTCGCTGTTGTCCCCAACCTGCAAAGAGGAAGAGAATTGGGGCTGAAAGACTAAGGCAAAGTGTGGGTGCATGGAGCCTAAGTTGTAAGTGAGCACAATATGTGAGACTGTACAATGTCTTTACTGCTAACAGGCAGGAGCCTTAACTTGCCACTTCCATGCTTTTTAGTGCATGACTGAATTTGCAAGAGTGTTAACTCTTCTTGTAAACCGGAGGTTTTTTGATTATGGAATATATTTATACTCATCTTCAAAAAAGGAGATTGGTTATATTTAAAAAAAAAAAAAAAAAAAAAAAAGGAGATTGGTCTATATACATCAGGTTTCAAGCAATCAGCTTGCTGTGCAATCCTGCTAAAATATATGGCCACCATTTGCTAAGCTTCGTTCAGGACTGGATCATAGATTACTCTATATTGAGTGAGGAACAGGCAGGATTCCGGGATGGTTACTTCTGCACAGATCAGTGTTTTGTGCTTTACCATCTAGCCTCCTCTTACTTAATGAAGAAACGGAGACTATTTGGCACTTTTGTGGATCTGAAAGACATATTTTTTTTATTTTTTATTTACAAAACATTTATATCCCGCATCCTCCTGCAACTCGGGGCAGCAAACAGCATAAAAACATCACCATAAAATCATCTAATTACAATATAAAATATATAAAATCAACACATAAAATAGCAGCTAACAAATAAAATATAATCCCCTCCCCACCAGCCAGGTCTTACAACATCTGCGGAAAGATGTTGATTCCATCTATAGGAGCATAGTTATGGATAAACTAACCTCCCTGGGTATGGACTCTACATTAATACATCTTCTCAAGTCCTATCATGAGAACAATTCAGCCACTGCCCGTTACGGGCTGGCTGGAGAGACAACTTGTCCTTTTTCCATCAAGCATTGAGTTAGACAGGGTTGTGTTCTGGCTCCTACCCTATTTAAATTTGTTCCTGAATGATCTAAGTCCTTCTCTTTTGAAGGCCAGTTGCCACCCCCCACCCTACCCCCAATTATTAGATGGAGAACTCCCCAAATTATTATACGATGATGATATAGTTTTACTGCCCTAAACAAAAATTGAACACCAACGGGCAATTAACTTTAGTGAATATTGCTGGAGCAACAATCTGGAGATGAATACAGCTAAAGGGTGTATTTAAGACACAGCTTGTCCTATTTTGTGGGATCACTTTCAGTCAGTGACACCCGCTGACGTGGTGGGTGTGCTTGGGGCGGTTCAAGCCACTTCTTGTGAATTAGATCCGTGCCCATCCTGGCTGGTTAAGAGCTGCCGGGAGACAATGGGGCCGTTGCTGGCCAGGGTGGTCAACGCCTCCCTGAGGGAGGGAAGAGTGCTGGGCTGCCTCAAGAAGGCAGTGCTGCGGCCTCTGCTCAAAAAACCATAACTTGACGCTAACTCCCCTGCCAGCTATCGGCCTGTCTCTAACCTTCCCTTTTTAGGGTGGTGGCTCAGCAGCTCCAGGGGCATCTTGATCCTTCTCAGTCTGGCTTTCATCCAGGTCATGGCACTGAGACAGTACTTATGACTTTGGTGGATGATCTCCGCCGTGAAAAGGACCAGGGTCGCTCGACCCTATTGGTCCTGTTAGATCTGTCGGCAGCATTTGATACCGTTGACCATGAGATGTTGGTGCGGGGGTGGGCGGGCTCATTCTTGAATGGTTCTGCTCATTCCTGACCGGGAGAACTCAGCCGGTGGTACTCAGTGACTGCTTTTCCACTTACCAAGACCTCTCGTGTGGGGTTTCGCAGGGCTCGGTCTTGTCCCCTCTCCTGTTCAACGTGTATATGCAGCCACACGGTGAGGTGATCAGAGGGTTCAGGGTGAGGTGTCATCATTATGCGGATGACACCCAACTGTACCTCTCATTTTCGACCGACCCAGGTCTGGCTGTTTCGGTGTTTACCCAGTGTCTGGCAGCTGTTGGGGACTGGATGAGGGCTAATCGACTGCGACTGAATCCTGACAAGACAGAGGTGATGTTAGTGGGTAAGTCGGTGGAGATGATGGCTCCCTCGATTGATGGGATCTGTCCTCCGCTGACCTCCCAGGTACAGAACCTGGGGGTGCTCCTCGATGCGCAGCTCCGTCTGGATCTCCAGGTGGAGGCTGTGGCAAGGAGTGCCTTCCGCCAGTTACATCTGGTATGGTGACTTTGGCTGCTGGTTTCGGTTCCTGACCTGGCCACGATCACCCATGCTTTTATTACCTCTCGGTCAGACTACTGTAACGCGCTTTACATGGGGCTACCTATGGTGATGGCTTAGAAGCTGCAGCTAGTGCAGAATGCGGTGGCCTGGCTCTTGGTGGGACCGGGCCGCTGGGAGCACATTACACCAGTGCTCCAATCTCTGCACTGGTTGCCAATAGTCTTCCGGGGTCGATTCAAAGTATTGGTTTTGACCTATAAAGCCTTACACAGCCTGGGCCCTGCCTACTTGCGAGATCGCCTCACTCCCCGGGTTCTAGACCGGCCCCTACAGTCAGCCGGGGGCGCTGCGTTGGAGGTTCCCCGGGTTTCCCGTGGGGCCACACAGAATGGGGCGTTTTCGGTGGCTTCACTATGCCTCTGGAATTCCCTCCCGGTGGGGGCCCGTTTAGCCCCTGACCTCCCAGCCTTTCATAAGAACTGTAAGACCTGGCTGTTCCGTCAGGCATTTGGCGAGGGAGAGGGGTAATGGGGTGGTAGGGGAAGTGGTGAAGGTGGGTGGGTTTTTTTTTCATATTATTATTATTGTGTTTATGGAGGGATGATGTTTTAATGTGTTATAATATTATTGTTTTATTGAGGTTGTTAGCCGCTCCGAGCTGCCTGTGGCAGGAGGTGGCGGGGTATACATTTTTAAAATAAATGAATAAATAAATAAATAAATCCAAAGCCATGGCTTTCGAACTAGGGGAGAAATTCACTTGGTATGTTGGATCACAATCTTTAGAAACTGTCAAGTCTTTCACATAACTTGGTCTGACTTTTTCTTCCTCTCTTTCCTGGACTGAGCACTCTCGTCAATCAGTTAGGAAAGCTTCTCAAGCAACAGGAGGCATTATGGCCTTTTATAATAGATATAAGAGGAAGGGCTGGGCAGAGGCCTTTAAGGTAGATAGGGCCAAACTGGATTCTATTTTGGTTATATGGGGCAGAGATCTGGGGACATGACCCTAGATGCTGTGAATTAGTTCAGAAGTCCCAGGCATGCTTCCTTCAGAAGCTGTTAATGGTACTGGCATCTACCCCATGGCCCTGGTTCGTGCTGAGACAGGATCGGTGAACCTAGTCATCAAGGCCAGCATTCACCCCATTTTTTACTGGCTTAAAGTAAGAGTTTACCTTCCTAGGTGCCTTTAGAAACAGCAGGGCTGGCTTTAGAAATAACAGGGCCCGGGCAAAGACAAAAATGTGGGGCTCAGTCATTCTCTCACACACAAGCTCTCATCTCTCTCTCGCACACACTCATTCAAACACACACACTCTTCAAACTCACACACACATACACGCACTCATTCAAACCCACTCTCTCTCTAGTCTCATTCACACACACTCACTCAAACCAACTCACAGTCACGCACATGCACTCATTCAAGCGCACACACACACACACACTTATTCAAACCAACTCTAGTCTCTCACACACAGATACTCATTCAAACTAACTCACGCAGTCACACAGACACTCATTCAAACTCAAACACACACACATTCAAACTTACAGGCTGCTCACACACACTAACTTTGGCCAGGCTCCCTGCCCATGCACACCTACTGCTGACTGCTGCCGCCTGGCCTGCGTGCCACTGCTACTGGAGGTTCCACACCGCCCGCTAGCTGTGTGCCCTGCCACCATGCACGTGCGAATGCAGGAGCCAGCCATTTCCTGGATCCGCCATGTTGGGAATACATTCCCAGTATGCCGCATCCAGGAAATGGCTGGCCCCGACATGTGCATGCGCGTGCCACAGAGCAGCAGGCAATTCAGCTACAGGCAGCCTACAACAGCAGCAGCAACGCGGGCAGATGGCCCGGGCAAGCAGCGCTACATTGGGGCGAGCAGGGAGGGGCAGACTGGCAGTGAGGCAACCAGGTGGGCAGGTGGTTGGGGTGGCGGTAGCTCCTCCCTCACCACCCCACTGCCCAGGCTGCTGCCTGCCGAGGGCAGGGACTTGGGCAGGCTGCTAGTGGTGAGCTGGGACTGGGTGCAGGCCAAGCAGCGTGGGGACCCCCGGGGAGTGGGGCCCAGAGCATCCGCCTCGCGGTAAGGCCAGTCCTGAGAAACAGGCTTTGATGGACCTAAGAGACTGGGTATTTATTCCATCTTGACTTTATGCCATCAAACATCACTGCAAAGGTGGCAATGCCTCTCCAGTTGCTGCCCATTGTGGCCTAACCCTGGCAGCTGACCAAGCAACTTCATCCCAGTCTCCTCCCTTTCTGTTCCACAAGCCCACACCCTTGCCTCTGTAGGAGGAGTCCATCTGCTGGTGGAAGTTCAGCAGGGCCAATGGATAATTCAAGGGGGCATGAAAAACCCTGGTAAACCTTGTGTCTCAGCCTTGGGTGAGGACACCATCCTCCTGGGCAGTGCTAAAGAACCCCTGACACTGTTAGACTGCCTGTCGCGTTGGTCTGATGGCTGGGACAGCGGGGCTGGTCAATGGGGTTGGGGTCAGCATGGTGAGAGAAAAGAGGCAGCATGCAGCACCCCTCCCAGTAGTCACACACATCCCTCAGGCCAGCCTGACGATACTAAAAAAAAGCTGTCAGCGTGGCCCCTCACTACCCATTTTCCTTGTGGGGTGAGGCAGCCACCCGCTCCCCCAGTGCAGCCCATAGAACATTCCTGCCTTTGTTTGTTATAACTAAGCCCCTTTGTTTTCAGTTTAAACCAATTTTTTTTTTTAAATCCTGGGTTTTACAAAAAGTATTATTCAGTTTTTACTGATTTTTACCTGATATAGGTGTTATGTTAATAACAAATTACTCGACTGTATATGCAGAACTGCCTGTTGAGGTAAGGCAATGTTGTAGAAGATATATACACACAAAATACATGCCCGCATGCATGCATGCTCAGAGGGGCGTGTGTGCATCTGTATGGATGGATGACTCTCACGCCAACTACATATATTAGCAGTTAACAGTTTTTGAATTTGTCTCACTAATGTAACATCCCCCCCTGCCCCATCTCCCAAGTAGCAGCACAGGACTCAGAGCAGGTATGTGCCACCCTCCCACTTGAGTTGTTCCTGCCTCTCTGGCAGAGGGGCTTTAGGGGTTCAGGTTACTTTTCTTCTCTTGTTTACAGCTGCTTTAAACCAAGAGGGGAATCTAGGTGGACAAATCAAATTCACCTTGGCTAATTATAAAGGTAAGGCTGCTCGCTTTCCCTATAAATCTACTTCATTGTCCTCATTCTGTCACTGACTCGGTTGCTGAACACCCAGGCAATATGGAGCAAAGGCTTGCTCGGTCCCTGTCTCTGGCAGTCCAACAATCAGATTGTCACTGCTGTCCCACTTCTTCCTGAATGCATCAAGCTCTCACAATAGCCAATATTCCAGAAGCACCCATAGTGCCAATGCAAATCATATCTGCTATTTAGAAGCACACCAGAGATGGACAAAGAATAAAAACACACTGAAAACAAGTGTCTGCACTAGCACACATGTGGATTACATAGGATCCATCAGAATCTGTTGTGGCAACATTCTCTTTGGGGTTCTTGCTTCCTGTCCATGTGTGAAACACCAAAGAAACTCCCAATCTAGAATCTACACTACAATGAAACTAAGGTTCAGAGCACATGGGGATAAATCTAGGGTCAAATCAGGGGCGTAGCTTTAATATGTGCAGCCACACCAGGACCTACATGCCTGGGGGCCCTACACACATGTAGAATGCATATGAACTCTGGACCAGCAGAGGGTCCATTCCCACCTATCTACACTTCTTGGTTAAATACAATGCAGGTACTGCGGCAATTATCTCAAGCCAAACACGATCAATCCAGGAAATTCAGAGTTACGGCTCAACATTAAACAAAAACAAATGTGGCACGGTCTGGAAACACAGTTAGTACTCCTAACTCAACAGCTCAGGGGTAATTTGTCAGCACTCAGCAGGTGCTGATACAAGCTGTTTCATTTAAACAACGTATCAGCTACATGTTCATGATTACCACCACAAGCAATATGGGCCATCCTGAACACACACAGTTGATATTTTGTTTGATTCCACTCTTAGTGCTTTGGGTTTCAGATTCAACAGCGGATTTTTAAAGAAATCTTTTTTTTCCCTCAGCCACTTTTTCTCTTGGTGTCATTTCAGGGCCACGTTTTGAGGCCATTTGCAGCACTAGCTGTCTATTGCTAGGCTGTACCATGTTAGCATTTTCTCCACTGGACCTTTACTATGAGAAAATGTGACCTCACAAACTGGCTGCTGTGTGTGGGTATTAGACAGCCCGCCCAACAAGAGGAGTTTGCTCTTCCAATTAAGAGGACTTCCTCTATGCTAATGTGCTGCTCAAGAGACAACCACAGTGTAGTGATGACACAAGGAATTCTGGGGCAGAGATTGTAAGCTCTCGGGCAGGGACCAAATCTATCTTATTCTCTGTAAAGCGCCAGGTACATCGCTGGTGCTATATAAATGTTAATAATAATAAATAATATAGGGATAGGCGAACGCGGTTCAGAAGTTCGGACCGAACTCAAATAGTTCGGTTGACCAAACCGAACGTGCAAACCGAACTCAAATTCGGACATTCGGTTCAGATGCGTTCGGTGAGTTCTGAATTGAATTTCCATTGGTTTCAATGGAAAACACATCATCGGCTATAACGTTTTTGTTTTTTAAGCTATGTGGCTGAAACTTGGGGTGCCCATACCTCCAATAGGAAGCATTACGTGTACCAAATTTCTAAACGATTGGATAAAGGGATCCGATTATAGAAGCAGTTGAATTATTGTATTTTGCAATATTCTACATATACATTCTTAGCTGTAACTTCTTTGCCTCACATCTAATGTAGGTGAAACCTGTCTGGATTGTACCCCTTCCCATATTTACTGTCTTTGCCAAATTTCAGAAGGATTGGAAAAAGGGTCTTGGTGGTATAAGCAATTAACATATAAATGTATGTCTGACTATAACATCTTTGTAGTCAAACCAGTGTACATGAAATTTGGCAGGGCTGTATATAACACTTTCATGATCATCTCTGCCAAATATCAGAAAGATTTTATAAAGGGTCCCAATTTTATATGCCTGTACAACATATGTAGAGAAGGGGCCTATGCCTGGGATTCTCTTATGTCACTGTGGTATAAGATTGGTTTGTGATGCAAATTGGCCAACAGAAATGTCAACCAAATATCCTCATTCTGTGCTGGGACCATCCCAACATATCTCCCCCACTTGTTTCTGGGAAGTCAGAAGCATCTGTTTAGGAAAGAGTCAATAGAAATTCTCTTATGTCCTCTGTCTCAGTGCTGCAGGATGTGATTGTGATGATAATTGGCCAGCCTGGATGTGTTTAAACTATGTCTCCTGACTGCTGGGATGCTATCTCAGAAGTCCCAGTTATGTTGCTTATGCCCGCCTCAGGGCCGCCCCCTATGCCCACCTCGAAGCCACTACCAATTGGTCCTGTAAAGCTAGAAGCTTGCAGTAATGTGTTTGGCCATTGAATGTGTCTGTCAGTCTTTGGGGTTGCTCCACATCCTTCCTCCTACAGTCTCTCTCCCCCTGCCATGCAGGGTGCCTGCCTCTGACTGGCACTGAATATGCTGATATTCATCTGAATAATGATCTTCACAGGGACAACATCAATTGCTTATATAATTGGGTCCCTTTATCAAAATCTCCTGTACATTTGCTGAAATGGCAGGAAAGGTATTTGATACATTCTTGTCAAATATCCTGTAAACAGAATGGAATATCAAAATGTAACAGCTGGAAATGTATTTTCAGGTTAATGTCTTATACCCTTGGAACCGTTTATCCACTCTTTCTGAAAATTGGCAGAAGTATTAGGCATATGGAGGGATGTAACATGCACAAGTTTCATGAACATTGGATGCAAGATAAAGACGTTGTAGCCATGAACGTGTATGGAGTTTTTCTTAAAATCACAATTTTCAATTGCTTCTGAAATCGGTTTCCTTTACATAACCGTTCCGTAGTGCCCTCCATCGGGGGTACAATCTCCCCGAATTTCATCAAGATTGAATAAGAAACAAAAATGTTGTAGCCGGAAATATGTTTTTCAGTTTTTTCCCTTTATTTCAAAAACCAAATATCATTTTCAGTTTCTGATTGCACCGAACTAAAGACCGAACCGAGCCCGACCGAACCGAACACCGAATCCGAACTCAACGTTCGACCCGAACTACCGAACGGCTGAACATCTGAACCTGGTTCTGTTCACACATCCCTAAAATAATAATAATAATAATAATAATAATAAACTAAAGGAGTCTGAGCAGCTGAGGCTCAGTTTCCTTCTTTGTTACATGGTTTTGGCTACAACTGGATGATCAGCAAATGAAGGGTTAGCTGCTATACAAGGCATTAACATAAAGAACTTATACCCTAGTGTGTGGGGGGACGGGGTCTGCCCACAGCCCTGCCTTCCCAATGTTGCATACAACCTTACTCACAAGTCTCCAGTGCGGAATGCCCAGTTCCCATTTCCTGGACTGCAGAAGTGAAGGGAGACTAAGGCTAGTTCTAGCAGGATTTCCAACCCCTAAGGTTCCTTGCCCTCATCCCCAAGTCTCAGTCTTAGGAATGCGAGCCCTGCTCCACCCCTCTCTTTTGCCCCCATCCCCCGTGCAGTCTCACCCCTTGAACCTCCCAAAATGGCAGCAGCTGTATCCACTCTCATCCACCTGCAAGGAAGTTCAAATGCTGGTGGGTAGAAAAGTGACACATGACTTCATTAATTTTGGCCCTCTGCACACAAACACACCCCTGCCATGGTGAAAGCCATGCCATTACGTCTGGGGTTACAGGGGAGTGAAAGTAAGAAGGAAACTGTCCTCTATTCCCCAAACATGAGGTGGGGACTGTCAGGCCCCGCTACCAGGTGCTCCGCCGACGCTCCGGACGGGGCCGCTGTGGGCAAGCACGCCCTGAGAACCTGGACGCTTCCGGGTCTAATACACAGATAGGGTGCGGTGCTACACCCTCTGAAGGCAGCACAGTGAAAGACACGCCGCAGACAGAGCCTGACGGCAGAACAGCTGGGCCCTCGGGAACACTGCAGCGTTCTGTGCACATTTGTGTGCAAAGGGGGCGGAGTCATCTGGATAAAGATGGCGGCCTGCAGTAGCAGCGTCGCCGGAGATCAGCTTGCTGTGAGATCGACCCCCCTTTGGATTTGGAAGTGACTAGAGAGAGCGAGAGTTTTGGAGTAGCATTGAGAGAGTGTGAGTGTAGGTGTGTGGGGGGGCGAGTGAGCGGCGTGTGTGAGCGAGTGGGTCAGTGAGTGTACAGAGGTGTTGGGTGAACGAGGGTTGGGTGTGAGTTGTTGTGTATCGTGATTGCCCTGCACTATCTCCCCTTCCTTATTGGGACCCTTCCCCCTGAACCTCCCCGGTGTGAGTATCTGCCCTTCGGCTGTTTTCTTTTGATTGTTCCTTCACCCTTCAGCACTGTTTTCCTCTTTCCCCTCTCACAGTGTTAGAGTTTAGTTGGGTGCAGTGTGGGAGAGAGGTGGAGGTGACAGCGTGGGGGTCTTACACAGGGCATTGGCGTCTCCCCCCCCCCATGATGATCTTGCCTCGTCCCCATCAGGGGACCAGGGGCTCTACGTGGGGCTGCCCGAGAAGCTGGTCCGGAGGCTGCAGCTGGTGCAGAATGCTGTGGCCTGTCTCCTTACGGGGGCGGGTCGCAGGAAGCACATGACACCAGTGCTCCGGGCTCTACACTGGCTGCCTATAAAGCACCGGGCCAGGTTCAAGGTGCTGGTTTTAACCTTTAAAGTCCTTCACGGCCTGGGCCCTGCTTATCTGCGGGACCGCCTCACTCCCCATGTGCCCGTGCGACCCTTGAGATCGTCCGTGGGAGCCTTTTTGGAGGTTCCCCGGGCGAGTCGGGTGGCTACCGATGTTAGATCTTTTTCGGTGGCCCCCCCTGTGCTGTGGAGTTCGTTCCCGGAGGAGGCTCGGTTGGCTCCCATTCTCCTGCTATTTCGGCGTGTATATAAGACCTGGCTGGTTCGTCAGACTTTTGGCGAGGGGTAGGGGTGGGGTTTCCCCACATATTGTATTTTTAAATTATTCTTAACATTTTTTATTGTTTTATTGAATGTTGTTTGCTGCCCTGGTCTGCCCTGTGGGCAGGAGGGGCGGGATATCAATTTTAAATAAATAAATAAATAAATAAATAAAAATATAGGGCTCTATAAGATCCTGAGGGATTGTTTCTCCCCATATACACACAAGACGCCTGGTGCGAAAAGTGGCGTGCTAGTGTTGTTGGGTAGCGAAGGCTGTTCCTGGGTCCTCTATACCCCTCCTATCCCTAACAGTATCTCCGGCATCATGGACCCAGCAAAGCAATTAGAAGAGATGGCTAGGGCTATTCAATCCCTAGCTATGGAAATTAAGGAAATCAAGGCACAACGAGAACAGGCAGTGATGGGGGAGGTGTTAGAGGCGGAGGAAGCGGCCGTTGCCGCTCCCCGTTGTTGAACCTATACCGCCAGAAGGGGAACAAGGGGCAGTGGGGAGAGAACCCAAACATCCCCCCATCGCAAAATTCAGCGGGGACAAAAAACAATTCCAGGGCTTTATTGCCCTGTGTAAATTAGCATTTCATATGCAACCCCAGACATACCATACTGATGCCACTAAGGTGGCTTTTATTATTGGCCATCTGGAAGGGCAAGCCCTGGATTGGGCAACATTCTTGTTAATTAAAGATAGTCCCCTTCTAAAGGATCTGAAGAGGTTTTTACAGGAATTCCAATTTTTATTTGATTACCCACATAGGGTGAAAGATGCCGAGAGTGCCATTTTGGCGCTACGGCAAGGGAAGACCCCTCTCCTTGAGTACATAATACGTTTTCAACACTTAGCCATTGAATTAGACTGGCCTGATAACATTCTCAAGGTTCTCTTTCGCAAAGGCTTGAGTGACGAACTCAAGGACCAGCTTTCCTTCGCCGTAATGCCCGACACTTGGGCAGAATTAGTAAACTTGACTTGTCAAATTGATGAACGTTTGGTAGAACGCAGACGAGAACAAAGACAAGGGGCCCGACCTTGGCAAGTACGACTTCCAGGGCCCAGCACCGTTCGCCCTGAACCCCGAAGGGCAGAAGATCCAGAACCCATGCAGCTTGGGGCCTCAAGGGGACCATTGACGGTGCAGGAAAAAGAACAATGGCGGACGGGACGATTATGTTTTTATTGTGGTGGTCTTGGACATTATGCCCGTGACTGTCCCCAACTTCCGCCTGAACGGCGATCATCGGGAAACAACAGGAGCCGGGACGGGCAGGGGATGCCCCGGTAAACCAACAAT
Organism: Sphenodon punctatus; assembly: GCA_003113815.1. Taxonomy (NCBI): domain Eukaryota; kingdom Metazoa; phylum Chordata; class Lepidosauria; order Sphenodontia; family Sphenodontidae; genus Sphenodon; species Sphenodon punctatus. The sequence goes on along the minus strand of QEPC01001017.1, from coordinate 197,898 downwards.
TTCCTCCTACCTCCATAGTCATGGAGTCACTCTTACCAAGTAAGGGCTTGAATCATCTTCAGGTCCCTGTGACCCTTCACATCTCTGGCTCCAAATCTGTGATGGCCCTGGCCCTCGTGGATTTGGGAGCTTCCGGGAACTTCCTCGACATGGACTTTGCGACCCAACGGAACATCCCTACACAAGCTAAAACAAGACCCGAAGCAGTGTTTGCCATTGATGGCTCCCCTTTATGTTCAGGCCCTATTGCCTCGTGTAACCCTGCCTTACGAGGAACGATTGGGAGCCACCAGGAGATGCTGTGTTTCAACATTGTGAAAAACCCCGCCTTCCCTGTCGTTCTTGGTATACCCTGGTTAAGGGCTCATAACCCTACTATTGACTGGCAACATCAGGTATTGACATTTTGTTCTCCTCTATGTGCATCCCATAACATTCCCTTTCCACCCCTTTCGCAAAGGGCCACGCTTGCCGGTACTCTTACGATGTCCTCTCTTCCACAGGAATACAAGGACCTCCATGACGTCTTTCGCAATCAAGAAATGTTGGAGTTGCCCCCACACCGAAGCTATGATTGCCAAACAGACTTGCTTCCAGGCACTTCTCCGCCGTACGGTAGGATATATGCCCTTTCGGGCCCTGAATTAAAAACTTTAAATAACTATATTGATGAGAATTTAAAGAAAGGCTTCATTCACCCTTCCTCCCCTCCGGTGGGAGCTCCCTTATTCTTCGTCCCTAAAAAGGACGGAGGTCTCCGCCCTTGCATTGATTATAGAGGGCTGAATGCTATAACATATAAAAAATGCTACCCATTGCCACTTATCCCTGAACTACTGGACAGGCTCCAGGGAGCCACCATTTTTACTAAGCTAGATCTTAGGGGGGCGTATAACCTAATGTGCATTAGAACAGGGGATGAGTGGAAGACGACCTTCCGTACTAGGTACGGGTTATTCAAGTACCTTGTTATGCCCTATGGTCTTGCCAATGCACCAGCAGTATTTCAACATCTGATAAACGACATCCTTCATGATGTGCTGGACCAATTTGTTGTAAGTATATTTGGATTATATTCTTATTTATTCACAGAATCAACAAGAACATGTACGTCACATCCACACCGTCTTACTACGACTGAGACATCATTTGTATTGTAAGATAGAGAAATGCGCATTTCAACAACAGACGGTACAGTTCCTAGGATTTGTTATATCCCCCCAGGGGATAGAAATGGATTCCACTAAAATTCATGCTATAACGGTCTGTCCCTTTCCTCAAGCCGTGAAACCCTTACAACGCTTCCTTGGTAGTGCTAACTACTATAGGCAATATATCCCTAATTATGCAGAACTCACAGCCCCCCTGACCAAGTTATTGAAAAAGGGGCAGCCTTACCTACGGGCATCGGAACAACAGGCAGCAATTATACATTTAAAACAAGCTTTCACGCAAGCACCAATCTTTCAACATCCTGATTTTGCCCTGCCCGTTTTTATAGAAACAGATACATCCAGTGTGGCTATAGGAGCTGTGTTATCACAACATAATGCTAAGAACAAGACTTTGTTACCCTGTGCCTTCTACTCTCAGCAGCTCTTGCCAGCAGAACGGAACTATACTATCCTTGGCAGGGAATTACTTGCAATCAAGGCAGCCTTTGAAACCCGGCGACATTATTTGGAAGGGGCCTTGTACCCAATACAAGTTATAACCGACCATAAGAACCTAGTGCATCTCCAAACTGCACATATTTCTAATGCCCGTCACGCCCGATGGGCGCTATTCTTTGCCCGTTTCTCTTTTCAGATTATATATCGACCCGGGAAAAACAACGTCATCGCTGATGCATTATCACGAAGCTATGAAATCACTGAAGCACCAGCACAGCAGGGAGAATCTCTCCTCAAACGCAAGTTATTTGCCACCGTAGGATTGACCCTTGCCCAGTTTAAAAGGGTAGCCGCCAAAGACCCCTTCATTCAGGGCCTGCCCCAGACCCCGTTATCAACAGGGCTTAAATATCATAACAATGCTATTATTGTGCCTGTTGCAGCCCATTCTCAAATATTAAGGGCCCACCACGATGCCTCCGAACGTTCTTAGGAACCTGTCTCTGCCGTCCACTCCCCCCATCTTGTCCGTCTGTTTCATGCTTGCTTCCCCCATAAACCAGGCCCTACCCCACGGGGGAGTGGGCCATGGGGGGGGTTTACTGTCAGGCGCCACTACCAGTGGCTCCGCCGACACGCCGAACAGGGCCGCTGTGGGCAAGCACGCCCTGAGAACCCGGACGCTTCCAGAGCTAGTACACAGATGGGGGTGGTGCTACGCCCCCTGGAGGCAGCACAGTGAAAGACACGCCGCAGACAGAGCCCAACGGCAGAACAGCTGGGTCCTCGGGAACGCTGCGGTGTTTGGCGTGCATTTGCACGCAAAGGGGGCGGAGTCACGTGGATAAAGATGGCAGCCTGCAGTAGCAGCATCGCCAGAGACCAGCTTGCCGAGAGACCGCCCCCCCCCCCTTGGATTTGGAAGTGACTAGAGATAGCGAGAGGTTTGGAATAGCATTGAGAGTGTGTGAGTGTAGGCGTGTGCGTGTGCGAGTGAGCGGCGTGTGTGAGCGAGTGGGTCAGTGAGTGTACGGAGGTGTTGGGTGAACGAGGGTTGGGTGTGAGTTGTTGTGTATCGTGATTGCCCTGCACTATCTCCCCTTCCTTACTGGGACCCTTCCCCCTGAACCTCCCCAGTGTGAGTATCTGCCCTTCCGCTGTTTTCCTTTGGTCGTTCCCTCACCCTTCGGCACCGTTTTCCTCTTTCCCCTCTCACAGTGTTAGAGTTTGGTTGGATGCAGTGTGGGAGAGAGGTGGAGGTGACAGCGTGGGGGTCTTACACACAGGACCTTGGCGTCTTCCCCCCTCCCCCCCCCATGATGATCTTGCCTCATTCCCATCAGGGGATATAGGGCTCTATAAGATCCTGAGGGATTGTTTCTCCCCATATACACATAAGACCCCCCGGTGCGAAAAATGGCGTGCTAGTGTTGTTGGGTAGTGAAGGCCATTCCTGGGTCCATTATTCCCTCTATACCCCTCCTATCCCTAACATGGACATTGGCCTTCATTCCGTTTTTATACACAATATCCCAGCAGCCAGGTGACCATGTTTGGTCTATGCACTAATACCTATTGAAGACTGTAGGGGGCAGCCGCAAGGAGAGGCATCTGGGTGGTGGGCAGGGTTAGGATGCAGGGCTGGAGAAGGGGATATAGGAGGAAAGCAGGGGTCAAACCAGGCCCAAGAGCATGGCAGAGCAGGATCCAAGTCAGGGCAAATGCAGGGCATGGCGCAAGGCCCACAATTAGGTGTAAGGCAGAGGATCAGGAACAAAGGAGTTCAACGATCTGTTTACCCTTTTCCTTGCAACATGGACCTGCCTGCTGTCATTCTCATCGTAACCAAGCCAAGTACGTGCACTTGAGACCTCGCATCTTCATGAATGTTAGACCCCTTGTCTCTCCCTCTGTTCCCCTTCCTAAGTCTCTCCCCCAGCTCCTGTCTCTCAGATTGTAAGCCCTAGGGGCAGGGGCCATGTCTATTTTATTACTTTGTAAAGTGCCAGGTACACTGCTGGCGCTATATAAATGTTTGTTAATAATAATAATAATAATAATAATAACAACAACAGCAAGGAGAAACAAGGAAATAATTGCTGAGGTGAGGTCAGAAGTTCCACCCAGCTTCCTGCTGCTACCAGTTGGCTTTATATGCTGGCTGAGGCTGCATTCACACTTGAAAGAGGCGCGAATTCCCATAATGCAAAGATGCGGTGGGAGGGAGGAGCTGGAAGCCAGAAGTAGCGTCGGTGTGAATGGGGTTCTTCCATGACTTCACTTGCAAATGACAGGGCTCAAAATCCAGCCCTGTCATTCATGAGTGAGGTCACGGAAGAACCCCATTTGCACTGGCGCTACTTCTGGCTCCTCCCCCCCCCCACTGCGTCGTTTTCGGCACTGTGCCACTGTCAGGTGTGAATGCAGCCTAACAGCGAATTAGGAAACTGGGAGGCATGGCAGAGGCAGGAGATAGGAGGGATGTGGCCTGACCAGTGCAGAGGAGTCTTCCCTGGGAATGTCCAGGTCCAAAGCAAGCGGATGCAATGATGCAAGAGGGCTGGGCCACTGCTTCAGAACTCCCAGGGGTGTGGGGTTTAGGGCAGGATCCTGGCAGACAAACCCAGCGGAGGGTAAATAGCTGGGCAGGGAAACAGCCAGCCCTCCAAATGACTCTTTCCACTCACGAAGACTCTGCTTCCCTCTGAATAATTTGCATACATTTGAATATTAAAGGTAACTAATTTCCACCCCTTAGCCCCCACCAGTTTAGTCTTATGGCAGAGGTATGACACATTGGTTGTACTTACTAGATTTATATAGGAGGCTTAAAATAACATGCTTGCCGTTTATATGTAGCTTATTTGCTTTCTAACTCATACTAAATATATTTTTGTCCTTGCATTCCAGAAACCATGGACAATTCTAAATTTGCATAGGTTTGCATTTATTAACAGCACTGGCTCTTTTTCTTCCCTGAGGTAGTTAAGGTTACTCCTAACCTAGTGGAGGTAGATGCCGGATATAAACAGTCTCCTGAGACTGAGGAATGCAGAGAAAGTAAGATTGCCACGTTGGTCCCAAATATGGGCCATAGAGACAAAGTAGTACAAAATATAGACTAGACAGATTTCCAGAAACTGTGGACGGTGAAGGTGTTTGGGGGAATTAGTGGCAACTAGTTTTTTTAATGGAAAAAATGCACCAAGTTCAAAAATTTAGGTTGCCAACATTTGTGCCACATTGTTTGGCTGCAATCTTGGAAAATGGCAGATGTTTTTCAGAAATTATTGTGCAAGGCGATGACATTTTGGGGGGATTAGTGGCAACCAGGTTTTTCTTAATGAATGAAATGTGCTGAATTTGAAAATAGAGGTTGCCAAATTTTGTACCACATGGTTTGTCCACCATCTTGGAAAATAGCAGCTGTTTTTCAGATTTCTTGCCCAAACTTTGTTCTGTGTTGGGGTTACATAAAAATGGCTGAGACTCTTCTTCTGTTCACTGTTCACCATGTCAAGGATTATGGGGCCTTCATATCTATTCATTTGCTTCCATGTTACCTTCATGCTTTATGATCACTACAACTATGCAAAGTGGGGCACTGTTTACATTGCAGAAATGCAACAGTTGCCAGTGGAAATCCGTACGGAATTCAAAAATGTTGTAACTCCTATGAAAGGTGTAGTTTATCTGCATACCATTAATGACTGTAATTGCAGACATGCCTTAACTTTGGCTAGATTCAATGTTTTACCTTCCACGGTGATGGATGGAAGATTCACGCAACAGGTTTATGATCAAAGATTATGCCACTGTTGTACTATGCAGGTGGTTGGATCTTTGAGCCACGTGTTTTTTGATTGCCCTGTATATAACAATCCAAGGTCACGGTATTTAAAGTTTGTTATTTCTACTATTCTGTCCTGTAGTCAAAGGGATGCGTTAAGTAATATGCTTGCCGATACGGATTTGTCTATTTCTCCGCAGTTGCGAAATATTGTTTTGCGATATTCAGAATTAGGAAAGCGCTTGTTGCCTCTTAATGGAGAGGTGAATGTATTGGATAGATATACGTCCTACATGGGGATTGTCTCCTGTTTGGGTTTTTTATCATGTACTAATTGTGTAGTTGATTTGCTCTTTTATTTTATTGTTTTTTTGTTTGTAATACCATTTTGCTTTTACAATAAAACTTATTTAGATTTGGATTTTGGAATTCAAAATTGGTAACGTTGTCATCAAGCAGTCAAAAAAGAGATACAAAAATTGGTCACCTACCTCGGTGAATTTGTTTCTTCTCTGTCGTACCGTCAGTGATCCGTTGGGTAGCTCTGCGAATGACCATCAGGAGGCAGAAGAAGAAGAAGACGTTCTGCGCATGTGCGGAGCTGCCCGGCCATTTTATCTTCAGTCCATATCCAAGCCGAGGAACGTCTCCAGTTCTATAAATACTTCAACATGCGTTAGTGAGCTCCCCCCAATACTCCACTGGAGTCTAAATTGGAAGCTAAACTTTTGAGCAAAACTGCTTCCCCTTATGTTGACCTGAACAAAAAACAACTAGATAAACTACTAAACAATTCCTGATGCGCTCCCTATCTTGATGTTTGCTGTTTGACAGGGAGGGCCGGATCACTGACAGTACGACAGAGAAGAAACAAATTCACCGAGGTAGGTGACCAATTTTTGTTTCTCCCTCTGTCTCCTGTCAGTGATCCGTTGGGATGTACCCAAGCCCAAATACCTTAAGGGTGGGAGCAAACAGCCCTGGGAGCCTCCAGAACTGCCTGCAGAACCCTCCTGCCGAAAGCCGCTTCGGTGGATCTGAATGCTTAACAAAAGTATGCACGGAGGACCAGGTAGCCGCCCTGCACACTTATGCATAAGAAGCCCTCGACTTGAAGGCTTAGGAAGTTGCTGCCCCACTCACAGAATGGGCCCACACCTGCAAGGGGGGAACCTTGCGCTTGGTTTTATAGGCCTCTAGGATACACTGGCGAACCCATTTTGATATTAGAGTCTTGGAGGCCTTCCTTCCCCCATAGTTCGGTCTAATATTAACGAACAGAGCCAAGGTTGACGGATCCCTCTGGTTCTTTTTAAGTAGATTTTTAGCGCCCTCCTAACGTCTAAGGTGTGCCACACCTTTTCCTTAGGGTGAGTTGGGTTAGGACAAAAAGAAGGTAGAATAATGTCCTGAGATCTGTGAAAAGCCGAATTAACTTTAGGGATAAAGGCTTCGTCCATTCGGAGGGTAACAGACTGACTCTGAAACGAGCAGAAATTCTCCTCCATAGACAGAGCTCCCAACTCGGATACTCTACGAGCGGACGTAACCGCTACTAAGAAGACTACCTTCAAGGAAAGCATGTACAAAGAAACGTGTTTTAGGGGCTCGAACGGGGGACCAGTTAGAGCATCCAACACCAGGTTAAGACTCCAGGTAGAGCATCTATGAACCACTGGGGGGCTGATATTCCTTGCTGCTTTTAGGAACTGCCTAATATGTCTATGAGGGAAAAAAAAATTGTTTGATAAGGATTGCAATACAGATGAGATAGCGGCTGCCTGGCGTGCTAAGGTATTGGGGCGTAGTCCCTTATCTAAGCCATCCTGAAGGAACTGAAGAATGACTTGAACCCCTGCCAGGTATGGGTCTATCCCCCTATCTGCTGCCCAAAGAGCAAACACCTCCCAGGTGGCTCCATAAGATTTTCTGGTTGCCAGCCTCTTAGCCTGTTGTAAAGTTGCTAATACAACCGCTGAATAGCCTGCCTTTCTCAAAGCTGCGCATTCAAGTACCATGCTTTTAGTTTTAGCACTGAGGCGGTATTGCACAGTAGGGGACCCTGAGACAGTAAGTCCGGATGCTGCGGAAGACTCATTGGTGGCTCCAGACTCAATTCCACTAGGTCCGAGAACCACTGCCTCCTTGGCCACCAAGGGGCAATCAGGATCACGTGTGCTTTTTCTTTGACAATTTTCGCTATTGTCCTGGTCAGTAGAGGAGTCGGTGGAAAGGCGTATAATAGGGTTCATGGCCATCTCTGGTTGAGAGCGTCTATGGCTTCCGCTTGGTTGTCTCTTATCTTCGTCATGTAATGGTGGGTTTGACGATTCTGTTTTGTTGCGAAGAGATCGACTTGTGGACATCCGAACCGCCTTATCAGAGAGTTGAACACTTCCGGATGCAGGCGCCATTCGTGTGGATCGACTGACTGGTGGCTTAGCCAGTCCGCTTGCACGTTCTGTGATCCCTTTATGTGGAGAGCTTTCAGTGACTTCAGATTAGCTTCCGCCCAAGTGAATAGTTTCACTGACGCCTGTTGTAGACGGAGGGACCGGGCTCCTCCTTGGTGATTTACATACGCTTTTGCTGTCGTATTGTCTGTATACATCAACACGTGTGACCTGCCAATGTTCTGCGATAGTTGCTGCAGAGCCAGTCGTATTGCTTTTAACTCCAGGACATTAATGCTCTGTTTCGTATCCTCCTGTGGTCACAATGACTGTAATTGCAGACATGCCTTAACTTTGGCTAGATTCAATGTTTTACCTTCCACGGTGATGGATGGAAGATTCACGCAACAGGTTTATGATCAAAGATTATGCCACTGTTGTACTATGCAGGTGGTTGGATCTTTGAGCCACGTGTTTTTTGATTGCCCTGTATATAACAATCCAAGGTCACGGTATTTAAAGTTTGTTATTTCTACTATTCTGTCCTGTAGTCAAAGGGATGCGTTAAGTAATATGCTTGCCGATACGGATTTGTCTATTTCTCCGCAGTTGCGAAATATTGTTTTTCGATATTCAGAATTAGGAAAGCGCTTGTTGCCTCTTAATGGAGAGGTGAATGTATTGGATAGATATACGTCCTACATGGGGATTGTCTCCTGTTTGGGTTTTTTATCATGTACTAATTGTGTAGTTGATTTGCTCTTTTATTTTATTGTTTTTTTGTTTGTAATACCATTTTGCTTTTACAATAAAACTTATTTAGATTTGGATTTTGGAATTCAAAATTGGTAACGTTGTCATCAAGCAGTCAAAAAAGAGATACAAAAATTGGTCACCTACCTCGGTGAATTTGTTTCTTCTCTGTCGTACCGTCAGTGATCCGTTGGGTAGCTCTGCGAATGACCATCAGGAGGCAGAAGAAGAAGAAGACGTTCTGCGCATGTGCGGAGCTGCCCGGCCATTTTATCTTCAGTCCATATCCAAGCCGAGGAACGTCTCCAGTTCTATAAATACTTCAACATGCGTTAGTGAGCTCCCCCCAATACTCCACTGGAGTCTAAATTGGAAGCTAAACTTTTGAGCAAAACTGCTTCCCCTTATGTTGACCTGAACAAAAAACAACTAGATAAACTACTAAACAATTCCTGATGCGCTCCCTATCTTGATGTTTGCTGTTTGACAGGGAGGGCCGGATCACTGACAGTACGACAGAGAAGAAACAAATTCACCGAGGTAGGTGACCAATTTTTGTTTCTCCCTCTGTCTCCTGTCAGTGATCCGTTGGGATGTACACAAGCCCAAATACCTTAAGGGTGGGAGCAAACAGCCCTGGGAGCCTCCAGAACTGCCTGCAGAACCCTCCTGCCGAAAGCCGCTTCGGTGGATCTGAATGCTTAACAAAAGTATGCACGGAGGACCAGGTAGCCGCCCTGCACACTTATGCATAAGAAGCCCTCGACTTGAAGGCTTAGGAAGTTGCTGCCCCACTCACAGAATGGGCCCACACCTGCAAGGGGGGAACCTTGCGCTTGGTTTTATAGGCCTCTAGGATACACTGGCGAACCCATTTTGATATTAGAGTCTTGGAGGCCTTCCTTCCCCCATAGTTCGGTCTAATATTAACGAACAGAGCCAAGGTTGACGGATCCCTCTGGTTCTTTTTAAGTAGATTTTTAGCGCCCTCCTAACGTCTAAGGTGTGCCACACCTTTTCCTTAGGGTGAGTTGGGTTAGGACAAAAAGAAGGTAGAATAATGTCCTGAGATCTGTGAAAAGCCGAATTAACTTTAGGGATAAAGGCTTCGTCCATTCCGAGGGTAACAGACTGACTCTGAAACGAGCAGAAATTCTCCTCCATAGACAGAGCTCCCAACTCGGATACTCTACGAGCGGCGGTAACCGCTACTAAGAAGACTACCTTCAAGGAAAGCATGTACAAAGAAACGTGTTTTAGGGGCTCGAACGGGGGACCAGTTAGAGCATCCAACACCAGGTTAAGACTCCAGGTAGAGCATCTATGAACCACTGGGGGGCTGATATTCCTTGCTGCTTTTAGGAACTGCCTAATATGTCTATGAGGGAAAAAAAAATTGTTTGATAAGGATTGCAATACAGATGAGATAGCGGCTGCCTGGCGTGCTAAGGTATTGGGGCGTAGTCCCTTATCTAAGCCATCCTGAAGGAACTGAAGAATGACTTGAACCCCTGCCAGGTATGGGTCTATCCCCCTATCTGCTGCCCAAAGAGCAAACACCTCCCAGGTGGCTCCATAAGATTTTCTGGTTGCCAGCCTCTTAGCCTGTTGTAAAGTTGCTAATACAACCGCTGAATAGCCTGCCTTTCTCAAAGCTGCGCATTCAAGTACCATGCTTTTAGTTTTAGCACTGAGGCGGTATTGCACAGTAGGGGACCCTGAGACAGTAAGTCCGGATGCTGCGGAAGACTCATTGGTGGCTCCAGACTCAATTCCACTAGGTCCGAGAACCACTGCCTCCTTGGCCACCAAGGGGCAATCAGGATCACGTGTGCTTTTTCTTTGACAATTTTCGCTATTGTCCTGGTCAGTAGAGGAGTCGGTGGAAAGGCGTATAATAGGGTTCATGGCCATCTCTGGTTGAGAGCGTCTATGGCTTCCGCTTGGTTGTCTCTTATCTTCGTCATGTAATGGTGGGTTTGACGATTCTGTTTTGTTGCGAAGAGATCGACTTGTGGACATCCGAACCGCCTTATCAGAGAGTTGAACACTTCCGGATGCAGGCGCCATTCGTGTGGATCGACTGACTGGTGGCTTAGCCAGTCCGCTTGCACGTTCTGTGATCCCTTTATGTGGAGAGCTTTCAGTGACTTCAGATTAGCTTCCGCCCAAGTGAATAGTTTCACTGACGCCTGTTGTAGACGGAGGGACCGGGCTCCTCCTTGGTGATTTACATACGCTTTTGCTGTCGTATTGTCTGTATACATCAACACGTGTGACCTGCCAATGTTCTGCGATAGTTGCTGCAGAGCCAGTCGTATTGCTTTTAACTCCAGGACATTAATGCTCTGTTTCGTATCCTCCTGTGGTCACAATGACTGTAATTGCAGACATGCCTTAACTTTGGCTAGATTCAATGTTTTACCTTCCACGGTGATGGATGGAAGATTCACGCAACAGGTTTATGATCAAAGATTATGCCACTGTTGTACTATGCAGGTGGTTGGATCTTTGAGCCACGTGTTTTTTGATTGCCCTGTATATAACAATCCAAGGTCACGGTATTTAAAGTTTGTTATTTCTACTATTCTGTCCTGTACGGATGTGGTTCCCGAATGAGCTCCCCATCCCCTCAGGCTCGCGTCCGTTGTCACAACCACCCGTTCTGGTTCCCCTAGCGGCACGCCCACCTGGAAGGTTGTTGGGCCTAACCACCAGGACATTAAGTTTGGCAGTGACCCTGGGATCCTGACCCACGGGTTGAGACCTCTGGTAAGCTCTAGCTGAAAAGGTCTCAGCAGCCGCTGCAAGGGTCACAGGTGGAATCTTGCCCACTGCACCTGTTTGGTGCAGGACACCATCAGACCTAGCAATTGGGCTAAGCTTTTTAGTCTTGCTGCTTTCTGGAGCCTTAGGAGTCGTACTCGTTGCCTGATCTTTTGCTGTCTTTCGAGTGGAATGTAAGCGGCTCCTGAGCTCGTATCGATCAGCACCTCGAGGTGCTCGATCCTGCGTGTTGGCTCCAGGTGGCTCTTTTCCCGATTCACCAAGAACCTGTGTTCCGCTAAGTATAGAATGGTTCTGTCAATATCCTTCTGTACCTTGTCGGGGCTCCATGCTCTGATTAGGAGATCGTCGAGGTACGGGTGAATGTGGATCCCCTCCTTGCCGAGGTTCGCTATCAGCGGGACGAGTACCTTGGTGAACGTCCTCGGGGCAGATGACAATCCGAACGGGAGAGCTTTGAACTGAAGATGGTTGTTCTGGTAGGAGAAGCGAAGCCACTGTCGATGGGGTTCCCAAATCGGGATGTGGAGGTATGCGTCTCTGAGATCCAGAGACGCCAGCCAATCCCCTTTCCTGATGGTTTGACAGATGGATGTTACCGTCTCCATCTTGAACTTTTGAGTTCTGACCCTTCTGTTCAAACTTTTGAGGTCCAGCACTGCTTGCCAGGAGCCCGACTTTTTTGCTACCAGGAAGAGAAGAGAATACAAACCCCGTCTGCGTTGTTCTGGTGGAACCGGTTCTATTGCTCCAATGTTCCTCAGCCTCTGTAGTTCCTGGAGCACGGCCAAGTGTTTCTCCATCCGTGCTGACTGGGGAGAGATCATGAAGGCGTGAGATGGGTTTGATCTGAATTCTATTTTGTACCCGGCGTCTACACGTTGCAGAACCCAGGCATCGGAGACAGACTGAGCCCACACGTTGGAAAATTTTTGCAGTCTGCCTCCTACCACTAGCTCCCCTCCGTAGTCATGCCTCCTGCTTTCGGGTTCCCTGAGTAAAGGCCTTGGGTTTCTGTTTGTCTTGCCTGAAACTCTGGTTTCTGCCCCCTCTGCGTGAGAAGAACCGCCCGGACTGGTCCTGTCTGAACTGTCCCTGGTATCTGTATCCTGAGCCATACCCTCCTCTGGGTCTGAAGTCAGGGGCACGAGAAAGGTGTTTTTTGGACCCCACTTGCTGCAAGTTCTTCTGTTTTGTCTGGTCGTTCGCATCCGCCAATACCTTTTCAAGGCAGACCCCGAACAATTTGAAACCCTTGTATGAGGCGGCAGTGAGGAGGTTTTTTGCCGTATTGTCCCCCTCCCATGACCTAAGCCACAGCTTGTGCCTGGCTGATACGGAACTTGCTACTGATCTGGCAGCCCAAGACATCGAGTCCATTGTTTCATTGGCTAAGAATGCAGATGCTAGGTTGATCCTTGCCGATAATACCTGGGCCCTTTTGTCGGAAATGGCTGGGTCTTGTGCTTCCTGTAGCCAAGCCAGCAATGCTCTGGTCACACAGGAGGAAATTACATTTATCCTCATAGTAGTGGCGGAGAAATCTAGGCCTCTACGGAGGGCGTTTTCTATGGTCTCTTTGGGGTAACAATTCCTCTCCGTTGGGAACACAGTCTGTTTTGCTAGGGAGACTGCCGCCGTGTCGATTTTGGGATTTTTTAAAAGGCGTTCCTTTTTTCTAGAGTGTGAATACAGAGACACTTAGGTCTTGTTCATTCTCTGCCCCTTTTCAGGGTGTTTCCACTCCTGTAAAATCATCCTCTCAAACGCTTTATCTAACGGGAAGCCTGAGTCTTTCCCATGCACTGAAGGGATATACTCACGCTCCTCCTCCTCCTGTGAGTCAGAGGAAGCGTCTTTGGGTGGCTTTTCCACAAGCTTGAGGGTCTTAGCTACTTGGGCCAAAAACTCCCCCTTAAGTTGTAAAGGGAACTGTCTGTCCCTGTCTTGAGAGTCTTGGGAAGGGCCCTGGGAGTCAATATCCTCTGTATCCTCCCATTCCTGATCAGAATCCGATGCCAGCTCAGGGGTGGCATGTGTTCTTGGTTTCTTTAACTGTGGTTCATCTCCACTGTCTCCCTCTGATGACTGAGGGGAACCTAGGAGTCTGCTCACTGAGGCCTGCAGGGGGCATTTAGATGCTCTACCCGTCCCCTTACGCGGGGCTTTTCCTGCTTTTTTTGGTCTCCCCTCTGAGGGGGAAGAAGACAATATGGCCCCGACCTGTGATGGGGATTCCCTTCTTGCCCCCGATCCCTAGGGGGAGGGATCCCGGGGTTGAGCGTGCTGAGACCCAGTGCCCTGTGAAGGGGTTGGGATGGTTAGGGGCCCTCTCTGTACCTCCGTAAGGCGCTCCAGTGTCAGCAGGATTTTGTCCAGCTTCGCCGCCATGCCGGAGTTCTCATCCCTGACACCCTCCTGGGAGGGGGCAGCGCGTTGAAAACTCCCCGCTCTGGCTCCTTCCATGCTGAGCGGGGTGGAGAGTTGGATCGGCTTTGGTCACCGGCATGGCTTGGGCCAACCCCCGCAAGCGGTGTACGGGCCCTGAGCGGGGGGAGACTTAGCGGATCACACTCCGCGAACCCTATGCCACTGGGGTAGGCAGGGCCTCTTCTCCCCGGAGTGGTTTTGCTCCCCGGTTCCCGGGCACTTTGCGCAGCAACCCGGCGGGCTCACCCGCGAGCCTCCCTGTGCGTGGAGGGAGGATCGCCGCCCTTAAGCCCCGCTTTCCTGTTTAAACCTAACTACTAACTTTCACTATTTAACTATTTACACTATTTAACTATTTACACCTATTTACTGAGAATTTTTCTGTTTTTTCAGGGAAGCTGAAAGAACACCTCCGACGGCCGAAGGCAGAAGAAAAGACTGAAGATAAAATGGCCGGGCAGCTCCGCACATGCGCAGAACGTCTTCTTCTTCTGCCTCCTGACGGTCATCCGCAGAGCTACCCAACGGATCACTGACAGGAGACAGAGGGAGAATCAATCAGGTCAAACCCAACCAGGTTCAAGAATGGCTGAAAGGAATTGGAAAAAGAGGAGGTGGAATTATGGGAATCACAAAGACAGCAATAGCTTTGAGTTGATGGGCACTTTCACATAATCTCCAATCTCAATTAGCTGAGGACACATAGGCATTGTACGACATTGTTTCCCATGTTGAAGCCCTACAAGATGAAGTCAGCAATTCACAGAAACACCACGATAACAAAGATGAAGATTCATTACTTGGCATTCTTCAGCGTTTCAATGTTGTCCACAATCTGGATGAACCGTGTTTACAGAACTTCGCCAATAAGGACCTAGCCTCCAAAGATATCCAGGATTTTCCACTCAGTGCTTGTGACTTTGGCAAAGCCCAGCTACTGACTTTCATAAAAGAAAGGCTCCTTCATAATGACAACAAAATACCTCCTCAGTCAGAATTCCATGCCAAAATGACCAGAAACAACCCCAGACCTTTTGATTCTTTGTACGAGGTGGTGAAGCATACCGGAGTGAAAGAAGAGATTTTTAAAGCAGACAAAGGTATTCTACAGTGTCTAGTTGCTGCTTATGAGGGACAACATCAGGTTGATCTGTCAGAGGTGCTACAACACAACCTTCAGCCACTACCAGTGTCACTTGACAGACAGATGGTTCATTAAGAAGTGGACAGAAATCTGTACTGGTTGATGTCTTAACAGCAGGTGTTGCTTATTGTGAAATTGATCTAACAAGCAAGCATGTCCAATAACTGATGTACAAGCTCTTATAGTTTCTATTGGAGTCCTGCTGAGTACAAAGATGTTCAGAGAGCTTGTCCAGGCATTCATTTAATCAGTTCTGGATGGGCATACAGAAGAACTGATTGGTACAACATTATTGAAGTATAACGTTCAACCAGACAGCATTGAGCAAAAGACACCAGACTGATATGCCGAGTGATAGACCATGGAGAAGTCCCATGAACTGGAAGAACTTTATGGGATTTTCAGACAACAAAGCAGACCTGGCAAAACATTTGACCATGGAGCTAATCACTGTAGTCAGAAAATATAGGCCTGAAAAGAAGGTCTTTTCAGCCCCTGAATTGCTAAAAGACAGGTCAGTTTAAGCACTGATAGTTCTTTTCCTCCAATATTTCTCTACTGAAAAATGTTTATTAAACATGTTCTTTCTTATCTATTGGTTGGCCGTATGCCCAGAAAACCCTGTTTTCTTGGTTCCTATGTTAATTTCTATCAATGCTTTTAAACTATTTACTTTTAACATATATAGGTGGGTTCTTTGACCCCAAGCAGTGGGTGCTTTGTTAAGTGGGTAATGGTATGGCAAAAGAAGCCATAGTCTTTAAAACAGGTGACATCTTTTAGACATGTTGTTTGCTGTGTTTGCTGAAAGCAATACTGGATCAACTGGAGTGCCCAGCTGAGAAGGATTCCTTATAGGGTCTACTCAGGTCTGAGATTTACTTTTCCATCCTAATTATGGATAAAATCCATCACAGATTTAAAGTGTTCATGTTTCAGAATAGGACATGGAATCCATTTTTCTTTCTGTTCTATTCTTTTCCTAAGACCTATGGCATGCTGTACAATTAGCTGTACACTTTGGCCTTTCGCTGAATTAGTTACGTGAAAGTCCTTGCTCCAGCTATTTTATTTTGACTTCATTAGGATTGGAATGCAGCAAACATGGTTGCAAGAAATTAGTTTCTCATACCATTAAAGGATTTAAAAACATGTAATGAAGCAGTAATATTAATAATAGAGAAACACTGCCACCCGACGGAAAAGGTATTTTATTTTTTCAGTCATATTTCAAATCCTAAAACAGGTTTAATTTTTAAGCTAAATAAGGGTTTTTCTGTCAATTGGAGTAGTATTAATTAGGGGTGGGAAACCGGTAGAATCCGGTATCCGATAATGCCGGTAACGGGCGTACCGGCATTATCGGATTCGACCCGGTAATCCGGACCCGGTACCGGATTCCGGGGTACCGGATTTTTTTACATTGCAGCCATTTAAAAATGGCTGCAATGTAAAAAAACTTAAAGCCCCAGCCAAAAAGTTTTTTT
>QEPC01001017.1:162733-180835 GCA_003113815.1 Sphenodon punctatus | reverse complement strand
TATTTCATTGGTTTCAATGGGGACACAGCGCCCCATTGAAACCAATGAAATAAATCCGGTACCGGCATACCGGATTTAATCCGGGAATCCGGTTTTCGTAGAACCGGTAACCGGTAAATCCGGTAGCCGGTAATGGGCCCGGGGTCCCACCACTAGTATTAATTAACATTTCCCAATGTAAATTCCAAATTGTTTTAAGGTATTTTAATGAAATAATTCTGTATAGATTAGGAAATCTAGGGGAGAAATTAGAGACTAAAGACATTAAGAATAATGTGTTTAATTAGTGGACTGAAGTTTATTTCAACATAAAGTTTGGCTTCAAATTATACCAAAATACACCATTCAGAGGAATAAATAATTGTTCCTTTGAATTGTGTCTTAATAAAAAACTGTCTTATAAATCAGTGTTGCTCTAGAAATTTCTTTCTAAAGTAAGTAGAACCAAGGCAGATATAGCATCTGTTCTTTAACAACTTCCTGAAAAGAATCCCTATATGAAATTATGTAGAATTAATAGAATTTAATAAAATTTCAGTGAAGCTAACAGACTCAATTGGGTTTCATAGAGCTCCAGTGAAGCTATAGACTATTGAAGTGGGACAAAGATCAGGACCGGTAAAAGGTTACCATGGTCTTGGTTCATAGAAGTAAGAAGGGGTGAAGTCAAAATAACCTTGACTTCATGGCTGTGGAGACATGGAAACCAAAAACATCTTTCTTTTGAGTCATCACTTGGCAAAAGGCAAAGTTCACGATGATTGGAGAAAAACCAGGTCACCCCTGACCTGCTGGCCACTGATTGGAGGAACACTGGCAGCCATATTGCAAGACTCTCAGAAATCCTATAAGACTGGCAGGATATTGTAGACATAAGAAGAAGGAGAGGAAGATTCTTGCTAACCAACATGCTGCTGGGTCAAGTCACTTGTGGAACTTAGGTTTTTTTCTGTCCCAACTCTTTTTCTTTTATTTTCCAATCTTTTCTTTTACCACTTTTTCCTGTCTTTTATTTTTCATTTTAAAAGCTATTTTAAAGACTATTTTCCTCGTCTCATCTTTATTTTTATTTTAACTTCATTTTTCACTCTTTTCAAGCCATTATTTTCATTTTAATTTCATTTCCCTCATTTTCACTCTATTTAAGCCATTTTTATTTTCATTTTTAACATCATTTGTCTCTGTTTTCACTCTTTTCAAGCCATTTCTCTTTTTGTCTTAAAAGTTATTTAAAAAAAAAAAAAATCTTTTCCCATTTTTCAAGGGCAATTCTTATTTTTCTTTAAGATTTTGTCTCCAGGTGCAGAGTTTACTTTTCTTTGAGAGAAGCACTGTATTGGTCTTTGATAAACCTGTTTCTTTTCATTTTTAACTCTGTCTCTGTTTTTGCCCTCCCTTTTTGGAGCTTTCATGCTCCTCAACCTCTGAATAAATTGTTTTATATTTTTCTTTATCTTTTCTATCTTTTCTTTTTACTATTTTTACTTTAATTCTTATAAAGTCTCCAGCATAGCAGCAAGTTAACATAATATCTTCAGCAGGACCCCACAGACCCTGGACAATGTTTTTGGGACCTGCAATATCTGTGTGGTGAGATATAATCTCCTAGAATATACATATTTGTAATCAATAACCTTTTTTGCATTCTTCTATAGTGCTTTTATAGTAGTGTGTAAGCCAGTGTGGCAGGGCAAAAAACTCTAGTATTTTAGTCATAATAATTGTCTATTGTGACTTTTTGGTGAGGAAGCCTAAGCTTTCCTATGGAGATCCCTGACCCCATGGTGGAGCGAATTCCTTGGAGAATCTCGGGGTAACATCACAAAGGCACCAATTGACAAGGACGTCATACTATCCAGAGCATTTGCTGACCCACTGGAGGTAAGAGCATCAAATGACAAGTTAGATGTTACTCCACTGCAGGCTTCATATAAGGAGGGCGACACACAGATCATTACACATGCAGCCAATGTTCCTCATCACAGTGTCATGATTTCCTAAAGAGACATGATGTTTTGATACTTTTGCTGGCACTCCTGGCCACATTGGCTTGCAAGACAACTCTGGATCAAATCAGGTGCACATGCAAACAGAAAGTCCACTGATGTCTGGGAAGTCTAGAAACGCTTACAATCCGATTGTGAGGTGACACTGTTACCTTTTCATGCTCTGACTGGCTGTGATAGTACTTCCTACTTCAGCAACCACACAAAGATTTCAGCGTGGAATGTGTTTATTAAACACCACCATCTGTTGAAGGGTTTGGGTGAAGGTGAACTGACACCAGAGAAACTAGTTGGCACTGAAAAATTTATATGTCAACTCTACTGTACAATTGCGATAATGTGGCATCTGTCAATCAGATTTGCTGCATAATGTTCAGAACAATGAAGTAACCTGAAATCAATGCCACCCACACAGGATGCATTGCATCAACATCTGAAAAGAGTTCACTACTAGAGCATAGTGTGGAAGAAGGTAAATATACCAATTTGTGTCATTTCAAGCCCTGAAAACATGGGATGGATGGGCATTAGACAATGGAGAACTGAAATCTGTGCTCATGACTATTGACGCCATTCCAAAGTCCTGCACAGAAATGATATTTTGTGGATGTAAAAAAGGATAAGGAACACTTCAGTGCAAATGTAAAAATAGTAGAATCATGCGTACTCCACGCTGCAAATGTAGCCAAGGAGCCACATGTGTGAACAGATCAATCGACTGGACTTGCATTACATAGCTGACCAATGCATGCTGACCAAATTTTGAGCTATTCCAAAAGAAAAACTTCTTCTTGTGTCTCTATAATAACATTGTTTGTACGAGTCTATATTATACATTGTTTTATATACATTGCATTTACAATAATTGTGTTTTACAATACAATAATTGTGTTTTTGTTCATAACATATTTTCAGCTATCTTTACTCATACCCTTTCAAAATTCCACGTGGAAGAAATTCACATGAAAATAAAGTGCACTTTGAAAACAAGTCCACAAGTGGTTGGTGGATGCCTCCGTATCCTGAAAACCTCAATATTGTGAACTTCACAATTGTGTACCAAAATAAACATTTGTCCCACGTGGTAAAAATAGGCGTAACTACTTTATTTATTAAGTGATTTTAAAAACTGAAAGTTCAACTTAATTCTTGCATGAGTGGATACAATCTTTCAATTAGGATAAAGAGGATCAGTTGTAGTATTCTACAAAATCACAAGAAAACTGGAAAATGGCCACCGTTTTCCAAGATGGCAGCCAAACCATGCAATATAAAATCTGGCAACCTAGATTTTCAAATTCAATGTATTTTTATTTTTCATAAAAATACACCTAGTTGCCACCAATTTCCCAAAAACATCGTCACCAAGAATTCTAGAGGCCTTTCCTGGATTTCTGACCAGTCTAGTAGTGCAGCATCCTGAGAAGCAGCCTGAGTCCAGTACTGCAGCACAGATGCTGGAGCAGGCAGAGGAGAGATTGTTTAATTAGTTAATCAATATGGGTTCACTTCTAGAATGTTTTATAGCACACTCCACTGAACAATCAACACAGTAATACTGCAACAAGGGGCAAGATCCTATTGTGCTAGGCACTAACTGTGTGTGCACACAACTCACAGTGCAAGATGCGGTCCCTGCAATCTAAAGCAACTCTCTTTGCCATTAAGGGAATCAGACTGTCAAGATGGCAGAGTCCTCTGAGTGCAAACAACACTAATTATACTCAGGATATCCCTAAAAGCACAGCCAGGGATTGTTTGCTAGTAATTAGATGTGATGATTACAGGAGCTTGGTCATTATACAGCATTTTTCATTGAAGTTTTTTTTTTTCCCATTCTGTAAAGACAAATAAATCAAGTGATAAATAGCTAAAAGTATTCATCTCTCCAGAGCACACTCAGCCCTGCTACTAACTCCTTCCAATAAGTCAATATTTATTCATAAACCATCTAAAGCCTGATGGAATGCCTGGCCCCTGGAGAACAACCACCTTCAGAGAAACACTCTGCTCAGAGTGAGAAGTCCACAATTGGGGCATGATGGACTCCCTTCCTACTTAGCAGCCATTACATAAATTAAAGGTCACAGTACAGATGATAAGCGTGTAATAAATGACGGAGAGATATTCCAGCAGCTGCTGCCTCAAACACACAAAAGCAGTAGCACCACGTTTTGGGACTCTGGGGATGCTGCTGCCATAGAAGCTAAAGAGCCACCCAGCTAAAGGTAGGGTGCCCAGCTCCCCTAGATGCCTAGGTGATGAGCATGTTGTAAACAAAGATAGTATTGATAACATTATCACCCTTTTCCTGACCCCTCTGCTACTTAGTGTGGCTGCTACTAGTGGCTGGAACCAGTGGCCTAATGAAGTCCATGGGGGCTCCCATCTCTTTCCTGGCAGAGGTAGCAATCACAGAGCTCTCTAGGGACAGGGGTAGGGTTGCCACCTTCTGCAGTTTGACTCCGAGACTCCCATTTTGGCCTATGGGAGTCTCAGGGTCAAACTGCAAAAGGTGGCAACCCTAGACAGGGGTGTCTGGGCAGTGAAGTAACAACAGTCCCCCAAAGCCCAGCCCCTGACCTGTCATGCAAAAACAGGAGGTGGAGGAGCCAAGTGGGTATGTCCTACCCAAGGGCACGTCCCCTACCTCTGCACCCCTGCAGTGGAAACCACCTCTTGCCATGCCCCCTGGGATAGAGCTTCCACCAAAATACACTTGGCCCCAGCCAAGACCATCTATTTCATAAGTACAGCATTCTTTCTCATCCTCAAACACAAGGAGCTGTATGCCCATAGCTGGGCCTCTGGACACTTGGTTGCTCTAGAGGGTTCAATTCCTGCTTGTCACTTAGGAATGTCAAGCCTGTTCTGCCCTCTTTCTCGGGTGCTTCTGTATGGAACCTAAGATATTCACTTGGGGCAGGGATGGAGGAGACACATACCCCCCTGAGTTTGGGGTGCAGGGCCACTGGGCCAGTCACCTCCTTAATTTCAACCATGCTGCTGCCATAGAAGTCACAGGGGCCAAAAGTAAGATGGGGACCATTCCCAGAGCCACTCTGCTCCCTAGCAGCATTTGGATTCCCCAGAAGCTTGAAGAGTAAGAGGAGCCACTGCCATTTTTGAAAAACAGAGGGGAGCTTTAGGGGTCAAAGTGCCTCCCTCCCCACCCACCCTCTCACACACTCTGGACTGTAGTTACTCCCCTTTTTGTTGTGAATTCTAACACCTCAACTGAAGTGGGGAGAGTACTAGATCTCCAGACCAACAAGCCTGGAGTTTAACTGGACAAAGGAACAGGATTCATCTCTTTTTTCTGTTTCCCCCCAACCCCTTTCCACAATCCCTCTTGGAGAAGCAGCAAAGGTACATGCCCAAGGTGAGGTTTCCCTCTTTTGCAATTTGCAATTTGCTTCCTGATGCAGCTGCTGGAGGTCTCTGCTGGGTAGCCTGTGCTATATTTTGACCATTCACTGGCAAAGGGTAAACAATGGACAAAGGAAGGGACCCAGGTCTAGCCAGCCAAGGGGATCCAGCACCACACTCCTGGCAGATGCACAGGCCAAAGTCTCAAAGAATCCTCCTCTCCAGGAAACATCTAGAGTCTGGACTACCCTTGTGCATCAAGTTGTCTTTGGAGACTGGTGGGAGGGTGCCGGTGGGGAAATCCCTCATGCCCTAGCTGGTTTGCAGAAAGAGGGAGCTGTCACACTGGCTCTGCACCCACCTGCTAGATCAGACAATGGTCAGCTCCTGCACATGATGAAGGGCTCTGTTCCTTGACTCTCATTCCTTTGACCACCCCAGGTTGTAACACAGGCCAGTCCATCAGCTGAAAAACACTTCGTGCAGAGGGAAACCGGCTCTGTTCCCACAGTCTGAAGGGAGACTAAGTTTTGTGCCCAGGAAATAGGGGAAGTTATGTAGCTGAAAGGCATGGCTGTTTACCAGGCCCAATCAGATGTCTGATGGGGGAGGGGAAGGATGGAATGGAGGCCACAGGGTTATTAGTCTTCAACAAGCAGGAGAAGGTTGGGGGGATGAAGCACCTTTTAGGGCAAGGTTCCCAAAGTAGGGGTCATGGCCCCAGGTGGAGTCAGACTGAAAAAGTTTGGGAACTGCTGCTTTAGGGTCTGTGTCCATACTAGGCATGTGAGTACTGGATTGCACCAATCCTGCTGTTCTTTGCCTCTCTCAGTGTGCGCATCCAAGTATGAGCCTGACATTCAAGCCCCGCCCACCCCGCAAGTCTCCAAGCAGGCACTGCAGCATAGGCTGTACAGCCCAGGAAAGAGAGCGGGTCACCTTGGATCCAAAGAGGACCCATCCCTCACCTGTATTGCCAAGTGGCTAAGGTCTTGGGAGGTAAGAGTTCAAATCCTATCTAATCTCACCCATGAATTCATTGGGTGGCTTTGGGCAAGTTTCTATTTTTCAGCCTTAGTTCCCCATCTGTAAAATGGGAATAATGACAACATACTTCCCAGGGTGGTTGTGTGGATGAACTAGATAAGGACTGTAAGGTACTCACAACACAGAAGTGCTAATAATCCAGTGTTTCCAATCAGGGACTTTGTGCCTAGGTCTGCAATACTTCTACATCCCAGGTGTGGCAATACAGGCAGAATGAAGGCTTTTATGGGCATTTCTTATACACTGAGCCTTAATTCCAACTATCATGAGTTTATCATACTTGGCTTGGGCATAAGTATAACATGCTTTACCCCTAAATTACTGATACGAGCTCTTGTTGAGTAAAAACAAACGTGGCAGTACCCCGCTGTAACGCGCTCTGGCTCCCAGGCCACAGTTGCATGTGTTGTTGGGTCTCCAGATGTTAGCCTGGACTACCCCTGGGCATGCGTATTTATTTATTTATTTTCTTAGATTTCTTAAATGTTGACAGCTAGCCTGGATTCTCACCTCGACAAATGGCTGAGTTCACAGCCCAGGCTACTGCCTGCCCGAACAGGCCAGAGCCGGCCAGAGCAGGCTATCACATTCATTGAGCCTGCTGTTCCCTGCCCAGTCGGCCGCCATGGCACTTCATGACTGGCCACCATGGCTGTCCGTCATGGCAGAGGGCGGGGCGCTGCAAGTGGTGTGAGGGCGGGGCTGACCACCGGCACATCTGTTCGGCTGCCACCTGGGCTGCGAGACAGCTCTCCCAGACACACTCACGTGTGTCCGGTAGCCTGAGCTGACCCCGGCCGTGTCAGTGGTGGGTTCCAGGTCATGTTTGTTTTTACCAGTCTTTGCCAATTTTAACATGGGAATCTCCAATATAGTCACGTTAAAGTTGCTCATTCTGCTCTGGAGAAAGTCATTTCAGGATTGCAGGCAAAGTCAGTCTCTAACCCAGATGGCCATGAAAGAAACCTTGAGTGTGTGAGCAGCTGTAATTGATGCTGCAATATCTGCCTGAGTCTGAAAACAGTCTAAAACAACTCTCACAGGCTAAACTGTCCTTGTTCATCCCACAGGAGTGTTAATGATGAGTCCCATTATTCACTTACATGCCATCTTTACTAGCTCCTATGTCACTGTTCAGATAAAAGCATTTTAGGAAGGAGTGGGGTGATCTGTTTCCATTATGGTTGCTAGATTTCATTGGTCCAGTCTAGTGACAGTTCATTTTGACCTCGTAAATGAGTGGTGCTTGCATTATGGGAAAGACTGAATGGATAATCAGCCCTTTATTATCTTGCCTTCCCTCCATTTATCTTTTGGTAGTGCCCTAACCCTGCCTTGCTCCTCTTTTGTGGTGCATTCCTGAAACCAAGCCATGCACTAAACCCCACAAACTGCCTCTGCCATTAGCTGGGGAGAAATGGATTTTAATCTACATTTCAAATGTGGAAACAAATGTCCAGTGTGTTTGGCAACAAATGCCAAACGTAACCTGTCATAATTCATGCAGCAAGCCAGTGTAAGAGCTGAGGTAAAACCCATCTTGCCATACCTCCTCAATCATAAATCACCTCCTAGCATCCCCTCCCCAGCTTCCACAAATAATTTGTGTTACTCCTGGAGACAGCAGGCCTCCTGCTTACAGCATGTGACTCCCAAATTCTGTTCCTGGCTCTGACACTGACCCAGTATGCATGTTCAAGTCGCACTCTCTTAGCCTCAGTTCCGCATCTGTAAAATGGGGATAATAATTCATCTTTGACTCACCCCTCTCTTTTACATCAACTCTGTTGCCAAATCCTGTCGCTTCTCCCTCCATAACATTGCTAAGATTCGCCCTTTTCTCTCTGTCTCCTCTGCCAAAACCCTTGTTCATGCCCTGGTCATCTCTCACCTCGATTACTGTAACCTCCTTCCCACTGATCTCCCCCACTCTCCCCTTTCTCCCCTTATCTCCATCCAAAACTCTGCTGCCAGGGTGATCCACCTCATCTGTCGCTTCGACTACGTGCAGCCCCTCCTCTCCTCTCTTTACTGGCTCCCCCTTCCTGAACGAATCCTGCACAAGCTTCTAGTCTTCACCTGTAAAGCTCTTCACAACCTTGCTCCCCCCTACGTCTCTGCACTAATTTCCCTCCGTACTCCAGTCCGTGAACTCTGCTCCTCCTCTGTCCCCTCTCTCGCCCTCCCACGCCTCCCCTGCTCCCCTAACTGCCTTCATCCTTTCTCCCTATCTGCCCCCCACGCCTGGAACTCCCTCCATGCCCACATCCACGTCACCCCCTTCCTTTGTACCTTCAAATCCCTCCTCAAGACCCACCTCTTCCACTCTGCCCTCCCCGACTCCTCGCTCCCCTCACCTAACTCCTGCTGATACCCTCCATCCAGTACAATCTGTTACCTGAGCTCTGTGTACTCATATCCTCATCACACGGACCAGCCAGTCATCATTCTCGATGTAACCAAGCCAAGCGCGTGCACCTGGAACCTCACATTCTCATGAATGTTACACTCCTTGTCTCTCTCTCTATTCCCCTTCCTTCGTCTCCTCCCCCCCCCACCCAGATTGTAAGCCCTAGGGCAGGAACCGTGTCTATTCCATTTACTTTGTAAAGCACCAGGAACATTGCTGGTGCATGTTTGCTAATAAAATAATAATAATAATAATAATGACCTGCCGCCCAAGGTTGCTGTAAGAGTGAACTGCATTGGACAACACTGAACAATGCTATAGATATAACAAAAGCAAAAATGGCAAAGGGATGGTGGGGACAGTGTCCTCCATTTTGGCACAAGAGAGAGAGAGACTAATCCCGTGTTTCCCAAACTTGGCCTGTGTCACTAAAATAGAATCCTCTGACCCAAGACAGCAGTAAAGATATGCAAAGTACGTCAAATATCTATTGAGAGCATGACTCCATCTGCAGATGGTGGAACCCCACTTAGAGGCCAGGGCTGTAGATGGAGTGGAATGGGCCCCAGTGCAGAGGATGGAATGGGGGGTTCTTGGTCTTTCTCCCAGAGGCAGAGGATGAAGCTGCACCTGGGTGGGAGTGTGGGCCTCCCAGACTTACAGGCCCCAGTGCAGCTGCACTGCCTGTCCCTATTATAGCTATGCCCTGTTGAGGTCCTGATCCCAGTGTGGGAACGAATGAACCTCTGCTCTAATTACAGCTCTCTGATAGCCTTGGGGAAGATTGCTCAGGAACTTCTTGCCTCCAGGAGAGCTGCAGTTTGAATCCCACTCCCTCCACCCTGGGTTTCCTGTGCACCTCACCTTCTCCTTTCAACCAACATCCAGTTCTGCAAGATGAGGGAACCAGGAGTGGCGGTTAGTAACTTAACAGAAGAGGGGCGTGGGGGGAAGGAGGAATACAGCCTAGGAATCTTAGCATGGCTTCCCCAAAGCTTAGCTAGCCAGCTCCACTGCTGCAGCAGCCTAGCAAACAGCCATTTAGCTTACTGGACAATATGCAAAGTCCTTCTCTAGTGGCTGAATTTAAAGGTTCCATTAGCTACTAGTTCTGTAATTTGAGTGGTGAAGCTTTGAAAATCAAATCTGAAGGTCAGGGGTTCGAGTCTGGCTTACATGAAGGGATGTTGTGTGTAGGATTAATTTTAAAAGTCTGCTTTTTTAGAACAGCAGAGGCAGGCTGGGGGATGGTGGTTTGGGGCATAAGTAGGTAGAGCTGTCCTCCCTCAGTTTATACTGCTGCTAACAGACTGGACATAGGTGACTAAGGAGTGAATGAATGATAGAAAGGAGAATTGGTTACCTACCTTCGGTGAATTCCTTTCTCTCATATCCCTGCATACTCCTCCGGATGGGTAGTTCCACCGTTGACCGCCAGGAGGCAGATGAGCTTTTTTCCTCTCTGCGCCTGCGTCACGGTGCTACCCGGCTCCAGCGCCAGTCCGTTGCAAGCTGAACTCTCATTCTATCTAGTGATTATAACTCAACAACCTTATAACAACTAATAATCATTAACGAACTTATTTAAATATGAAGCAGGTCTCTGGGAAAAGACTAGACCGTTTGTGGATACTGGTCCCACACCCCCTGCTAATCATGCTGCTGCTTGGCAGGGAGGGGCGGAGGAGTATGCAGGGATATGAGAGAAAGGAATTCACCGAAGGTAGGTAACCAATTCTCCTTTCTCCTCATACCCCTGGCATACTCCTCCGGATGGGACGTACCCAAGCAAGTGTCCCAATTTAAGGGTGGGAGCTAGCAGCACTGGGGGTGTCCAGTACCGCCTGCAGTACCCTTCTGCCAAAGGCAGCTTCTGCAGATTGGAAGGTATTAATTTTGTAATGCCTAACGAAGGTATGTATAGACGCCCACGTGGCTGCCCTGCATATCTCTTCGTACGAGGCCTTTGCTTTGAACGCGTAAGAAGTGGCTGCGCTTCTTACAGAATGAGCCCAGATTTGAAGGGGGGGCACCCTACCCTTTGCCTTGTAAGCCTCAGTTATGCTTAGTTTTAGCCACTTTGAAATTAAGGTCTTTGTGGCTTTATGACCCTGTTGGCTCTTTCTGATGTTTACAAATAAGGCTGTGGATTGCCTAAATCCTTTGGTTCTATCTAGGTATATTTTTAAGGCCCTTCTGACATCCAGCTTATGCCAGGCTCTCTCTTTGGGATGTGTTGGTCTGGGGCAAAAAGATGGCAAGATGACCTCTTGTGCCCTATGGAAAAGAGAATTTACCTTAGGTAAAAAGGCTTCGTCGAGCCTTAGGGTGACTGATTCCTTCTGAAAAATACAGAAGTTCTCCTCCATGGAGAGAGCTCCCAGTTCTGACACCCTCCTTGCTGATGTGACCACTACAAGAAAAATAACCTTTAACGTTAAAAAATACAGTGAAATCTGTTTTAGAGGCTCGAATGGAGGCTTGGTAAGTGCCTCTAGAACGAGATTGAGGTCCCAAGATGGTACTCTGTGTACTACCGGAGGAGCTAAATTCCTTGCAGCCCTCAAGAACCTCCTAACGTTCTTGTGTGTGGAGACTATTCTGTTGGTTACTGATCTAAGCACCGAGTCTATGGCCGCTGCTTGTCTGGCCAGAGTGTTTGCCCTAAGACCCTTATCTAGTCCCATTTGCAAGAATTCAAGAACTTGCGCTACCCCTGCTTCGGTTGGATCTTGGTTCCGTTGACTAGACCACGCTGCAAAAGTCTTCCATGTGGCTCTATAGCTTCGCCTGGTGGCGGGTCTTCTGGACAGTTGAATTGTGTTCAGGACAGCTTCTGAATAACCCCTCGCTCTCAGTGCGGATCGTTCAAGTTCCACGCAGTCAGATTTAACGTTTGAATCTCTGAGCAAGCTATCGGTCCCTGTGTAAGTAGGGATGGAATGATGGGTAGTCTTTGGTACTGCGCGTTGCTTCTTTCAATTAGTTCTGAAAACCATGGCCTCCTGGGCCACCATGGAGTTATCAGTAAGAGATGTGCGTTGTCTCTGATTACTTTGGATAAAGTCTTCTGGATTAGTGGGATGGGTGGAAAGGCGTATAATAGCCCCTTGGGCCATGGACTGTTTAGTGCGTCGGTCCCTTCCGCTTCTCGGCATCGAGTGCGGGAGATGAAGCGGGGAACTTGCGAGTTTTCCCTGGTGGCGAACAGGTCCATCAGTGGAAGGCCCACCCAGCTCACTAGATGTTGGAACACAGATCTGTCTAGCGACCATTCGTGTGGGTCGAGTGTCTGTCGGCTCAGATAGTCTGCACGTGTGTTCTCCTGTCCCTTGATGTGGAGGGCTTTTATCGAGGCTAGGTGTAGTTGTGCCCATGAAAATAACCTGGTCATTTCTCGATGCAACTCCCTCGATCTCGATCCCCCCTGGTGATTGACATAGGTCTTTGTCGCCACGTTGTCCGTATATACCAGGAGGTGTTGCGAGACAAAGGTCGGATAGAGGTGTTGAAGAGCCAGTCGGATGGCCTTCAGCTCGAGAACGTTTATCCTCTTCGTCGCATCCCTCTGGGACCAGAGGCCCTGAGTCGTGTGGGATCCTGAGTGAGCTCCCCAGCCCATGAGGCTGGCGTCCGTCGTTACTACTACCCTCGCTGGTTCTGAGAGAGGTACCCCTTCTAGGAATGTTTTTGGCTCTAACCACCAGGACATCGAGTCTTTTAAGTCCTGTGGAATGGGGACCCACAGATTGAGACCTAATGTGAGCTCTCTTGCAAACCCCTGAGCCGCCTCTGTAAGGAGCAAAGGTTGAAGCGACCCCATGTTACCTGTCGTATGCAGGATACTAAGAGGCCTAGCAGGGTCGCTAGGGGTTTGAGTCTCATGCGGCTCTGACCTCTGAGGAGGTGGATTAGTCGATGTATCTTTTCCCTCCTGTCGACTGGGACGAATGCACGGTCTAAGGAGGTATCTATTAGGATTCCTAGATGTTCCAACTTCTGTGTTGGGGTCAGGTGACTCTTTTCTCTGTTTATGAGGAATCCGTGTTTCTCTAAGAAGAGAATGACTAGGATGAGATGTTTCTTCACCCTGTCGGGTGAGCTGCCCGATCAGGAGATCGTCGAGGTATGCGTAAATATGCATTCCCCTGCTGCGTAGGTTGGCTATCAGAGGGGCCAAGATCTTTGTGAAAGACCTGGGAGCTGAGGAGAGACCGAATGGTAGAGCTCTGAATTGCCACTGTTGTTTGTTGTAGGCAAACCTTATCCATTTTCTGTGGGGGCCCCAGATTGGAACATGGAGAAAGACCTAAGGGAGGCCTAAGGACATCATCCAGTCTCCGCTCTGTAGGCTCTGACATACTGAGGTCGCTGTTTCCATCTTGAATCTGCGGCGTTTTACAAATTTGTTTAGTGCCTTTAGGTCCAGTACCGCTCTCCATTTTCCGCCTTTCTTGGCGACCAGGAAAATGATGGAATAGATTCCTGAGAAACGGTCTTGGTCCTTGGTCTTTTTGATTGCGTTGCAGTCGTGTAATCTCTTGATCTCTTTCAGCATAGCCTCGTGTTTTTGCGGGTTTTTGGAGACTGGAGACGGTATGAAGTGTTGTCTGGGGGTACGTCTCAGCTCTATTTTGTATCCCTCCGAAATGCAGGATAGGACCCAGGCATCAGACTGAGGCTCCCCAGATTTCCTTGAATTGTTGTAGCCTTCCTCCTACCTCCGGGGAGGCATAGTCAGGCATCTTGCTTGGGGCTGTTGTTCCCAAAACCTCTCTGCCTACGACTATCGAATCTCCCCGCTTTGAATCCCCTTCCTCTGAAGGAGAATCCTCTGGAGAAATCCTTGTGGCCTTGGTTAAACCCTCCTCTGGAAGTGCCGCCGAAGCCCCTGAATTTGAAAGGTTGGCCACGAAAAAAAAACACCCTCTTTGGAGTCACTTGTTGGAGGGTTTTTGCCTTATCCTTGGTATTGGCCTCTTCCAGAACCTTTTCCAGGCACACCCCAAAAAGCTTAGAACCTGTATAGGGTGCCGAGGTCAGGAGATTCTTGGCCGTGGGGTCCCCTTGCCAAGATCTTAACCAAACCCTGCGTCTAGCTGCTATGTCTCCTGCCAGAGCCCTGGCTGACCATGTTAGAGCATCGGTGGTTGCGTCTGCTAAAAAGGCAGTAGCCATGCAGATGTGGGAGGAGAGCTTTTGTGCTCTTTTTTCTGGCAACTTGGGGTCCTGTGCCTCTTGCATCCACGCTACTAATGCTCTAGACACATAGGAGGCCACAATATTAATTTTGAGGGATGCTGCCGTGAAATCTGCTGCCCTCTTAAGGGCCGAGTCCACTCCCCTGTCAGTGGGGTCACGGGGATGGCAGTCCCCTTCCATAGGAAAGACAGTCTGGCGTGCTAGAGAAGCAGCGTCCGCATTGATTTTGGGGCTTTTGAAGAGAGGTTCCCTTCTCCTAGAGAAGGCGTACAGGCTCTCCTGTGCTCTGGGCATTTTATGGGACTTATCAGGGTGCTTCCATTCTTCTAGCACAATTTTTTCAAATGTTTTATCCAGGGGTAAGCCCTGATCCCTGCCGTGTACTGATGGCAGATAGTCCCTAGTTTCCTCTTCCTCTGAATCAGAGGATCCTTCCTTAATGGCTCTCTCCTTGATTTGGAGAGTCTTAATAACATGCCCCAGCAGTTCTTCCCTACACTGGCTAGGGAACTGCCTGTCTTTCTCTCTGGAGTCTGTGGGGAGGTTGTCAGAACATTCCCCTTCCTCTAGAACAGAGCTCTCCAGGGAAGAGTCTGACTCAGAAACAGAATCCCCTAGAAACTGCTGTTTATGTTTCCTACTGCTGCCTGCTTGAACATCATCCTCCTCAGAGTCCTGAGGGGAAATCAAGGCTTGCAGTCCAGCTCCCCCTAGTGGGAATTTAGCAGACTTTTTCCCCTGCCGAGGAGCTTTTCCTGCTCTCAGTGTTTTGGGGGAGGGGCCCTTCGCTGGGAAGCTACTTTTGCGTTTCCCACTCTTTTTAGAACGGGCCAGATCTTTTATTGCCCCCATAATCTCCTGCATGGATTTGGCAATTGAAGCCAGTGAGGGATTTTGGTCCCCCCGAGGCTCCTGCTCTGAGCCCGCTGCCTCTGTCCCTCCTGCACTATTGGTGGGAGACAGTACCCTCTCAGGGGTAGTCATGATTAGAGCAGGGCTCAGTGTAGCTGGCTCGGGGCCAAGCAGATTGGTCCTGGCCTGAGGTGGGGGGAGTGCCGCGGTGGAAGGTCCCGCTATCCGGGAAGTAATCGCAGCCTCACCTGCTCCCCGGCGCAGTGCGAGGGAGCCGGCGGGGGTTCTATTGATTTTTAAATTTTTCTTGCCTGTCTGGCGAACCGAGACGGGGTCCGGTATCGCCTCCCCAATGCCCCGCCGAAGCCTTTCTCCCTAGGCTTCCCTTTTTTAGTAGTTTAATCCTTTTTAATTTCTACCTTGTTCCTAGGGACCTGGGGATCCCTAAAAAGCCTCCCGACGGTCTCAGAGGCAGATGAAGGACTGGCGCTGGAGCCGGGTAGCACCGTGACGCAGGCGCAGAGAGGAAAAAAACTCATCTGCCTCCTGGCAGTCAACGGTGGAACTACCCATCCGGAGGAGTATGCCAGGGGTATGAGGAGAAAAGAGAAGGCTGACAGGTTAAGTAGTAGGTTAAGTAGAAGGTTCAGGGGCTCCCCAGGGCCCTTCTCTGAAACCAATTCTGCTGCTGCACAAGACTGACTTTCCAGCAGAGACAAGATGCATAGTAGGGGTGATGTCACCGTCTTGATTGGATGCCACCATTGCTCAATGCACAAGCACCCCCTGCTGGAATGCAAACCACAGTGCAACACTACTGTTTAAAAGCAAGCACTGAAAATATTCCCTTGTCTCCCAGGCCACAGTAGGGCCATATCCAACCTAGGCAAGCGCAGACTGTGTGACTGCAGAGGACCCATTATGTTGGTGGGCCCCACAGAGGGTCCATGAATAAACCTGAAATGACAACATGAGCATGAGAAGCTCTAGCGTAAAATACAAGTCCACAGAGCCTCAAATGCAGACAGCTTGGTTCTGTGGAGTCGAGGGAAGCAGCGATTCAGGAGTGGGCCCCAATACTCATAAATGAATTATTTAATTCATGAATAAACTAGAAACAACCACCTATGCATAACATAAGGGCCGATGGGGAAATGAGCCCCAGTCCTTGAGGGGGATGTTATATTTAACCTAACATCAAAAATTAATTACAGTAACATTCACCTTTTTCTAATGGGATGAGTCAAGTGTGTGTCCGTCAAACATTTCTGTGCTAGGATGGGGACCCACATCACTATTCTGCATGTGGCCCCAATTCTCCTGGATCCAATGAACAGGAGTTAGCGAGGCTGGAAAGAGCTATGAGGAGAAATGGAGCAGCCTCTCCCCAAGCACAGAAACTGGGAAGTTCAACCTATGAGCAGAGTGAGAGCCTTGGGCATTGATATAACCATGACAAATCAGCCACGCACTGCTCACAGCTTATCCTGCAGGGATAGAACACTCGGTGACATCCAATGAATGGGCTTGGCCCACTTCACAAACACAGGCTAATTCTTTACACACAAACCCCCCTCCAAAATGCCAGGTGGTTTCATTTCTGAGTATTTGGGGGATTCATAGTACAAAAACTTCCATAAAATTCCATTCCAAAGATGCCGCTCAGGCACAAACTGAGTTTGCCCACTGGTATGTTGCCACTTGCTTTCAGAAGACCCTGGCAGTTCTAAAACAATTAAAATGTCTGGCTCCTCTGATCATTATTATGCATTATAATTGTTTGCAGGAGGGGGTGCCCGTGCTAGATGATGCACATATCAACTGGCAACAGCTCTGTCACAAGTAGTTTATAATCTAAACAGGCACAAGGCAGGAGGGAAACAGACTCACACAGAGGGGAAGGGACTTGCCCAAGGACACATAAGACATCAGCATAAGAGCCAATAACAGAATCTAGGTCTCCTAGGACAGATCAAACAGTTACGTGTATATAGAGGATGGAGATCAAATGTTCTTGTATTTAATTTAGACTATTTAGTGAAATTCCATGGTTAGTTTCTTGTAGTACCAAATGATGGTCACTTTCTATCCCTGATGTCCTGTGCCAGTTTGCTGTCCCTTCCTTGACACACCAGAGTTATTAATCTAACCAAAGATCAGTTGTTGGGGCAGAGATGAGCTTATGGACAGTTCAATTTCATTGTAGTTCCAGAACTCTATACTCTGTAGTTTCACCAATATATTGTGGCTGGAGCAGCCATTTACGTTTCCTTTCCAAACAATTGGCAACCAAGCTAATCTCAAAAGGAAAGCTAAATCAGCCCCCTTCTCTGCTCTCCAACCATTGCATAACCAAAGGTCAGTGGTGTA
Source organism: Sphenodon punctatus (assembly GCA_003113815.1). Classification (NCBI taxonomy): domain Eukaryota; kingdom Metazoa; phylum Chordata; class Lepidosauria; order Sphenodontia; family Sphenodontidae; genus Sphenodon; species Sphenodon punctatus. The sequence goes on along the minus strand of QEPC01001017.1, from coordinate 163,579 downwards.
TGGGGTATTCTCACAAAGCACAGCATGCTCACCTCAGCTAGGGAGAGAATGCAGAATTTCAGATCTTCCGAAGAACCTGTAAAGAGAGAAACAAGGCTAAAATCAGGCTTGGGTTTCACCTGGGACCAGATGAGTAACAACTGCTCCTCCTTCTTGACCCCCAAAATGGTGGCAAAGCTGTTCAGCTACTAGAAAAATGGAATACCAGTCAGGAGCAGAAAGGCACAGGAGGCAGCCCCGCTCCTGTCCTCTTAGTTCTGGACTCCTGCAGCAGTGGAACAGACTAGGGTCTACAGGGAGCTAAAATATTTATTTATTTATATAAATTTTGTATCCTGCCCCTCCTGCCCACAGGGAAGCATTTAAAACAATAAAAAATTCCATATTATACGGGGGGGGGGGAAACAGAACACTCCCTCCCTCCCCCCACTCCCCCCTCGCCACAGGCCTGTCGGAACAGCCAGGTCTTACATAATTGTCAAAATGACAGGAGAGTGGGGGCCAACCAAGCCAACTGAGCCTCCTCCGGGAGCAAATTCCACAGCACAGGGGCAGCCACCGAAAAAGATCTAACATCGGTGGCCACCCACCTCGCCCGGGGAACCTCCAAAGAGACTCCCACAGACAATCTCAGGGGTCGCATGGGCACATGGTGAGTGAGGCGATCCCGCAGATAAGCAGGGCCCAGGTCATGAAGGGCTTTAAAGGTTAAAACCAGCACCTTGAACCGCTCCCGGTACTTTATAGGCAGCCAAGGCAGAGCCCGGAGCACTGGTGTCATGTGCTCCCTGCGGCCTGCCCCTGTAAGGAGACGGGCCGCGGCATTCTGCACCAGCTGCAGCCTCC
>QEPC01001017.1:71846-160291 GCA_003113815.1 Sphenodon punctatus | reverse complement strand
TGGAGGCAGGCAGGACTGATCAAGCCTTTCACCACCCGGAAAAGCTCCGCTGGACGTGACTTTGCAGATGCAATCAAGGCAGCAAAGAACCGCCTCTTTGCTGCCTGCACCGCCACAGCATAGGCCTTTATACTGCTCTTATGCTGCGATCGATCATACTCATCGCGAGTCCGGCACCACCATCACTCTAACCGCCTGCTCTCCTGCTTCAAACACCGCAGGCCCTCAGTAAACCAAGGAGACCTGCGGGAGACTTGGGAGGGCAGCGGACACCTGGAAACCACTCTGTCAATGGTCTCGGCCAACAAGGTGTTCCAGAAGGCTACGAGATCATCGACTGAGCGGGTGTCAAGGTCCGGGGAAACTCCCCTAGAGCATTCCGGAACTGATCCGGGTCCATAAGTCTCCGGGGTTGGACCAATCTAATAGGTCCTGCACCCCGCTGGGGGCTGACATGCGCCAGGATGCACGCCTTAAAGAGGTAATGGTCAGACCATGACAAATGCTCCACCCCCCTAACTCCTACTAACTGACCCCCCGCCTCAAGGCTTGTGCAGAAAACCAAATCCAGTGTATGTCCCTCCTCATGTGTGGGGCCACAGCTTATTTGGGACAGGCCCATGGTTGTCATGAACTCATGCCTTGCTCCTCCAAGATTGGTGTCTGCATGGATGTTAAAATCCCCCAGGACCAGTAATCTAGGGGTCCAGAGGATCACGTCTGACACCAGATCAGCAAGAGCATGTAGGGATGGTGCCAGGCAATTGGGTGCACGGTAAACATCATTTTGACATTTATGTAAGACCTGGCTGTTCCGCCAGGCATTTGGCGAGGGGGGGGGGACTTCCCCTGAATTTTATGGATTTTTAACTGTTTTAAATTGTTTTTATATTGTTGTTTGCTGCCCCGGGCTGCCCTGAAAGGGCAGGAGGGGCAGGATAAGCATCCCTAATCTGTCCTCAGCCAAATCCAACACAAGATGGAGACACTCAACACCTGGTGGAGCCTGCACCGGTTACCTCCTGAAGGTCAATGCATCCTTGATAACAAGAATTATATGCCCCCAAATGAGGGGGCATTCTGTATCCTCTCCCCCGTGCCTGGGACTGCACATGGCACAGAACTATGGCACTGGCAGAATCAACTTTGGGGCTGCCATTAAAGAGCCTGTTGTGTGGGATAAGCACTTGGACTACTCAGCCAGAACAGCAGGTAAATTGAAACTGGATGAGAGACTGGAAATGCTGAACTTTTTCTTGCCCTCACTGCACAGTTACAGGTTCTCCTCCTGAATAATGGTCTCACTTCCAAGACATCATAGCCAGGCTGAAATCAACACAAGAACTTGCAGACAGACAGACAAGATGGACACTGGCCAAGTACGTTTAGGGTATTACAGAACCCAGAGATTCTTGGTAGTGGCTCCCCTTCATAACCCCTTGCATTCTCCCCACTCCTGAAGAAACTGGGCATGTTTAGTTTTGAGACTTGAGGGGGGACAACAGTTTTCAAATATGTTAAGTGTATAATATATAGAGGATGGAGAGCAATTGTTCTCTTAGCCAACTTCAGCAATGGGCAGAATTTATTTATTTATACAAATATTTATAATCCGCTCCCTCCTGCACAACGGCAGCTTGAGGCGGCATACATCATAATCCTAAAATAATAATAAAATCATCTAAAATACTACAAAACAATTAAGATACAATATAAAATATAAAATGGACACAGCGATTTTCAAGGCAGTAAAACAATAAAACCCTCCCACCCCACCTATCCCCTCTCCGGGGAGGTGGTCAGCCTATGCCATTTTCACCCATACTTAAGAGTTATAAATATCAAATATAAAGCAAAAATTACATAAGACTAGATCAAAGTTGGAGCTTACCCACCACCACAGGGTTAGCAAACTCAATCAGCCAGAAGCCAAACAGCTGCTCCTGGCCAGCGCCTAAGGCCATGCGCACAAGGGCGCGCCCGCGTACACACCCCTTAGGCGCGCCGCCCTAGCGCACATCTCCAGCGCTGCCATCAGCGTGTGCGCGCTGATATAGTCCCCGGGTCTCAGCACAGCTCCGTCCTCTGTTCCTCCTGCACCTCTCCCAAAGTCTTGAGCTCTGTCTTTTAGTGTCTGAGGGTAGGCACTGGATCCAGGGGTCCGATCCAGACACTGGGTGTCCAATCTCTGTCTCTAGCTCCTCCAAACTTCCATGTCTCTGGAGAGATGAGAATGGCTGCTCCGACATCTACGGTCCTCTAGCCCCAGTCCCTGGATCCAGGTTCCCTCCAACAGGGCTTTAGTAGCACTCAGCTTCCCTGCTCAGAGCCTCCAGGGGGATGTTGCCTGTTGAACTCCAGACAGAGACTGCAGCCAGGTCCGGGGAAAAGCAGGCCTCCAATGGGAGGGGATTCCACAGTCGAGGCGCGGCCACCGAGAATGCCCTTTGTGCCATCGTCACCCGGCATCCCCGTGTGACTTCAAGCTGGGCGTCCCCGGCTGACCACAAGAGCCGCGAAGGATCTTGAATTGGGCCCGGCAGACAATAGGCAGCCAGTGCAGAGTGCAGAACACAGGTGTAATGTGCTCGCAGCGGCCCATCCCTGTTAGGAGATGGGCCACTGCATTCTGCCCTAGCTACAACCTCCGGACCGTCGTCAGGGGCAGCCCCACGTAGAGCGCGTTGCAGTAATCCGGTCGAGAGGTAATGAAAGCACGGATGATGGTGGTCAGATCCGAGTCCAAGACATATGGCCGCAGCCATTGCACCAGATGTAACTGGCGAAATGCTCCCTTTGCCACAGCCTCCACCTGACAATCCAGGTGAAGTTGTGGGTCAAGAAGCACCCCCAGACTACGGACCTGAGCGGCCAAAGGGGGGCAGGCCCCACCAATGAAAGGAGCCATCCAAGTTCCCTCCAACAGGGCTTTAGTAGCACTCAGCTCCCCTGCTCAGAGTCTCCAGGGGGATGTTGCCTGTTGAGCTTCAGGCAGAGACTGCAGCCAGGTCCGGGGAAAAGCAGACCTCCAATGGGAGGGAATTCCACAGCCGAGGTGCGGCCACCAAGAATGCCCTTTGTGCCGTCGCCACCCGGCGTACCCGGAGGACTTCGAGCTTGGCGTCCCCGGCTGACCACAAGGACTGCGAAGGATCCTGGGGTCTGAGCCCTGTTCCCTGTTGTGTTCTGCTCCCCCATAGCTTTGTCTAGCCCTATTCCCTGTTGTGTTCTGTTCCCCCATTTGCCTCCTACTCTCCCATAGCTTTGTCTAGCCCTGTTCCCTGTTGTGTTCTGTTCCCCCATTGCCTTATGCTCCCCCATAGCTTTGTCTAGCCCTGTTCCCTGTTGTGGTATGTTCCCCCATAGCTTTGTCTAGCCCTATTCCCTGTTGTGGTATGTTCCCCCATTGCCTTATGCTCCCCCATAGCTTTGTCTAGCGCTGTTTCCTGTTGTGTTATGTTTCCCCCATTGTCTAGTACTCCCCCGTCGCCCTGCCTCGTCTGGCATTTTCTGCTGTCTGGTGTTTTCCATAACATGGTGCTCCTCTTAGCTTTTGTTGGCCTTGCACTACAAATTTTCAAATAAATCTGATTATTAGTTTGAATTACAATGAATTAAAAATAAATACTTTTGAAATTTATAACCCAGTATCAGATAATTTATTATTCTGAATAATCTTAATTGTTAAGCTTCCCATAAACTCACTGAAAAAAAGTACATTGGCTATATTTAAAGCTAGAATTAAGGTTGAAAATACATATCAATAGCTTGGGTAAGATAGCAAATTACAAGGATATTGTAATGAACTCCCAAAAGGCATTATTAACCATGTCACTGAGAGTTAACATAAACCTACACCCCTTTGTTTTTAGTTTAACCAATTTTTATTTTATTTTTAAAATAAATTCCATGTTTCATCAAACATCGGAGTAGATTAACTCATGGTGAATTATTTAAAGTGTAAATTGAGATTTTTGAATGTATTAAAAACCCACTTCCCATTGGCACATTAAAATCATGCCAAGTGATTCCTTTGCCAATCTACTCCGATTATATTTTTGCGTTTATATTTTATGTGGGTGTCATTTCACGTGTGTGACCTTCTTTGGGTTGGCTTGTTGGATTCTGTGTTTTGAAGGTATGTTTGGGTTCTTTAGTAGTTTCTCAGGCAAGTATCTTTTGGGGAGGATTTTTTCTCTCTCTTTGGGTAGTTGTCTCATAGTATATATTTTTTGGGGGGTAATGTTGGATTTTTTTTTAAGAGTGGATGTAATGAATGTGGCTTACTGGTGTGTTTTTGCTGGTTTTTAATCTGTTTGGATTTTGTTAATGTCCTATATGTTGAACATGTTGTAGTGTTGGTTCTGCAAATTATATTATTTTTATGGGCTTGGCTGTGGTTCCCCCCCCCCGCCTTCTCCTTTTTGAACTTGTTAGGGTTAGGTTGAATGTTTGACATGAGTATCTGTGTTATTTGTAAGTGATTGTTGTGGTGGAGTGCTTAACTGGTTATTTCCAGGGTTTGTGGCGTTTGGTTTTTGTTTGTTTCATGCATATGTTACTTGATGTTTTATGTCAATGTCAGAGCTTAACGACTATTGAAACAGATGGGTTTTTCATTTAGTTAATTCCCTGGTTTTGATTTAGTAGGTTTTCAAACTGTTCTTTTGTGGAGGGACTTTGCGAAATGCTGACTGGCTGCAATTTACAGTGTCCCACAACTTCCTGCACCTTAAGAGGGAGCTGGAGTTCTGTGCAACTTTCTGGCTTGGTAGAACTTTCAAGCAGCTTCTCTGAAGTTGTGGAACAGTAGTGACAGTGGCTGTATGTACCCAGGCAAGGAACAGCACACAGCATGAGATGCCACCAGGACCTCCCACCAGGAAACCCCATTTGCACAAAGCAGCCGTGTGCTCCATCGTGCCTGAGTACATACAGCCACTGTCCCTATGTGAAGCTACGGTTTTTTAAAACCCTATTAAAAAGCCTCTCAAACACCACAAGACCAAGTCAAGCATGTTCTTCTTTTTGGTACCTAATTGGGTTCCACAGTGATTTCCCAGTGTCCCATCACGTGTATGGGCTTGTCTCCCACCCTTCTCAGTTTTCCATGTCTGCGTCAAATAAGTTTGGGTCCCGATGCACAGTCTGTTGCTTCTGCCAGTCCCCAGAGGCAACAGACCTTGTTGTTGCTGTGGGAGAGTGGGCTACGGTACAGAAAATAAATTTGTGCCTTCAGCACAGGGGGAATACAGTGCTTCACATCACATACGAACCACATCGGAGAACCTACTAGGCAATGAAGTGCTAGTGGAGAGGATCAACAATTGGATTCTACAGTAGCTCCCCAGTGTCCCGCCACTTCTACACAGTCTCTCCCTTCCTTCCCAGTTTTTCCAAATGGTCAGCATAGTCTGCTTTTCAGGGAAAATGAGCTGTGACATGTACTGTAGCTGGCTCAGGACAGTCAGTCCTTTCAGTATTGTGACGTCCAGTGAGGTATACTTCTGACAGTCATTCAGAGCAGGCAGAATAATGACAATGAGACAGGATGGAACTGCTGGTGTGTCTGTGCAGCCAATGAGCATGCGTGAATGTACCGTTTTTTAAAACCTTAATAAAAACTCTCCAACAGCAGCAGATCCTGCCAAACATACAAAAGCACTATCCCAACTACCCAGGCTACATATAGGTCAATTTTTAAGCCTGTGAAGTGAACGCAGTCAAAGATATCATACTCCAAAAAAACGTTGATACTCCAAGCTTTTTACATGAAAGCAGAAACTTCAAAACAACAAACTTCACCAAAAAGAAAAAACCCAGACCAACAAGAAAATTTGCACAAAACCAATTTTAATTATTCCAATCCCAACACACCCACACACAAAAAAAAATCAGAGAAAACCAACAACACATTATTGAAAAAACCATGTGTGAGCTTCAATGATAAGCATGAAAACTGGGTCATAACTTAACATCTAGCTTCTGCCGCAGTTGTATAATAACGCAAATGGACTATGAGATGGTATTGTAAATAAAGGACATTTGGGAAACCTGGAGAGACTGCAAGCCTCCTTTCTAAGAGCCTTACTCTCAGCTCCATCAGGAGCAAGTAGTGGGGCATTAGCTGCGGAGTGCAGGTTGTTTGCACTTCAAGAGTGGGTGTGGCGTGGCGCACTTAATTATTGGTTGCACCTACACTTTAACATTGCTGCCCCATTGTCCCAACGGGTATTGGATGATATAACTCCTAATGTATGGATAAAGAGAGTAGAATCTAAAGTGAATTCCCTGGGTTTTTCCCCAGAGGTGTTAGTCCCTCTGAGTTTCAAAGGGGCAAAAAAGCTGCTGTTGGAGAGGCTGTCGGACACATCATGGCAGGAAACAATAGCCAACTTTAGAGAGAGCAGGGTTTTAGGGGATTATGCTTTGTTAGCTAATAATTTCCAATCACCGCTGTCTTATTTAGTTAATATCAAGACACCTAATAGGAGGAGGCTATTTATGCTGGCACGTTGGAACTCTTTCCCATCTGAGTTGGTGGAGGGGAGATATAGAGGTGTCCCCCAGGCAAATCGTTCATGTCAGTGTCACCAAAGTGATTCATTAAATCATATCCTGTTGCATTGTCCTTATTACGAAGAGGCTCATTCAAAGTTTATCACCCCACTTATAAATTCATGCCCTGGAAATGAAGCTAAACTCTATACTGGCCTTTTGCTGGGTGATCGTTCCACTGATGTTACATATAGGGTCTCAAAATATCTTTGGATAGTATACTGTATAAAAATGAAACGTAAAGTTTCTGAGACTGTGTAATAATGAGAATGGGTTTCCTGTTGGGTGAGGTGAACTTTTGGATGATGGAGTTTAGCTTTCTGGCTTAAATATTTTATATTTATATTTTATGTTTTAATTGGATATCGGTATAATATTTGTACTTCTACTTATTTATTATAATTTTGTATGTATGTTTGTTTTGCAATGGCCTATATGGCTAGGCAATAACTAAATAAATGAAATTAAATAAAGGACACTAGTGGAGAAAGATCCTGCATGGGCCTGCTCGTTTGGGGGGCGGGGGGGGGGGGGGGGAAATCCTGCAAAGATTTAACCTCAAGAGCCACCCTGTTACAACATACAATAAATTGTGGAACTTGTTGCCAGAAGATGTTGTGATGGCCAGTAGCAGCATAGCTGGGTTTAAAGAGGGACTGGATAAGCTCTTGGAGGATAGGTCCACTAATGGCTATTAGTCAATTAGGTCAGGGGATGTAAGCTCTGACTGTCAGGAGCTGGGAGTGAACAAGTGAGAATGGATCACTCCGTTATGACCTGTTGGGTATTTTTCTGAAGCAACCGAGAATGGTCACTATCAGAGACAGGCTGCTGGGCCTGATGGACCATTGTCTGACCTAGCATGGCATTTCTTATGTTCTTAAACCAACTCTCACACATTGGGACTGGTTGGGCATCAGCACAGGGCCTGGGAAAACTTTCTACTCAATGAGAGAGTGGGAGCGTCACAGCCCCAGCAGCCTGGTGAGGACAACTCTGTATATTCTGCCCATCACCATGGTATCTGCCTCGATCACAAACTGTCCCACAGCTTCCCTCTGACGTGCGAGCCAGACTCCTGCAAATGTCACTGTTTATGTGCAAGGGCGGGCAAAGAAAGGGAGCTGGTGACAAGCCAGGAGACTGGTAACACGGAGCAGACAAGTTTATATTTCTCCTTCACTCTTAACAAGGGAAACAGGAAGAGTCTCTGGCACATCCTCACACACCTGCAATGACGTACCACACAGGGACCTGCCCTTTCTGGCCTTTGCTCTTTTGCAGGTGCCCACAGAGATAACCCCGATACTTATAGAGAATCTGCTACAATACAGAAAGGAGAAAACCCTCCCACTGCACCCCTCTAGCTGTCATCTACCATCCCATACTGGAACCTATACAATACATCAAACAACTACAACCTGCAAGCACTGGGGACTGTACTGCCACCCCTGGGGCCCTGGAGGTGATGGCTGACTCCACAGCTCATTCTGGCTGGGGCACAGGGGTTGGCACTGGCCAGGCTGCAACCCGCCTCGGCCTTGCTGTGCACCCCCAGCTTCCTGGTTGGCTGCCTGTAGTATAAAAGGTAAGCCTGCAGCCACAGGAAGCAGGGTGGATTATCTATCTCACCTTCCTGTCTCCAGCTTGCTTTCTCTTCCTGGTTTTTGTCTGTCCGTCTCCATGTGTTTTGGACAGACTCTGTCCTGTTTGTTTGACTCCATCTTTGGAATCTAGTCCTTCTGCTCAACTGTCTGTCTGCTCACAGTGTTCCTGTGGTGAGGCTTGGCGTCTGCTTGGGAGCCTGCTCTGCATCTGCTCCTATGCCTGCTCATTCTGTGACCATGTCTGCCTGGCTATCACGTGCCTCCAGGTCCATGTGCCCATTCCTGGACCTACTATCCTTGGGCCCATTCCTGCTATACCTACTATCCTCATCCCAGAACCAATCCTGCACCAAATTCCTAGAACTGATCCTGCACTGACTCCCGCCATGTCTCCCCAGACCCTGTCCCACAGCTTATGCCTGCCACAGCCCATGCTCATTGGGGACCAGACCTTGAGAGAAATCTTTCCTGAACTGCCTCTTCTGGCCTTCAAATAATGCTTCTGCCCATTTCTCAGAGCTGATCATCAGAAGCAAACTCCCCACTTCCCCAGACACCTCTGTCCAAACAGAAAGACGACCCTCCGCAAAGCAGAACATGTAAAACCTGCCAGCACATCTCTACCACCACCATTCCCTCTCAGGGGAACCATTCAGTATGCAAAGGGATCTATACATGCCTTTCACAGTAAGCGATATGCTTCATTCAATGTACTCCGGGACTGTCTTCACTGCATTTTCCACACTGGTGACAACAGAGAAAACACGGCGGACACAGGTCCCTGAACGTACTACTACTACTACTAATGCCCCCATGGAAATTATGTTGGTGAAATTAATCAATCCTTACAGAAACAATTGTTCTTATGTTCATAACGTTTTTTCTTAAGAAACATGTTCTTATGTTCAGAAAGAGAACTATTGACAAGAACATTGAATCAGCTGTGGGTTTTCACTTCTCTGAGAAGAACCACTCCATTTTTGGTCTCTCAGCCCGTGTCTTAAATGGAATTTGAACACCTCAAAAGACTGGCCTGGGAATTAAAATTCATAACTCCCAGGGTGGGGAATGTCTGGCCTGAGGGTCAAATCTGACCACAGCTGTTTTTAATTTGCCCCCTTTCTAATTCCTGAATCTGACCCATATCTAGCCCTCAGTGGGACAGATAACTGATATTTTGGGGGGGTGGGGGGAGGAATCGTTCAAATGGCGATACAAGCATGAAACTTGTCATAGATATTCTCATTCAGCCATTTAAAAAAAAAAAATGTTACCTCTCTAAAAATCCAACTGGCTGCCATTTTTCAAGATGGCCACCAATTTCTGCTGTCAATATCCATTTTTGACATATAAATTAATTTAGCTGCCTGATTTGAGTGATCTCAGTGACTATTTATATTTTAATGAACACAATAACACTCATTCTGCTATTTCAAAACTTCTCAGATGTCATCTTCTGTCATTTCAGGTACCATTGTTTCAGCAGTCACCTACATTTCCAGATTGAACAAAGGACAAACTCTCAACCTTAGACCACTGATTGACCAAAAATAACTAAGCATCCAAAAATGAGCTTACCAAGTTCAAGTGACAAATTGACTGGAGTACATTTTGCCTTCATCAAAAAGACAAGCAGCTTGTACTAATTTTCAAAAAGGGAAACGTTTCACCATCCCTGCTCTATTGGATACCAAAACCAGACTAAATAAAAGTTTTATAAGCCGCTATGAAATGTATAAGTGATAGCCAACCTGCTGTTCACAACTATACCTGCTGTGTTCCCTACATTGTGTTTAAATGTTTTGAAATGCCAACTCTCTTTCCTCCTACAACTTTTGTTCCTATAGCCCCCTCCCAAGTGCTTGTTATTGTGTAGATACATAGCCTGTATTTATTGTGTTTATCATTTTATTATCAGTTCCCCCATTTTATTCAAACGTATGAAATGGTACAGATATTTCTGATATCAGAACAGTTCCTTCTGACTTGTTACTTGTTGGAGGACAAGGAAGGTGCCCTGTGGGGCCCCAAAACTTGCACGCTCTTCCCAATAGAAGTTGGTCCAATAAAAGATCATCTGAACTACTCAGCAGGGCTGTGACAGGGTGGTGACTTGAGAATGGAAATTCCGTTTCCTACAAGGAAGCTAACACAGGAACATGGGCTGGGAAGGGGCTTACAGTCATGCTGCCTTCTCAGTTCAGGAAGACAGTGCATTGTGTGGAAGATTATATTGACAGGCTTTAGAACAGTGCAGCAAGCAGCAGAAACAGGAAACATCACAATGGTCTTCAGTGTACCGGAGATGTCTCAATTGTTACTCCCCCCCAATACGCCTGTTCCTAGTAACGTGCTGCTCAGACGGAACAGACAGCATGGCCTACAAGAACTGAAGAGTTTTCACCCCATGCCAGGCTGCAAGAAACCTATGCTTCAGTGGGTACAGAACCACCAGGGTAATAACAGGACAAATGCACTGCTAGAGGGGGGCACTGTTCTTTTCTGCTGTACTGTTTGAAATATGACCAGGCCAAGCCGTCTGGTCCTGGCTCCAAGGGAATGCATGATGTGGAGGCAGGCGAGAGGCATGTCACAGCACTGCAAAGAGCTGCAGAGTCAGAGACACGCCCATTACTGGAGCTTTGAACTTCATTTCTAAAGGCTTGGCAGTGGCACAACAGACCCGAATGGGTACTGACCAGCCCAGCCTGAGTCTGTCTCCTGCGAAAACATATACGCACCCTTGCAGAGCAGGACGGTGAGGGTGCAGTGCCAACAGGACAGTGGCTTCATCACCCACTACCTTATGTGAAGGGAGCTGAACTGGGTAAAGAATGCAAAGTAATGCCCCTGGCTGGTCAATCTCCCGCCTGAGCAGAAGAGGCTTCCTCTCACCCTGTGTTGGGGTCTGCTCACCCCAAACAGCCCTGAAAACAAGCATATTGGCAGGAACAAATGTGGAACGAGGAAGTGTTCATGTTGCTACAAGGATAGTAGCATACCACATCTTATTCTGCAGTCATAGCAACTCAAATTTTCATTTCAAGCCAACAGCTGATACTCATTCCCAGATATTTCCAATCAACTGGAGAGGAGTGCAGTCCTGTGCCAGGGATATTCAGGAGCAGCAAGAGGCAATATGTATCCTGCAAGTGATTGGTTAAGGATGAGTAGCCCTGTCCTCATCAGTAAATACAGGCTGGCTCTGTCTCCTGCAACAAACCCTGGCTCCCAAGCCAACTCGAAATCTGGCTTGACTTGGGAGATCCAGGGAAGCAGAACATTTATTTTATTTATTTCTTTATATTTATATGCCGCCCCCCCATGCCTACGGTCTAGTACCATCCCACAACCCCACCCATATGCTTCCTGCTTTTCAGCCCCCTGGTCACTTCCTACTTTTCAGACAGGGGTTGATAGCAGCAGATGCTGAATTCCTTCTGCACAAGACATAAGAATATAATAAGCACCATACTGGGACCATCCAGCATAGCATCCTGTCTCCAACAGTGGCAGCAGCTTCGGCTGCTTCAGAGAAGCGCACACCAGGTCATATGGGATTGAGCCACTCCCTGTGATTCACTCACAGCAGAGGTCTCATCCCCGATCAACTGGAATAAACTATTTTTGGACATCATATCTACAACAGGCCGGCCTGGGGTTGAGTGTGGCCCACAGCTAGTTTTTATTTGGCCCTTTTCCAACTCCTGGATTTGGCCCATGGATCCACTACTATCCTCAAGCTCTAAAAAGGGAGTTCAGGCAGCACACATGACGACATGCACTAAAGGAGAGAGTGTATCCATGGACCAGATCAATGACCTGGACCTTTCCCTTCCCTCCCCAATCCTGTGCACACCCCTTAGTTTTGCCTCCACCTCAAACTTGGCCCTCAGAGGTTGTACTCATTTTCAAAAGTGGCCCCTCAGAGGGAAAAGTCCCCACTCCTGATCTATGAACTTCTCCAATCCTTTGTTGATCCCAGTTATATTATATTATATTATTATTAGCAAACATTTATATAGCGCAAGCAATGTACCTGGCGCTTTACAAAGTAATTGAATAGACACAGTCCCTGCCCTATGGCTTACAATCTGAGAGACGGGGTGGGGGAGACGAAAGAAGGGGAACAGACTGAGAGACAAGGAGTGTAACATTCATGAGGATGCGAGGTCTCAGGTGCACGCGCTGGCTTGGTTACATCGAGAATGATGGCTGGTTGGTCCATGTGGTGAGGATATGCGTACACAGACCTTAGGTAACAGATTGTACTGAATGGAGGGTATCAGCAGGAGTTAGGTGAGGGGAGCGAGGAGTCGGGGAGGGCAGAGTGGAAGAGGTGGGTCTTGAGGAGGGATTTGAAGGTACAAAGGGAGGGGGCGAGGTGGATGTGGGCAGGGAGGGAGTGCCAGGCGTGGGGGGCAGCTAGGGAGAAAGGACAAAGGCGGTTAGGGGAACAGGGGAGGTGTGGGAGGGCAAGAGAGGGGACAGAGGAGGAGCGGAGTTCACCGACTGGAGTACGGAGGGAAATTAGCTCAGAGAGGTAGGGGGGGAGCAAGGTTGTGAAGAGCTTTATAGGTGAAGACTAGAAGCTTGTGCAGGATTCGTTCAGGAAGGGGGAGCCAGTGAAGAGAGGAGAGGAGGGGCTGCATGTGGTCGAAGCAACGGGCGAGGTGGATGACCCTGGCAGCAGAGTTTTGGACGGAGATAAGGGGAGAAAGGTGAGAGCGGGGGAGGCCAGTGAGAAGGAGATTACAGTAATTGAGGCGAGAGATGACCAGGGCATGAACAAGGGTTTTGGCAGAGGCGACAGAGAGAAAAGGGCGAATCTTAGCAATGTTGTGGAGGGAGAAGCAACAGGATTTGGCAACAGAGTCAATGTAGGGTTTAAAAGAAAGGGGTGAGTCAAAGATGAAGCCTAAGCTACGGGCTTGGGGGACGGGAAGGATGGTGACCCCATTGATGAGGATCGACAGGGAAGAGGGAGAGGAAGGATGAGGGGGGAAGATAAGAAGTTCACTTTTTAATAATTATTATTCTTCCCTATCCAAAATAGTGATTAACAATAAAAAACATTAAAACAAATATAAATATATCAAATATATAAACCTCCAACCCTCCATAGTCCGTTCCACTCACTCACTTCCGTCCCAAGAAGTCCCTATCCCCACCCACTCCTATCTCATTACTACTACTAGTTATAATTTCTATAGCGCTACTAGTTGTACGAAGCGCTGAACAGATACATATAACATAAAGACAGTCCCTGCTCCATGGATCTTACAATCTAATCAAGACACTGAGGCCACTTTTATACGAGGTACTTAGAAGCACCTCCGGAGCCCCGCATTCAAGAAGAAAGCCACATGGGGTGTGTTTACACACTCCCCATGCTACGGGAAGTGACGTGCCACCTGTTCTCGGCACCGGCTGGAGACGCAAAGCTTTGAAGAGGCGCGTTTTGAAAGCCTCACTTTGCAGGCTTTCAGAATGTGCCTCTTCAAAGCACCACGTCTCCGGTCGTCGCCGAGAATGGGCAGCACGTCACTTCCGGTAGCATGGGGAATGTGTAAACACTCCCCGCGCAGCTTTCTTCTTGAATGCGGGGCTCTGGAGGCGCTTCTAAGCACCTCATTTAAAAGCGGCCAAAGACATAGGCAAATACAAATAAGAGTCTTCCTATCTCATGGCTCCCTATTGACCGTCACAACATTCTCTGACAAGTTCCATAGGTTAATTATGCATTGGGAAGCAGTGGAAGTGAACGTCTGGGGGCTACCGTGTCAATTATGGAGGTCAACATGCTGTTACACAGTTCCACCAGGGCACTGACAGAGCAGTTATCAAGGTCAGTGGATATATCCCATAGAGTGTTCTGGCTCCATAACTCTTCTGCAGTGGACCAAGAGAACCAGACTACCACTGTAATGGGAGCAAGGGAGAGCAAGAATCTTAGATAGTGGCATTATGATATTCTGTTTTATTTCTATCCCTCCTAATAATTCCTATCATACTGGAAGCCTTCTTGACTGCTGCTGCGTATTGAGCTGATGTTTTCAGTGGACTATCCACAATGCTTCCACGCTCTTTTTCCTGAATTAATTTGGAATGCAATACTGCAAATGTACAGTTAGAATTATTTTTCCTATGTTCATCACTTTGCATTTATCAACACTACATTTCATCTGTCATTTTACTGCCCAGTTCCCCAATCAGATGAAATCTTTGTGTAACTCTTTGTAGTCCATTTTGGACTCAACTCGCTTGAATAACTTTGTGTCATCTGCAAATTTGGCCTCTTCACTCTTCATTCCCTTTTCCAGTTCATTAATGAATGCGTTAAACAGCAGTGCTCCCAGTACAGACCCTCGAAACTTCCCACTATTTACTTATCTCCACTGAGGAAACCAACAACAGCCTGCATTAATTTGGGGGCAGGACTGTCAACGATACTTTCCCTAGCTACCTGCCTGCCTGCCTGCTCCACCACCCATAGAGTACATCAGTGCTACTGTCAGCAGCTGTCTCTAGGGTGCAGACCGACTGTCGTCATACTTTGCTCCATCCCTCCAAAAACCCTACCTCTTCCATCACACTTTCCTTAGCTCATCAACCCCCATAGATTGCTCATTTATGCTTCTCTTTATCCTGTCTTGTCCTTCTGGATCCCTCTCCTCCCCTTGTAACTAAGCACAGCACATGCACATGCAACTTCCCAGCTTCATGAATGCCTTCCTGTTTCTCCCTAGGTGCCTCTTCCCCTTGTCCATTCTAGACTGTAAACTCCTTGCGGCAGAACCCGTCTCTAATCACAACTGTTCAGCGCGAGGCCCATTGTTAGCACCATATAAACAATAATAATGTCCAAACCAAGGGAAAAGCTGTCCCAAAACTGGGCTATGGGTGGGGAGATGTTCCACATTAGGAAGTGGCTGGTGGAACTTTAGTGTTCCCTTTAGAAAAGGTGTATCTATGCAGCCAGACTGTGAACTTTTCCTCCTCCATGGTATAATTCATTCATTCATTCAGATTTGCAAGCCTTCTCAGTTTTTATAACCAGTGCTATGGGAAGCAGGCTATTAGCCTGGTCCCAGCTCCTTGGCTTTCCCCTCCAGAGTGCAGACTTGAATACGCCGAGCTAGCTGGCAAGGGAAGCTGCAGGCAGTTGAAGGAGGAAGTGGGGTAAGTGAAGGTCACTAGGGCGGAGTCAGATTCCTGCAGAGGAAGCCTCTGTGCTCTTTCGCTCTCTCTCACCACAGGGGTGGGAGACTCAAGTCTTCCCTTTCCTATTTCTGCTGTAACCTGTGCAGCAATGGGCACAGCACAGAGGAGCTCTGCAAGAGACATCCTGTCAGCAGCCACTCCAAGAGGCCTGCCTGTCATTCTCTGGGAGATAGTGCTGTGTCAATACTGTGCTAGTTAGAGCACTAATGTGAAGGAGCCCACTGGTAGAGGAAAGGAAAGGCTTATGCGATCGCCTGAATGCCTCCCCTTGTGGGTATCCTCACAGCACAAAGGGGAGGAGTGTTAGCCCCTGGAACAAACCAGCAGCAAATCTAGGAACAAAGTCTCATATCAGAACTTTGTACCCAAAATAAGCCAACCAAATCACAGGGTATAAGTATAAAAGTTTTACATAAGTTCAAACACAGGGTAACTGGACAAATGAAAATGCAGTATGACCAAGTATAAATGGTAAAACAAACAACAGGAGGAATACAAATAGAAATGTTATAGACATAGCAGGGGGGCAAAATGTGGTTCAGGGGGGCAAAATGTGGTTCAGGAGCCGCATGTGCCTCTTGGGCAATTCAAGTGTGGCTCAGTCAGGGCTGGTCCAGGGCATGCACTGCTTTCGTGGTCCTGCGTCTTACTTCATTGCACCCGAGACTCAACAGCTGAATTGCAGCTGCTCCTCAGAATCTTGGCAGCCAGGACAGGAGAGCACCGGTTCCACCAGCCTATCACAAAGCAGGATTGGTCTGTGTGAGCATGTGTGTCTTGTGGCTCTTAGCCATATGAAGATTTTGGTATGTGGCTCTTGAGGAGGGAACTTTGCCCACTCCCATTAAAGCAATACGGATTCAGGAGAAAAGAAAGTAATCAACGAAAGAATCATAACTGCTAATGGTGTACGAACTACTGACCAGAAAATTAGTACAGAGTTCACCCAAAACTTAGCTGTAGAAACTTAGAGCCCAATCTTCCATCATTAAAGTTAGTGGCAAAACTCTCATTGACTTTGATGACAAAGGATTTTCCTGCCTGTCTGAGTAGATGTCTTGCTTGTGGCATCTGCAGATGGTGCCTCAGGAGCTCGGTAGCTGAGGAACACTCCAAACTGCAGAGAGGCCAATACTTATAGCCTAATCATGAAATTAACAGCATGATTTTTACAGATATGGAAGCCAGTGGAAACCCATCATATCAGGCTATATAACCTGGGGTGATCATCATATTTGGGTATGAATATTACCTTGACTAACTATGTGAATCTCCTTTGCCCAACATGTGCATGGAACACACACAGTCTTGCACTTATAATAAAAATAAAATTTGGTTCTTTTAGTTTCTGTGCATTGGGAGGTTCAAAAGTCCCATCTGCTTTCTCTTTTAATGAGCAGGCCCCATCTACAGGTTCCTTGTTTATGACATGTCCCTTCTAAGCCTAATTGCCTATTGCTTTTAGCTCAAGCTAATTTCTGCTTAGCTCAGGCCCATTCAGGCCTTACAAACCCTTATGCTCTACTGACAATCATACAAGGGAGAGGGGCACTTGCAGTCCCTAGGAGCAGTGGAGTAAGAGAACACTGAATTGTATGGCCTGCTGGGCCACGGACGCCAGTGACCCATTTAAAGTTAAAACCATTCAGACACTGCCCAAAGGGCCAGCGCTGAAGGGCTCAGGAAGCTCCTGCAAGCTTACCACATAAGACCCAACACCATAGCAGCAGCAGCGGGACATACAGCAATGATGGGGAAGACACAAGAATATTCCCACCAACTTGGGAGTCAAGGCTCAGCTTTGGAACTCTCTCTTAAATAGAGAGCTCAGCCATTTTAAAACCCATTAGGCACTTGGGAATCTGTACTGGTGCCTTGGCACAGTGGCTAGGCCATGCCAGTTAGGAACAAACTGCTGCCAGCTGCACTCAGACTCATGGCATGCTGTATGCTTGGGGAAGTGGACACATGTTGGAATTAGTCACATTAAAAAGTCAAGCACTGTTTCCAGCAACCATCCACCAAAAGGAAATGAATTATCCAAAAGAGCGGACATTCTCTATTCTCACTGTGGACCTGTGAGGCTCAATCAGATTGCTTTTAATAGAAAACCAAGCACACCCCACAATGACACTCGGGGTGCCAACGGGAAGATCCAAACAGATACTGGTTCCGAATAATCCCATGGAAGAACACACTCACACAGGGAACCGTGACAGGTGCATGCCCCTTCCAATACCCACACCCCCTCTCACGCACACTCCAGAATCTCTCCCAGAGTGAGATTACGCACCCCTCCACAGTGCTTGGGGAAGCTGCAGAGAGAGAATCAGTGGAGAAGTCCAATATCATGGAAGGGACCTTAAGGGTCTTCCAGTCCAACCCTGTTTGGATACAGCACACAGACAACTCCAGCTACAACATGCCAACAGATGGCTGCATCTGGTGCTGGAACATGCTGCTCTTCTTTGTTACAGTAACTCGGCCAGAGCACTTTGCCCTTCCCTCATCTTTTCCTAGTATGTTTTTGGGGAGGAAGAAGGGAGGTAGCACAGAAAACGTTCTCAAGACAATTAATTGCTGTATAAAACCCATATAATCTGCAGGGCAAAGAGTCAGCAGCACTCAGATAATTAGCACTCTAAGGCCCAGACTCCTTTCTATGAAAGCCCATCCCACCTTGAGAAGACCCTGAAATCTGTGGACTTGGCCACTGGGATGTTCATGTCACTTGACTCGAGTGCACTGCTGAGCCCAGTGTCTGCAGCAGTACACTTGTGAGCACGGACCTGTAGAATAATGGGTTATCACTACTGCAGCTCAGCCAGAGCTGCACTCCCTTTTACTACATTAAGTTGAACAGAGCCAATCTATACCTCTGGTTAAATGCTGCAGTACTTGCAAATGACCAGCAGCTGACCTAACTCCCTGTTCTTGTTGCACTAGGAAAGCACCAAAAGGGTGGGGCCAAGCTCGCCCAGGATGGATCCTTGCCTCATCATAACAGAGTTCTAACATCCTCACAAGAGCCAGCGTGGTGTAGTGGCTAAGAGTGCTGTACTTGGACCAGGCAGTATGGGGAGGCCCCCGGTTCAACTCTCACCTTAGCCATGATCTCACAGGCTGACCTTGGGCCAGTCACAGATTTCTCTCTGTCCTCACAGGGTTGTTGTGACAATTAAAAGTTAATTAGTTAGTTGTTAATGTTACAGTTAATAAGTTAAATTATAAGCCACCCTGAGCATAAGGGATAGGGTGGGATAAAAACACTAAATAAACCAACATCTGTAGCAAAATATGCCTGCTTGGCTGCTCCACAAACTCCCTTCAACATACACACACTGCAGCCCCAGTGTGCCTTAGCTCTGGTTCACAAGAGGGTCAGTCTCCAAACCCAATGACCTCTTAGCAGAACTGAAACGAGTACCCACAAACAATGGTACATACCAGTCTAATTTCTGGTACCCAAATTGAACCAAATATTTTGGGTACTTCTCAGTACCAGAACCATTTTTTGATCAGTGACCCAAAATACTGAAATACCAACCAGCATACCCAAATCCTAATTTTGTTCCGGATTTTGGCATACCAATGATCAGTATTTCGACTACTCCAGGAAACTTGGCCCTACTTCAGAAAGTTCCCATTAGAGATGCCAACATCAGGGAGGGAGGGCCAGCCTGCCTGCTCTACTCACCCTCTTGCAGCTTGACGTTCTGCAGGTAGAGTGGATTTCTCAGCACGTTACAGCGTCCAGGCTCATCCTCCTTCGTGAAGAGCAGCAAGTCAGAATAAATGAAGAGCGTCACCTGAGGGGGGGAAGATTGGTAGCAGCACAGGGGAAGAGATTAGGAGCTTTTCAGTCCACAGGCAGCCAGTATTCCTATGAAGGAACCTCCCTACAAACTGGCTCCTTAAAGTTAGCAGGAAACCCAACGCCTCATTGCCAGCCCATGAGACAGGGAAGCCATGGAGGAAAGGAGCATTTCAGGCACCCCTACACTTGCACAATTGCAAATGATAAACACCTTGCTAACCCCAGGAAGTTGTTACTGCCTGCAAGAGCAGGGGGACACATCCCACACAGAGTATTGGGCACAATGGACATTTCCCCTTCCCCCTCAATTTTGACCCCCCGAATAGGGTTACCATATCTCCCATTTAAAAGAGGATGCTTATGAAAAATACATGGTGCAGGGTTGCACTGGAACCAATGCAGCCCTGTACCATGTATTTTTCATAAGTGTCCTCTTTTAAAGAGAAGGCATGGTAACCCTACTCCTGAAACACCTGTAGTAGCAGGGGCCAAAATTAAGGAGAGGATTCTCCCTTGCACCACTCTATTCCCTGCCAGGATTTGAATTTCCAGGAAGTTGGGTAAAGCCACCACCATTCTGAAAGTCAGGAATTGGGACTTGGGGAACCAAAAGGGAGAAACTTTGAATTGTTGTTACACCACTGAACATTTTGGAACCCTTCATGATGATGGAGGAATAAGTGTGCCCCATAGTGTAACAGATACAGTGGATGTTTTTACACACACATTTCTCCTGCATGTTTGCTGTTACATCCTGAACTTTCTGTGTGTCTAAACCACTCACTCAGATCTTAAACGTCTGGCTCTTTGAACTTCTGTGTAGAACTTCTCCCAGAACTTGTGTGTGTAAAAAGTTCTCCTGGTAAACTGCTTGGCTCCAAGCAGCTGTGGTCACTTGGTTTCCATGGCAGCCTGTCACATCTACAGCTGCAGCTACTTTAGGCTGCCTCAGGGCAGTGTTTGTGTGAAGAATGCATCCAGAACTTACTTGTGGGCTTGTAAACCCAGAAGACTGAAAATCCGGAACTTTAACATGTGTCTAAAAATGCCCAGTATTTGCACACATGTGCACACACAGCATTCTACTTTCTGGGTTGCTGAACAGACACATTTATCCACACTCAGGCCTAAGTAGGAGGAAATAGGGATGCAACAGTAACAGCCCACAAGCTTGGGCAGGGAGGACAAAAAACTACACAAATCTCTTTTATGGAATAAAGCTTGGTATAAATCAAAAGAGGATTTCAGCTAGCTTCTGTGTGAATCTGTGTGATTTCTCTTCAGAAATCAGCTTGGGTAGCTACTAGGCAAAAGCTAGGTGGGGATGGGAGGTGGACAGCCTACAGTTATCAGAAAGTACTGGGGTCCCAAATTTCTCTTAGTTGACCTGCACTATCCTCAGTGCGCACTATCTTCAGTGTTACACTCTGAAACCAATGCCTCAGAGTCCATACTAGCTAGCCTGCTTCCTCAGATCTTCCCTTTTCCAAGGATCAGCAGGAAGGAGGTTCCTTGTTGCTGAAAGATGCCACTGTGAATGTTTCCACATGGGAGTTAATGGCTCTCGCTGGCAGGAAGAGCATCCATTTAATTCATGGAGAAAGGGAGTAGGATCTGCTCATGGCATGCTGCTTTCCTCTTCTCAAACAAGTAACCTGCTGGCTTTTTTATGGAAAGGGAATGCCAAGGCAGACAATAACTGGGGACAAGCACAGATACTTCAGAAAAGGCTCAAGTACTTTGCTGTAAATTAGATGGAATTATTTCAGAGACAGTACTGAAGTTACAAGCTTCATCACCATCAGAGATTGCTCTGGGCTGGGACCCTGCAAGGGAGTCAACTGCATCCTGATGGCACAAGTTAAAAAGGGGAGGGGGAGGGAGCAGCATGCACACACAACACATACAACAGTGGGGAGAGCTATGCCCCAGGTGTCAGAATCTCCGTTTGCCCAGCCTGGCTGTCACTCACTGCAGGTAGTAACACCACCTGAGCTTGCCCTGGTTCAGAGTTAGACTACAAAAGCACACAGTAAAGTCAGATTGAAAGGGGGGGCAAGGCAGACCCCTAGAAATCTCTCTTGTGAAAGGGTGGGGCGGGGTCCTGCTGCTGGGATGGATGATGGTATGGGTATGATGAACAGCTGATGTGTTCTTTGCAATAACCTGCATTTCTGTATTTCCACAATGTATGTATGGAAAAAACTATAAAATGTGAACTGTAGGCAAAACTCAAACGGAAGTGCATCTAACCACATAAAACGCCCTCACAAGAACAAAAGCAGTGTATGTCTGTATTTTAATTGTTTTAAAATGTTTTGTTAGCTGCCCCGAGCTGCAGTAAGGCTGGAGGGAGTGGGGTAGAAGTCTTTAAATAAATAAAATAAATAAAATGTCATTTGAAGTGCAAATGAGCTTAAGAGACTAGGGGTGTTTTTAAATGAGTTGGGGAATCTAGTGGATTGACAAATCCGCTCTTTAAAAAGTCTTGCAGGGAGCATTTACAGTTACTGGAAGTCACCAGCCGCCATTGAAAACAGTGGTGCCTGGAGGCTCACACATTATTTTTAAAACCAGATTTGTAAAGCCTCTATATTATTATTATTATTATAAACATTTATATAGCGCCAGCCATGTGCCTGGCACTGTACAGAACATAGAAATAGATGTGGTCCCTGCCTGTGACTTACAATCTAAAAGACAAGGAGGGGGAGACAGGGAGAGGGGACAGTGGGAGAGACAGGGGAGAAGACAAACAAACATTCAGGCGGATGCAAAGTCTCAGGTGCGTATGCTTGGCTTGGTTACAATCAGGTTGGTTGCAGCAGTCTGCAGAGGAGGGCAGACAGTAAGTATATGGGAACAACTAGCAGGCATTGGGAAAGGCGGTGAGGAAAAGTGGGTCTTGAGGAGGGACTGTAGGAGGGATATAGAGGTTTTACAAATCCGGTTTTAAAAATAATACGTGAGGCGCCGGGCACCACTTTTTTCAATGGCGGCCAGCGACTTCTGGTACATGTAAATGCTCCCCCGTGCGACTTTTTTAAGAGCGGATTTGTCAATTTGCTAGATTTCCCCGCTCGTCTAAAAACACCCCTAGTCTCTTAAGCTCATTTGCACTTCAAATGACACACACCGCTTTTGTTCTTGTGAAGGAGTTTATATGGTTAGATGCACTTCCATTTGAGTTTTGCCTACAGTTCACAAATCTGTTTTGGGGGAGACAGAAAGGTTACTTTTTACTATAAGGGAACAAGAAAGAAACTGCTGGCTTCATACGCTGCACAAGAGCGTTGGAATCATCCAACAGCTTGTCTTGGCAGCATATGAGAACAGGGTTTTTGCTCTCTGAGCTTTGTGCCTGACATGAAATGGTGAAGTCATGGACTCTGAACTTTTATATCTTTTAGGGTAAGATTAAATTAAGGAAATTTAAGTCAAGCAAGGAAATTAAGTCAAGCCAGTATTGTGTTAATGTAACATTCCTTTGTTATGCTGCATCTGTACAGCTCTGATTTTATACTGACAATCTAAATAAAGCCTTCATATAAACTCTCACTTGGTAAGCTGGTGTCTCTGAAACTGACTATTGGTCGTTTGGGGGAAATTCTCTGTTTTGATACCGAGATAAACATGACCCATTTTTAAACGTATGCGATGACACAACCTCAAAGATACAGGTAGCAATGGGTTTATGCCTGTGAACAGGCACCCTCTGGGATTGAGTGATGGCCGTTGGGGTCTAACAAGTCAGTAAACTTGCAGTCATGGAGGCTGGTCTGGAGGCACTTTTGGTGACAGCCAGATAGAGGGAATACCAAGAACCTTTGTTATGGAGGTCAGCACAAAATAGTGGGTAGCCTCTTAACAGAAAAGTGGCAGGGAGAACAAGGCAGTCCCAGGGACAGGCCCACAGTGTGTGTTGGAAATCCAGCATCCACCCTAGTATTGTCACAAACCATTTAGCAAGTGAAACCTGAGCTTTCAGATAAATTGGCACAGAGAGAGGGGAAGAACGTCAGAGGTCAGTAGCACAGAACGGGCTATGCAAACCAATATGAATAATAAATGAAAAGGTCTCCACTGGTTTCATAAACCGGATGCTAAGCTTATGTATTCTGTGCAGCCTCCCAATCAAAGGATCCCTGAGAAACTCAGTGGGGATCCTCACTCTGACAAAGACCCTCAAGGAAGAACCATCCACACTACAGCAAGCCTGACGCTCCCATGTCGGCAGTGGCACTCAGAAGGCCAATAGTAGGCCTTGGCTTCAGACAGTCCTGCAAGCCTCTACTTCAGTGCAGTGAGACCCCTATGCTGGATTAAAAAAAAAAAAGCAGAAGCAAATCTCAGAATTGGGGGGGGGGGGGGAAAGCCCCCCCAGGTTTGGAGTTCAGAGGACAGTCCTGAGGCCAAATGGCCAAAATTAAGGAGATAATTGTCTCCTGCAGCCCCAACAGAAGGGAATGTGTACCCTCCGTCCTACGCCCTTGTTTTTACTTGTTGGTCAGGTGGATGAGGCTTGGCATAGATAGTCATTTTCAACTGTTGTTACTCCACTACCTCTTGTCGTCTTTGATATCAACTGACAAAAGGTCCCCAGACATGGCAAACACATACCTGTCATTTTCCTAAAAGCATAAAGAGTTTGTGTCTGTACCACTCCTCTCAGGACCTAATCCTGAGAGGAGAGGGGACATGACAAGAGACTGCTGCACCTGCATGGCCAGGCTTCAAGGGAGCCTGGCATATATACACTGATAAGCCTGGGAACTAAAAAAGTAAGTGACTACTCCTGTAACCTTGTTGCATCATATCTGTGTGGTGTTCCCAGAAGGTTGTTCTCATTCTTGGCAAGGAGGCCCAGTTTGGTAACATACTTGACTCAGACCATGCTTGTCATTGTCAGATGGCTCAACCATCACCTCTATCCAAACAAATTGTGGCCCCCCCCACAATTTGTTTGGATAGAGGTGATGGTTGAGCCATCTGACAATGACAAGCATGGTCTGAGTCAAGTATGTTACCAAACTGGGCCTCCTTGCCAAGAATGAGAACAACCTTCTGGGAACACCACACAGATATGATGCAACAAGGTTACAGGAGTAGTCACTTACTTTTTTAGTTCCCAGGCTTATCAGTGTATATATGCCAGGCTCCCTTGAAGCCTGGCCATGCAGGTGCAGCAGTCTCTTGTCATGTCCCCTCTCCTCTCAGGATTAGGTCCTGAGAGGAGTGGTACAGACACAAACTCTTTATGCTTTTAGGAAAATGACAGGTATGTGTTTGCCATGTCTGGGGACCTTTTGTCAGTTGATATCAAAGACGACAAGAGGTAGTGGAGTAACAACAGTTGAAAATGACTATCTATGCCAAGCCTCATCCACCTGACCAACAAGTAAAAACAAGGGCGTAGGACGGAGGGTACACATTCCCTTCTGTTGGGGCTGCAGGAGACAATTATCTCCTTAATTTTGGCCATTTGGCCTCAGGACTGTCCTCTGAACTCCAAACCTGGGGGGCATTACCCCCCCCCCCCCCAAATTCTTTTTATGCCCTGATGAGAAGCCTGGCAGACTTCTAGTGATTGCCAAACTGTGTCATTAATTGTTTCAGTGATTAACAGGTGATGAGATCTGTTGAATTTAACTTCAATGAGGATACTTTAAAAGACAAATCTTTACCTTCCCAATCAAAGCTATTAGTTAAGAGCTCACACAAGTACCAGTGCTAAGATGGACTGCAATTCTTACCGTTATTGTTTTGTTACTGCCCTCGTGAAGAAGCAGTTCCTCCGATAAAAGGAGCGTCCGGGCTGGATTGCAAAGGTCTAAAGGCTAAACAGAAACAAACAGAAACATTCAGAACTCTCATCCAGAAAGTTTGCTTCACTAGCTCCTCACTCACCAGCTCAACTTCATGTTCATTCTAAGCTGCAAAGCCCTGAAAGTGAAAGAGACAAGAGCCCAACTCTGAGGGTGGAAAGCTTGCAGCCCAGCAAAGCCAAGAAAAGGGGAGACAAACCTTCATTAACACCTACGTCACATACAGCTATAAAAAGAATAGCTGCACTTCAGCTTCTGCAAAGTGTG
This sequence comes from Sphenodon punctatus, assembly GCA_003113815.1. NCBI lineage: Eukaryota > Metazoa > Chordata > Lepidosauria > Sphenodontia > Sphenodontidae > Sphenodon > Sphenodon punctatus. The sequence continues at coordinate 134,993 of QEPC01001017.1, read as the reverse complement.
ACCACTCTTTGAGCAGGAAGTGTGACCACGGCAGTAGCCTACCCCAATTGCTTCTAGCTTCAGGAGAACAGTGGGGCCAAAAGCATGTTATCAATTCATTGGGATGGGGGAGGGGGCCTGGCAGAACAAAGAAAATCTCTGAAATGTGCCCTTTGTCCTGCCAGGGTACACAACCTACTTCTCAGAGGTAACTTTGTGTCACACCGGATACAGCAGGAAAAGGATCAGGACCAAATTAACCATTACATTGGCTATACTACAGCATGGCCCCCAGCCTGGGGTTCTCCATGCTCAGCGTCTGTCAGCACCCAAGGACTAGTAGAGTAACAATGAGTTCCATGAGGGAAGACAGCTTCTCTCCCCTGGACTCCTCCAGACTCCATCTCTGATGCCAGCAAAATGACATCCGTTTCAGACGCTCATCCAGTTTCTGGGAAATTCAAATACCAGCAGGGAGCAGAGTGGCTCAAGAGACAGTCCTCTGAACCCAGAACTCAGGGTGGAAGAGACTCCCTTTCCCCACCTTATTTCTCTCCTGTTACTACAGCCACAAACAACAGCAGTGTCAATAACACAAGTGCAAGCTTGATGGCGATGATACAGAAGAAGAAGAATGGAGAGGGAGGAGTCGTCATTGGCATGGGGGGAAATGAAAAGGGAAGTTATTTCCCAGAGTGAGACACCAATCGGAAGCACATTCCCCAATGCAAGCACCAGCTTGTTGGATCCAAGAGATTCTTACTGCAGAGACTACCTGAAGGATGTAGGGATAGGGGACAACCCATTTCATGCACTGGCTGCCTTTTGTCTGTTCAGCCTAGTTTCCCCAGCCCAAGGAAAAAGCAGAAAAGGCCAGCTTACCTGCACGAAGACAGGGAACACCAACACTTTGGGAGCCAGCGTCACATAAGTGCCATAACTGGAGTGTGGGATGTGAGGTCTCACCACAGTGCAGTTCTGGTAGTTCCCATGGCTCTTCATCGTCTGCACCGTCTTCATCAACCTGGACTTCCTGCTGGACCCAGCCTGGGATGTGCCTTTGCATGTACTGCCTGGGCCCAGCACAGAGTTTAAGGAGAAAAAGAAAGAACACCGACATTCGTAGAATCCTGTAACTGTAGAGTTGGAAGGGACCTACCAAAAACATCCCTGGCAGATGCCTGTCCAGTCTTTTCTTGAAAACCTCCAGGAGATTCCCACAACCTCCCTAGGTAGCTCATCCCACTGCTGAAACCTTCTAGCAGTTACAGGTTTTTCCTAATATTTAACCTAAACTTCCTGCAATTTAAGATCATTGCATCTTGTCCTTTCCTCAGTGGCAATGGAGATTTCTTTTTTTATTGCATTCCTTTAAATGTTTGAAAACTGAAAACGTCTGTAGGCTAAACATGCCGTGTCAGCTGCTGCTGATCATTTTCATTACTCTCCTTTGAATTCTTTCAAGTTTGTCAACATCTTTCTTGAAATGAAGAGACCCAAGCTGAATACAGTATTCAAAGAGAGATCTGACCAGTACCGAGTATAGGGTGACTATAACTTCCTGCATCTTGAATATACTGCTTCTGTTTAGATAAACCAAAATGGCACCGGCCTTTTTGTAACAGCATCACTCTGCTGGGTTATGTTAAGTTTATGATCTACTGTAACTCCCACATCTGTCTCAGAGGTACTGCTGCCTAGCCAGTTCTCTCCCATCTTATACTTGTGCATTATATTTTTCCTTCTCTATGTGCAATACTTTATACTTCTCTTTGCTGAATTTCATTTTATTGGTTTCAGACCAGATTTCCAATTTATCAAGGTCGTTTTGAATTTTAATCCTATCCTATACATCTGCACTTCCCCCAACTTTGTATCAGCAGAAGTTGGATAAGTGTACTGTCTCCATCTTCATCTAAGCCATTACAAACCTGGGCCCAGGAGTGATCTTTGTAGAACCCCATTTGTCACCTCTTCCCAGTTTGAAGCAGACCTATTAATTATTCCTCTTTCAGTACAATTTTTCAAGCAATTCTTTACCAACCGTATAGTCAGGGCCACATGAAATCCACACAGCTGTGATCTCACAGAATTTCACAAGAATAGTTCTGAGCCCTGGAAACCAGTCTGGCAGTCACTCCTTGGGCAAACTCACAAGTAACTCTTCTAAAGTCCTATGTCCGTGGAACCCTGGAAGCTGTATAATCAGCCCCAGATGATCCCCTGATCGCTGTTGCATGTGAGTCATTTCCAGCCCCACTTTAAACTCAGATCTGATGTTTAGATTTGATCTATTTGTCAGATTCAAGTTTAAAACAGGGCTGGAACTGACTCACACGTAAAAGCGATCAGGGGATCATCTGGGGCTGATTATACAGCTTCTGGCGTCCCAGGGATATCAGAGTTTAGAAGAGTTACGTGTGAGTTCACCTCTTATTTAAAATAACGAGGAATTTCAACTTGCACTGAAACCTGCCAGCTTTTCGTTGTCTTAAAGGAGTAGTAGAATTGAATGGAGGGTGGAGTAGCCCCTCCCTGCCAGGTGGTTCCTAGGCTCCACAAAGATGCCTTCAAGGTCTTCCAAAGTGCAGGGAGAAGAAGGCATCTCCACAGAGTCTGTTCCTCACCCCTGATATAATATGCATGCAATAGTTTTCCAGCCTCCCCATCCTCCATTTTAAGAATATTTTATCATTTTAAAAATATTATTGGGCCCATTTTGTGTATGTGTAGTACAAAGACAGAACTAAAAATGAAAGCAAATAAATGCAAAGCTGCTCTGTGATAGGTACTGTAATTCTAGCGCTAAACTGTCCCCAATCCTGTGCACTTGGATAGCAAGAAACAAGGGCCAGCGCCAATTCTTGAGTTGGGAATTTCTCTTCCTGGAGGGGCAATGCTCCCACTTTTAACCCTGCTGAGAAGAAACATCTAAACTGTGATTCTTTACCTAGGACAAGCCTGACTGAGCTGGGCATATTCTGGGTAATATGGGACAAAATTCAAATTGAATCAAAAGGTAAAAAGAAATATTTTCTGCTAGGTCTTTTCCTTTTTAAAAAAAAAGCTGCTCAGGGGCTGGGATGCTAGATTCTGTGCCAGGAAGATGGTTTTGTAAATGTTTCTAAGCATGCTGTTTATCAATGCCTCTCCAACATGATTGCAAGAGTCCCGTATATATGTGTGTGAGAGGCTCCACTCTGTGAGTAAGGCTGGCAGAGTCAATCTGAGATTGGTGGCATCTGGTAAAGCTGGATGGGTTTCAAGCATTGCCTTTCTCCTTCCAGCACAGGAAATCTGGGCAGCCTCATTAGTTTTCAATTCTGGCCTTTTCAGTGCAGAAATTTGCTATATGGATTAAACAAAAAGCTTTCTTTGAGCCTGCCTGCTTCAACGCTCAAACACAGCAAGCGCATTTCTCCACACACAGGCTCCTGCTCTGCTAGCTTGGTTGTTTCTAGCCTGTGATTCTAGTTTCTGGGTCACGCGACAGTACACAGGGTTATGTGCTACTCCTGTTACTCTGGGAAGTATTTTTAAACACCATATTATCAATGAACCATTGTTCCAGCCTGGTCTCTGCTTGGGTCAATCCCTCCCCTGCTGTTTTTTAATTGCCGCTTTACAGAACCCTTTAAACACCCCATTCCTAATGCAGATGGCTCACAGGCATTTCCAGAGTGCTCAGACAAATCCACACACTGCACAGCGAGGGGACTTTCCCAGGGAACAGGCACTGTGCCTGGTGCTCTGTATTTGCTCCCAAGATGGTTTACTCAGTTACCAACTTGCTGCTTTTTCCATAACCACAGAGTTTAGGCAGGGAGAGCAATTCCCCACGTAGTCAGAAGCACAGGCTGAGCACACAAATACATAAAGCAAGGTGGTTTACAGGGGCCTGGCAGCTCAGCTCCAACCCATCCACCCATCCCATTGACAGCTATCACTGCAACAGCAGGAGGGGGTGGTCTAGAAATCTAAGAAAATAAATAAATAAATGTGCTTCCTTCAGATACTGGTTTTACAGTCTGGGATAAACAGGGTAGGGGGAATTATTTCTGCTCTAGAGACGGGTGTTATTCACCCCAATACATGTCAATAACCCCTCTCCAGCATCCCCAATCCAGACACACCCAGCCCCAGGGCGCAACTGCAACAACCAGGGCAGCCATGCCCTAGTGGAGGGTCATTTCCTTCTCAAGTATGAACCTCTCTCTCTCTTTGGGAAGTGGTGAATTTCCCTTCCAATCCTGGAAACTGAACTGAGTCAGTCCTACACAAACTGAGAATGCCCCTAAGGCAAGGGAAGCCTCCATTGCTGCCTTAGAGTAGCCTTACAGTCCCCATCGGCCCAAGGGATAGTCTGGGGGGGGGGGGGGGGCGTGGACACTCCAGACCCCACCAAGAAAGATCCCCAGAATGGACCGCCTCTCACTATAAAAGTACAGATCAGCAACCCACCTTCCCCCTCTGCGCACCTACATTGGAAATGGAACAGACACACAAAGCCACAACCTCCCTAGACTAAACCAAGCTTAAACACTTCTGGATAAGGCCAGAGAACAGATCAGGTCTTTTCCAAAGTAAATATGCTGGTCCTCCATTCCATTAGCCAGTAGGAAGTGGTGTGTTTGTGTCAGATAAACACCAGCAAAGATTGCCAGGAGTGCACAGTCAATCAGCACCTGCTGCTTACTGTTCGTTCACTAACACCCTTCCATGGGGGTGCCGCATGGCCTCTAACAGACTTTTCCCACCTCTCAGTCTCTCCCATATTTTGCAATTCATACTGTGTTCCCCCAGCTAACAGTGTAACTCCCACCTGAGAGGAGTTCAGTGCAAGTATGAGGAGGAATATACACTGGATTTGGTTTTCTGCACCAGCCTTGAGGCGGGGGGTCAGTTAGTAGGAGTTAGGGGGGGTGGAGCCTTTGTCATGGTCTGACCATTACCTCCTTAAGGCGTGCATCCTGGTGCATGTCAGCCCCCAACAGGGTGCAGGACCTATTAGATCGGTCTGCTCCCGGAGACTTATGGACCCGAATCAGTTCCGGAATGCTCTGGGGGAGTTTCCCCTGGACCTTAACACCCACTCTGTCAATGATCTTGTAGCCTTCTGGAACACCTTGTTGGCCCTTGACAGAGTGGCTCCCAGGCGTCCGCTGCCCTCCTGAGTCTCCCACAGGTCTCCTTGGTTTACTGAGGGCCTGCGGTGTTTGAAGCAGGAGAGCAGGTGGTTAGAGCGACGGTGGTGCCGGACTCACGACGAGTATGATCGATCACAGCATAAGAGCAGTTTAAAGGCCTATGCTGTGGCGGTGCAGGCAGCGAAGAAGCGGTTCTTTGCTGCCCTCATTGCATCTGCAAAGTCATGTCCAGCTGAGCTTTTCCAGGTGATGAAAAGCTTGGTCAGTCCTGCCTGCCTCCACCTGGACCAATCCAGTGACCGCTGGGACCAGTTTATTGAGTACTTCGTAGATAAGATTGCACACATTCTCCACGATTTCGGTACCACAGTTATTGCAGAGGATCATCTTGAGGCTATGGATGTCCTGTCCTGCTTTGTGGGATCAGTTTTGGATGGTGTCACCTGCCGATGTGGAGTCCTTGCTGGGATCTGTTCATGCCACTACTTGTGAACAAGATCCATGCCCGTCCTGGTTGGTGAAAGCCATCCAGGAGACGTTACGGCCGTTGCTGGCTGGGGTGGTCAGTGCCTCCCTTCGGAAGGACAGGGTGCCTGAAAGAGGCTGTGGTTAGGCCTCTGTTCAAGAAACCATCTCTTGACACTGATGCCCCTGTCAGTTATCGGTCGGTCTCTAACCTCCCCTTCTTAGGGAAGGTTATTGAACGGGCTGTGGCACGGCAGCTCCAGGAACATCTGGACTGCACCGGTGGTTTCCTTGACCCCTCTCAGTCTGGGTTTTGGCCTGGTTATGGTATGGAGACGGCATTGGTGGCCTTGGTCATCAATCTCCGTCTGGCATTGGACCAGGGTCATCAGACCCCGTTGGTCCTGCTAGACCTTTCGGCTGCATTCGACACAGTCGATCATGAGGTGTTGGTGACTCGCCTGTGGGACCGTGCCGGGATTGGCGGGACGGTCTTGGACTGGTTTCGTTCATTCCTAGCTGGGACAACTCACCGGGTGGTCTTGGGGGAGTGTATGTCTTCCCCCTGGGATCTCACGTGTGGAGTTCTGAGGGATAACATTCTGTACCCCCTCTTGTTTAACATCTATATGCAGCCATTAGGGGAGATCATGAGTGGGTTTCAGGGTTTCAGTGTCATCAGTATGCTGATGACACTCAGCTCTACCTCTCTTTTTCCANGTGCCGGGATTGGCGGGACGGTCTTGGACTGGTTTCGTTCATTCCTGGCCTGGAGAACTCACCGGGTGGTCTTGGGAGAGTGTACATCTTCCCCCCGGGACCTCACGTGTGGAGTCCTGCAGGGTGCCATTCTGTCCCCCCTCTTATTTAATATCTATATGCAGCCGTTAGGGGAAGACTGTGAGACGGTTTCAGGGCATGCAGTGTCATCAGTATGCTGAGGACACTCAGCTCTACCTCTCTTTTTCTATCGACCCAGGTCACGCAGTCTCCTTATTCTCCCCACAGCCTGTCAGCTGTGGGGGCTTGGATGAGGTCGAGCCATCTGCAATTGAATCCTGAAAAGACGGAGGTGATGTTGGTGGGCAACGGCTTGGAGGGTCTGGGGGTGGTTGAATCTCCTCTTGTTGGGGCGGGGGGGGTTGCCCTCTCATGGTGTCTCAAGTGCAGAGTCTGGGTGTGCTCCTCAATTCACGGCTCAGCCTGGAATCTCAGGTTGTGGCTGTGGTGGGAGTGCATTTCGGCAGTTACATCTTGTCTGGCGGCTTCGGCCGTATCTCTCTGACTCCAACTTCGCCAGTCATCCATGCCTTCATCACCTCGAGGCTGGATTACTGCAACGCACTCTGCGTGGGGCTGCCCAAGAAGCTGGTCTGGAGGATGAAGCTGGTGCAGAATGCCATGGTCCGTCTCCTTACGGGGGCGGGCCGCAGGGAGCACATGACACCAGTGCTCCGAACTCTGCACCAGGCCAGGTTCAAGGTGCTGGTTTTAACCTTTAAAATCCTTCACGGCCTGGGCCCTACTTACCTATGGGACTGCCTCACTCCCCATGTGCCCGTGTGACCTTTGAGATAGTCCGTGAGAGCCTTTTTGGAGGTTCCCCAAGCAAGGCGAGTGGCCACCAACGTTAGATCTTTTTCGGTGGCCGCCTCTGTGCTGTGTAATTCGCTCCCGGAGGATGCTCAGTTGGCCGCCACTCTCCTGTTATTTCGATGTCTATGTAACATCTGGCTGTTCCACCAGGCTTTTGGCAAGGGGGAGGGGTTGGGGGGGAGGGAGTGTTTTTTCCCCTACATAATGTGGAATTTGTAACTGTTTAAAATGTTTTATTGTTTTTTATAGTTGTTGTTCGCCGCCCCAGTCTGCCCTGTGGGCAGGAGGGGCGGGATGTAAATTTTGTATATATAAATAAATAAAATAAAATAAATAAAAGTACACCAGAAGGAAGTACAGGTGAAGTTCAGCTGCGATGCATACAATCTTCCCCCTTTTTATTGCTCAGTCCCCTCATTAAGTGAAAAAAAATCTCAAAAAATCCATCAGTCATTAAAAAGAGAAGCGTGTTTTTCTCTGGTCTTGGCAAAGCAACCAGATTGTCCAAATTAGGCCTTCCTATCACTATAGGAAAGTTGTCAATAAATTCTAGCGTCTGTTAGTTTAATCACTGTACAGACTAATAACTATAGATCTCTGCCCTGGACTCTAAAGGTTAAGCAAACTGTAGAAGCTAATTAAAAAACAAACACTGTAGGGAAAAGCCAAATTCCTCTCAACCCCCCTGCCTCTGTGTCACACACACACCCTGTCTGCTGTTAACAATGAGTTTGTGGTGGGGAATAGACTCTCTGTGGTGCAAAAGCTTGAGCATTCTCACCAATAAGTGATAATTTGAACTACTTTGTTTCCAACTTTTAATATTTCATAACACAGAGATGCCACTGCCCAGCTTTCTCTCCTCCAGAGTAAGGAGGGGCACAAAGGACTTTAATTGCAGATTTACCTTGAAATATGAATTTCCCTAGATAGTTGCACTGTTTCCCCAGGCTGATTGTTGTTTTTTAAAACTGAACGGCACACCATTTCCCTAGTAGAGGGTAAATTTCCCTAAGCCTTGCATAGGGAGTACCAAAATCATAATCAAGCCAGCTGCAGCTCACAGCATGCTGTTCCCCTAGACAACATGGTGAATCACGGGGGGAGCAAAATAACTCACCACAATACTCTGGACTCAGGCTGAAACACAGCATTTGCCCTTCACAGCTTACTGCTGCAGGTCCTGCTGTTCCCAACAGCAAAGAAACAGGCCCAACAGACTGGCTTCAGGAAATGAACAAACAAGTGAAAGGAGTTTCCATGGAATCTGTCCCAGGAGCTGCAGCATCCTGAGACAGCTTGAGCTTTCCCAAGGCACAACTCTTCCCAGACAGAAAGCTTCTTACCGCACTGACCCTGCAGTAATCACACCCAGACTCTGGTCAGGCCTCGTCCAGCTTTGGGCACTTCACTTTAAGAAGGTTACTGACAAGCTGGATTCAGAGGACAGCAATATGGATGATAAAGAGGTGGAGGACAAGAGCTAGGGAATGTTTAGTCTTGAATAAAGGAGATTAAGGGGAGGACATGATCACAGTTTTCAGATATTTAAAGGGCTGCTATAAGCAAAATGGTGTCTACTTGTTCTCTCTGGTCGCCAAGGATAAAACCAGAGGTAATCAATTCAAATTAAAGAAAAAAACATTTAGGCTAAAAATTAGGCTAATCTAGCATAACACTGAAGAAACGCAGTAATTTGCCAAGGGAGGCTGTGAAGGCCTCATCGCTGGAGGCCTTTAAAAATAGGTTAGAGAGGCATCTCTCAGAGATGGTGTAGGTACCATGGATCCTGAAGGGGTGAAACTAGATAATCCTTGGGGGTTTCTTCCTGTTCTGTGATTCAGGCTTAAACCTTCATAACAGAGAGAATCCTCATTGTTGGAATGCAATCGTCCTTCCGCTCACTAAGATCTCTTGTAGTTGGTTCAGAGGGCTTAGCACATGAGGAGGAAAGTATCCCTGGCATGTGGGGGAGGGTGTAGGGGTCATGAGAAGTGTGTCTCAGGTCCCTAACTAGATATTTGGGCACTGACAGAGAAAGCTGCTGTATGGCTCCCACTCAGTGGAATAAAACCACACCTCCCCAACCCTACAGAGCATCTAGTGGCGATGAGAGGCAAAATACACAGCCCCTCCCCAGCACTGGTAGGCTTGCCACCTTTTGCAATTTGACCCCGAGATTCCCATAGGCCAAAATGTGAGTTTGGGGTCAAATTGCAGAAGTGGCAATGGCAGGTGTATCTGTGATGCTGCAGCTACCCCTATAAAGGAGCAGAAAGCTCCGTCTCAGCCCCACAAAAGGAACTAAATGCCTATTCTTATGTGGGTTCCCCCAGTCCGACTGCCCAGCCAGCAGCAAGACTGACTCACTTGTGTTGGCATTGTTCTCCTGATAGACGGGCCTCAGCAGCTGGAAAACACAAGGCAGAGAGGACACAGTTACCTTCCTTGGGGTCTTTGGGAAACCTGTACTGTAGTGAGGCTCTATTGAGGCCCAGTCTGTGGCATAACATGGAGAGTGGGAGGGGGGCAGTAGCAGTCCTCATTTTACCAATGAGTAAGAAAGAGGCCAGAGAAGGCAGGCCTTGCCCAAGGCTACATAGCATGTCTGTTGCAGACGTAAGATTAGATTTCGGTTGGGGTCCCCCAAGGTTCTGTCCTTGGCCCTCTCCTCTTCTCTATCTACATCCTCCCCCTTGGCAAAATTATTGCCTCCCCCAGATTCCAATATCATCTCTACGCTGATGACACCCAACTCTATCTCTCTACCCCCTCTCTCTCCTCATCTATCCACTCACGCCTCGTCGACTGCCTCTCTGAAATCTCTGCCTGGATGTCCCGACGTCAACTTAAGCTCAACATGGCCAAGACCGAACTCCTCATTTTTCCTCCCTCCCCTTCCTCTCCCTCTGACCTGATCATCTGCATCGATGGGATCACCATCCTTCCTGTTCTCCAAGCCCGCAGCTTGGGCTTCATCTTTGATACGCACCTCTCTTTTAAATCTTACATTGACTCTGTGGCCAAATCCTGCCGATTCACTCTCCACAACATTGCCCGCATCCGCCCCTTTCTCTCAATCTCCTTGGCCAAAATCCTTGTTCATGCCTTGGTTCTCTCTCGCCTCGACTACTGCAACCTCCTACTTGCTGGGCTCCCTCGCTCTCACCTGTCCCCCCTTATCGCAATCCAAAACTCCGCCGCCAAGGTCATTCACTCTGCCCGTCGCTTCGACCATGTGCAGCCTCTCCTCCTCTTCCTTCACTGGCTCCCCCTTCCTGAACGTATCCTGTTTAAACTCCTGGTTTTCACGTTCAAATCACTCCATGACCAAGCTCCCCCTTACCTCTCGGACCTAATTTCCCTACGCACTCCTGCACGAGCTCTCCGCTCTTCCTTTGTCCCCTCCCTCGCTTTCCCCCGTTTCTCCTGCTCGCCTAACCGCCTTCGACCCTTCTCCCTCGCTGCCCCCCATGCCTGGAACTCCCTCCCTGCCCACATCCGCCTTGCTTCCTCTCTCCGCTCCTTCAAATCCCTCCTCAAGACCCACCTTTTCCTTGCTGCCTTTCCCAATGCCTGTTAGTCTTTCCCCGTACACTTACTGTCGGCCCTCGTCTGCTGACTGCTGCTACCAACCTCTTTGTAACCAAGCCAAGCACACGCACCTGAGATTTCGCATCCGCTTGAATGTTTGCTTGTCTTCTCCCGTCTCTCCCACTGTCCCCTCTCCATATCTCCCCCACCTTTGTCTTTTAGATTGTAAGCCACCGGCAGGGACCGCATCTAATTCTACGTTCTGTACAGCACCAGGTCACACGACTGGCGCTATATAAATGTTTATAATAATAATAATAACAACAACCCAGGGCCAATAGAACACATGCTTCCTCTGCCCCATGTCCCCAACCCCTGATACTGTCAATGAATACCTGTCAAACCAGCCAGCAGCATTCCAGGATTGAGACCAGCGCTCACGTCAGCCCAGAGAGCTGCCTGCCTCCCACTCCGCCATTGGTAATGGGTGCAGCTCCTCTGGTGGCCAACACATGAAGCCTACTTTTGTTTTTCTGTGCAGTAAACAAGCAAAGGCCACGAAAAGATCTGCTAGGGGAGGGGTATTCACCATCAGCCCTGATGCCCGGGGGTAGGATGATGGATTGCGCGACACGAGGTCTGTGGTTTTCTGTGGCACTAAGCCTGGTTCTGAGGGAGGATGTGCATGGCACCAGGTCTGTGGATATTTCTACCTGGCTTCCTGGATTGAGTGGTGCCAGGATGATATAGTTCTTGTCCCCAGTGGAGGAGGGCCGTGAAAGTGGTGGCATGGTGTGCTGGCTCCCCTTCCCCAACTCTGTGTAGCGCTCCCAGCCATTGAGCACTAGCCCATCGCTCCCATCATACAGAATGTGGCAGCTCTGGCGCTGCTCAGGACGTGGTGGCATGGTGCTGTTCTTCTCACGCTTGTTTGGTGGGGACTGCAAGTCATAAGCGGATTTGCAGGAGGAGCGGCGGATCATGCCTTCCAGGCCGGGCTTGACCTGAGGAACAATCCTCCAGACTAGCAGTATGATCTCCCGAGGGCAGTTCCTGGGCACAGAGACAGCACAGGCATGGTCAGACCCATGGACTGGCCGAGGCACAGCAAGCTCCCTGGGCAATAACTGGATCCACCCAACCTCTGAACCCCCTTATTTGGGAAGCAAAGAGAATGCCCTACCCCAGCTCCTGCCTCCCAGAAACTCCCCCTTCCCATCAGAGACCCTCATAGCCCTTCTCCCCAAGACCCTCTCTCTCTGTTGTTCAATATCATCTCCCATCCCCTTTAGAGAACCCCTCAAAGCCCCCACCTCCTCCTCCCTCTCAGAGTCGCCCCCCCCCCCGCCCTAGTCTCTCTTCCCCACAGAGAGACTACCCTCATGGGCCTCCCCTCCCAGACTTTTCCTCACAGCCCTCCCCTCCCCCCCAGAGATTCTCCTCATGGCCCCTTTGCCTCTCCAGTTCCCCCCCTCAGAAATTCCCCTCGCAGCTTTCCCCTTTTCTGTGAATCTCCCCCTCACAGCTCTTGCCTCCTCTTTCCCACTCAGACTCCCCCTCAGCCTTCCCCACACAAATGGGCACCATGGTACTTGAATACCCCTCCCTCCAAGCAGTTCCCCCCCCTCCCCACCTCCACCCTTCCAACTTCACCACATCTGGGCAATGGAGCTGTCCCCACCCCAAAGCACTATGTGCTGCATAGTCACCGAATCTCATGTGCCAGGTCTACACATTTCCAGTGCTCGACAGGCTTCTTGTTGAGCTGCAGCACAGTGTCCAGCTGCTGCAAACCAGCCCTCTCTGCTGGACCACCTAAGGGAGAAAAGCTGAATGCCAATGAACCTTCCCCAGGCAGAGAGAGGAATCTGGGCCAAAAGGGTTGGGGGACAAGACTGATGCTGCACGTGGGGATGTATGCCCTGCCCACAGTTTGTGCCCAATCCCCTCCTACCAACAAGCAGCCAAGTCAAACACTGCTTTGTTATGAATTAGACACCTGCCCATTTGGATCTTTTCCGAGTCCATCAAGCCTTAGTTTGAAGGAGCTGCTGCCCAGTCGTCTGACTGTAACAGCTTGTGCTCTCCATTGTTTGCAAACAAACAAGAGTAGGCAGTCCTGGGCATGAGAGTCACCATGATGGCAGTCTAGAGAATGTGGTTGCCGAGTTAGTCCCAAATGTGAGAAATGGAGGCAAAGCAGTTCAGAGGATCTCGTTCGCTACATTAGCTTCTGTTGGTTCAGGCTTAAACCTTCATAACAGAGAGAATCCCCTGGTATAAGACTGGGGATAAGACTGGGCATGACAAAGAGCCTGATGCAGCCTGAAAGCTGCATTCATGCATCAGTGTCATCCCTCCTTCTATTTCCTATGTTTCCCATTTTTCTTTTTCATTGGAATTGTTTACACCTGTGCCTTCAGCATCTAGCCACGGGATGCCAATATTTTTCAAAGCTTATTAAAATCAGCTTTTTTGAAGTGCAAGATCCTTGTTATACTTCCTTTGATGTCCTAATATCCTCTCACACAAAAATATTCCCCCAGGGAGGGCACCACCACCGACGGGAAGAGTCAGTGACTCTATTAGTAGCGAGTCATTTGATTATTAGAAATATAGGAAGTTGGTAGACAGCTTAATAAAAAATGGAATTATTAGCCATCTAGACAAACATGATATGAGGGGGAAGAACCAACATGGCTTTTGCAAAGGGAAGTCATGCCTCACAGAAGTAGTAGAATTCTTCAGAGGTGTCAACACATGCTGATAAGTGTGATCCAGTTGAAATAAGGTATTTGAATTTTCAGAAAGCCTTTGATAAGGTCCCTCGACAAAGACTTTTAAGTAAACTAAACAGTCTTGGGATGGAAAGGATCAGTAAGTAATTGGTTAACTGATAGGAAAGAAAGGGAGCAGGAATCAACATTCACATAACCAGTGGGGTGCCACAGGGATCTGTTTAACATATTCATTAATGATCTTGAAAGAAGGATGAAGAGTGGGTTGACTAAATTTGCAAGCGATACAAAATTGTTCAAAATAGCTAGGTCCAAAGCAGATTGTGTGAACATCTGAGATATGCCTGGAGAGAGATGGATGCACTAGTCAAAGAGAATGTTTGTTTCTGCAAATATTACCTGAAAACACCATTTAATCTGGCATTGCTTAATGACATTGAAATCATTACCCTCATGGCTAGAATTGAGCTGGAGCAGTGAAGGAGGAAAAGGTGGCGGACACTTCTGCTGTAGAGACCTTAGCAGCTGTATAGAGAAGGTAGTAGTAGAGGGTGTTATCGGTAGTAAGATGTTGGTACAGAAACTGCTGTTCTGGAGTCTGTGAAGTTAATTCACAGGGTCACAATAGCAAGCTGGTTTACAGAGACCTGTGGTATCACTGGTTTTGGCTCAAATCAGAATAAGTCCTGCAGAAGATCTGGATCTGATTGGATTGGATCCAAGTGTGTAACGCAAGGGTAGGAAATCCCTGGCCTGTGAACCAAGTCTGGCCCCTGGCTAGTTTTTATACAGCCCCTTTTCAAGTCTGGGATCTGGGTTCTGGGATCTAGCCCTAGAACCTAGCCTCAAGCACTGAAGGAGCATGATCAAGGAGAAAAGGAAGCAGAGATGAGGGCATGCACTCGAGAACAGGGGATAGATCCATGGTATAGATCCATGATTTGACGGTCCCATTCCTTCTTTCCCCCAACCTTAGCACACCCCATAGGTGCCCTCCCCATGGCTCATGTCTGGACTGTGGTGCTGGTACTAATTTTCAGAATGGCCCACAGGAGGGAAAAGGTTCCCCTCCCTGACATAAGAATTGCTGAGTGGTAAGCAGAGTGGTCCAAGCTCCAGAATGGGCAAAACTGACCCCTTGAAGGCCACCTCTGCCTTTAAGTCTTCTGAAAGAGAAGACATCTCTTTTGGAAATGGATTGGAAGTGGGTCCCAGTCCTCATGTGGTGAATACCTCGCCAAGGGCACAAGGAGGCAATATGCTTAGGGGAGTCAGACACTGCTTTGTCCAGCCCTGTGGAGATAGTGGTTAGAGGAACAGACTCGGTTTTGACTCGGTTTTCTGCCTGGCAGAGTTACCAGACTTGCATGCCTGAGGTCACAGGTAAATACTTGCAGGCCCAGGCCCTGGGAGGGGTAGGTCGCTGCAGTTTACTGCCTGCATTCTTCACCATTATGTAACAGAGTGTAAGGGTAGGTTTTCTGCACTCCACTGAGGCCAGACGACATGGGATCTTACCAAAATCCTTTATTATACAGTCCACATACAGGGTTTACGGGTTGCCTCTTCCTTTTGCTAGACCTGGCTCGGCATAATCCCTCCCAGTCAGGTATCAAAACCCCATAGTCTCTTGCAGAGTACGCTGTAGGTTGCACCTCTACTGACCAGGCACAGTCCCTCCTGAAGCCAGCATCCGAGGCAGGGCCCTCCCTGACTCCTGCCTCTATCAACAACCTCTTCTCAACTGAGCTCCAAGCTCAGTCTCTTGAGTTCTGAGGCGGTTCCAACACACCCAGACTTACCTGCTCCTTAGCCTGGCCAGTGGCTAATGCAACTGGGATACCTGCCCTGCTACAACACGATTTAACCTCTTTGATGCTAGCAAGCAAGGTGACTGCTACTGTTTGGGATCCGAGACTCTGCGTGGAACATGGGCAAATGGGGCAGTATTAACCCTTTCTCCCTTAGGATGTGGAGGACAACAGATCTTTTCTGTTTGGTACTTTGCAAAGAGGGAGAGGCACTTCCCTCTCATGGGAGCATGTCTGTGCACTGCATTTGGCCAGCAACACTGGTAAGGAGAAGTTTATTTCTGTTTCTGGGAAAGGAAGGCAGGTTTATTCCTGGTTACCAGCTCGCGGAAGCACACTGGTGGTTACTTTCAGCACAAGGGGGGCCAGTGCAGCCTCTTCTAGATTTTCTTTGGGTTAAGTGCACACTGAGGATCGCTGAGTCAGCATTAGGCAAGACTGTTCATGAAAACCTGTTTTCTGGTGTCATTAGGAACAGTAGCCTGAGACACACACAGATAATTGCTTCTGCCCTTCCTCAAAGGTGGGGGGCCGCAGGCTCATAGGCCGCGCCTGCCTAGAGCAAGAGGCGGGACACGATTGGGGGTGAATTTTTCCGTCTCGGGGCTGCAGGCCCGGAGGATGGAGAAGCAGCCGTGCAGGAAAAACCTAGACCCCGGCGGTTGCTGATTGGACGGTTGGGCCACGTGGGCCCTGGCCACATGGGCGGAGCCTATCTCCGCATCTATCCAGGGCTCCAGCCTCAGTTGCAGGCTGGAGCCGAAGAAGCAGCAGCAGCACCCGCCTTCCCCCTCCCCCTCCCCCCATGCACTGTAGACTTTTGCCGGTCGCCAATGCAGGGCCAGGAAGGAATTTTTAAGGGAATCCTAATCGGGCCATCAGAACAGGTTTCCCATTTTTTGCCTTCCTTGAAGTGCTGGGCAATTGGTCCAATTTGCTTATCTACGCTGTAGAAATAGGGGTGTGTTGTGCCTGCTTCCAATTTGTCGCACTCTGGCAGGGGTCCAGTACTGAGGGTTAAAGCATAGAATAGAATTTGATAAAGCACGAGTCATCTCCTTAAGAGATGGGGAGGCCACGCCTACCAGAAAAGCAGGGGTATGGCAACTGGCGGGGTATCCTCCCTGGGAGGGGTGTCCAGCGAGGACGGTAAGGACAGGTATGGGGCCTGCAGGCACCCTCCTCCTTACTCAAGTCCGGAAGAACTTTGGTCCCCCTCACCCGTGGCAAGTGCCACGATGAGGGGGAAACGTTGTGTTTGTCAGTGGGGTGGTAATCGAGGGTATATCGAAACCACCCCTGAGTTGTTTGTGTTATGGAAATTTCAAGTATTGGACCCACATCACGAGATTTCCCCCACCTAATTCAATTATAATTGGTTTAATAAAGAGTGCGGCCGTTTATGCCCAAGACTTGGTGTCCTGTCTCCTTCGATGCGTCGGCAAATGTAGGTGTTGGCGAAAGATGGTAAGACAGAGTTGGAAGCTCAGCAAGTGCTCCTAAATAAACGCGCCCTTTTCCCCTGTTTGTGCCGATACTTTGCCTGGTGTGGGGCACCAAGATGCATGCTGAGATGTAGGAGATATAGCTATAGTTCCGACTTGTTACATGCTGAGGAAGAGTCTTGTGGAAGTTGCCATATTGGAAAGTTAGTTGGTGCAATAAAAGGTTCACCTTCATCTCTTACATTTGGGACCAACACAACAACCACACTTTCTCTCTAGAGATGTAGGAGGAGCAAATTAGAGGTGAGAAATTAACAGGAAAGGGAGACATGAAAAACCCTTTCTGGGGGTGCCACTGCTCAACGGTTTGTCTTTGGTTTTCTGTAACATGGTTAGGAGGAAGCTGGCAGTTTAATTACATGACAGATGTGGTCTTACACCTCACTTAGACTATGGGTGCTACAGAGAAATGTATTTTGCAAGTTAGCTGACTGGTAGTAGTTGTCTTGGTTCTGACATTTGAGACATATCCATTTACAAGAAAGTTTGAGGTCACATCTTAACACAGTTTAATTGCACACAAACGCAGTCATTGACAATGTACAATTGTCTTTCAGTCTACTATTTTTTATATAGTACCAGCAATTGTGTCCCAAACACAATTAGGGACAGGTTCCTGCTCCAAGGGGCTTACATGTGCCTAGTTTAGAAACAAGGGGAAGGGGGGAGATCTTGAAGGATAAGATGTTATAAGCAGAAGCATAAATGAGTAATCTATGGTGGTGAGGAGCTAGAGAAAACCTGACAGAAGATGCAAGCTTTTAAAATAGATTTGAAAGTCAGGAAGGAGGGAGCAGAGTTTATGTGCTCAGAGAAGGAGTTCCAGGCATAGGGGATAGCATGAGTGAGGCGCAACGATGGTTTATGGAGCAGGAGACTTTGGGTATTTTCAGACATTACGAGATCATGGTCAACCACGGACAATCCCCTGTGGTGGTGGATGGTCCTGTAACGTCTGGTTGCTCGCCGCCAGATGTTCACCACGGTGAACCACCAGCGGTGAGCAAAATAACCACACTTTCGAGGATGGTCCGGGCACCATCTCCAAAAGCGTGGTTAATTGAACCACGGCCCGGAATCGGCGGATGGTAACATCTGTTACCGCTGCCGATTCCAGGTCATGGCCCAGCCCCCGGGATGGAATCAGGCGCAGAGGCCAGATTGGTCGCTACGCCCGCCCGTCTCCAGAAGGGCAGGCTGCTGGAGGGAGCGGGAGGGGGGGCAGGACTGTGCAGTCGCACGTTGCCCCGCGCAGCCCCACCCCCTCTCCAGATTCCCTGCCGGAATCAGCTGGCGCATCTGTTGACGGGCCGTTTTGATTCCGGCGGGGAATCAAAAGGTGATTCCATGCCGGGGCCAATAGGCACCCCGTCACGTCTGAAATCACCCTTTGAGGAAGGCAAGAGGGGTGGCAGAGGAGGAGCCAAGTTCCCAAGTGGGAACATAGCAGGAAATGAGGGCAGAAAGATAGGGTGGAATAAGACCATGAAGAGCCTTGAAGGCAAGGGCAAGGAGTTTGTGCTGGATGCAAAGGGGTAGATGGAAACAGTGGAGGATCCACGCGGAGGGTGAGGCAGATGATCTTGGCAGTGGAGTGTTGAACAGAAGTAAGAGGGTCAAAGCGAGAGCAGGGAAGTTCAGTAAAAAGGAGGTTACAGTAGTCAAGGTGAGATGACTGGAGGATAGACTCATCTTAGCTGTGGATAAGGTAAGGAAAGGCTATAGTTTAGCAATGTTACATTGGGGAAAAGAACAGACCTTAGCAAATGAGATGCACAGGAAAGGGAGGAGTCAAAGATGAATCCCAGGCAACAAGCCTGGAAGATATCATCAATGGAGATAGAGTGAAGAAGATGATTGGGGAGTAGGGGGTGGGAAGATGAGAATTCAGTCTTGTACATGTTAAGATTAATGTTAAATCTAATGCCTACAGTGTTAAACTGAGGGGAGGAGTGACAGGAGATTAAGATCTGTGTCATATTACATGCTTATGGCTATCAGAAATCGTCTACCTTCCCTGTAATTCCAATATGCATGTATGTAAACCAGTCATGTTTGTTGTCATTTCAAACCTCATGAATTACCGAGTATAATGATATAACAATAAACCAAATCAGATTTAGAAAATAAAACTTATGTATATAACTTTGTATGAGTCACAAGAACAGCCTTGAAGCCAAACAGAGTTAATTAGAGAAATCCACAAACCTTGGAGTCACAGCCCAGGAAACAATAATATACAAAGAAACTACACAGATGTGGCAGTGTCACCAAACTCCCTCAGCAAGGAAGAAATGAGAAAAAATTCCTATCCTCTGAAAGTTTTTTTTAACAAAAAAAAAAAATCAGTCCAACCATAAGAGATGGGTACAGACCCACTGCTCTTACCCGAGTCTACAGCCTGCACACGGACTGGAGAATCACAGCAGATGGTGAAGCCAAACCCATCCTGTCCCCGAGGGATTGTAATCTGAAAACAGAACACAGTGTTGGGAGGCAGTTCCTGTGCAGATGCAACAGAACCTACTCCTCCCCCTGAACTCCCAGTGCCCACAGCATCAGTAAGAGAGGGTAGATGTGCTGCTTTGGGAAGAAGTCTTAACTTTGTAGGGCACTGTGCAAAAGATCGCGCTCCAAAGTCCATATTACAGCTCTGTATACAGCCTGTCCTGTACTGCAGTCAAGGCAATTAAAAGGGGCATTTCCAAGCATGGGCTATTGGGCACTGCAAGTCGGCAGTTTCTTTTGGTTACGAGGCAGCTTGTTTGGGATGGAGGGAGGATGGGCAAGGCATAAGGCTAGAACCCAGGAGGACTGGGTCTTTTCCTGATTCTGAGAATGACTTCCTGGAACAAGGCATATAATCTCCCGGAGCCTCAGTGCCTGCATGCAATATTCTTCCATTCCCACCTGGGCTCTGCGAGACTGGGAGCATTATTATCTGTAAAGCATATGAGACAAAAGAGGATGCATATGTATTAACATCCCACTATTCTGTGCTAATCTCCTGGTATGGTTTAAGTAAAGTCTGATGGAAAAAGATGACATGTTAATGGAGGATTTTCATTTGCAATCAGGAAACCAGCTACAAGCAGCCATGTCTGCTTCGAACCTAAAAGCTGCGTGTGACTGTTAGCAGAGCAAAAGTCATCACTTGGATATGAATTTCCAGTGTAAAACTCAGCCACCATTCCTATAAATGCTTGGCTATTCCAGAGAGATTTGTCCAGTTTCTTGTTTTACTAACAAGGAGAAAGATAGTCTCCAATGATTTCTGGTAATAAATAGCCAGAAGGGAGGGTGCCCTTCTGTGATCAACCAAAATCCTGTCTACAGTCACAATCCTCAAGCCACTTACTGCAGAGGAGTCCCAACAAAGGCCAGAGAAAATTTAATCTTCTTTGTATCTCTGGGTCTCACAAAATAGTCAAGACGGAATCACAACGGCACTTGGTTTCTGGAAGCTACAGCCTGTGTTTCGGGCATTGCAATGGCTCTCAAGGGCTTGTCCCCCGCTATGGATGTAAGAGATGGGCAGGCCCAAGACAGCAGGAAGGGACCCGGCACTTCTCCAGAGTAGTCCCACAGCCCAATAGGGCTCAGCTCCACTTGGTAGAAACCTTCTCCCCTTTTTCCCCAAGCACCCACCCTTTACCCTGGTACAGATGACAGATGCTGTTAGTCCAGGAGGGGTGTCTTGTGTCACTCAGTTAGCACGATTCCCTCCTAGGCCACAAGCCTGTAGGAACCTGACAGATCTGCACCTGCAAGGCACAGAGCTGCTGATCTTTCCAGCACAGGCAGCTTTTTCCTCCTGCTGCCCCTGCAGAGCAACCCAGGCAGAGGGGAGAGAGCCAGGGTCCTTGTGGAGGCATGTTGAGGCAGGGAGACTAACTCCATCTAGACAGGGGAGCTCATCCATTGCAGTGAAGGAAGTGCAGTGCCCCCTCTCCTTCATGCACACACTTGCTCCCCCTCCTTCATGCACACACTTGCTCCCCCTCAAATCAAATTCCTGATTTGATCCCTCACCTAAACCAAACCAAGAATCCTATTTCAGACACGGGGGAGCTGCTGTCCAAAACTCCAGCCCCACCACATTGCCAGAGATATAATATCAAGAGCAAAGAGACACACAGGTGACTAGATAGGAGGACAAAGAACAGAACCTCCTCACGTGGAGCATGTCTGGGCTCTGGGATCCCAGTCCGAGTCAGACAGAACAAGTGTCTGGCAGCCTCTTTCTCCCAAAGGGACGCTGGTCTCAAACAGCGGCAGCGTACTGGGGCTTTCGTACGGCAGTGCTGCCTGCTAGTATATAGGGAAATCTCTCCACTGGGCCCAGCTGTGTACATATTGCCTAGGGATAGCACTGACACTCATGCCAGTGGGGCAGGTGTCTGTGCTGTCCTCACAGGGTTAGCTCAGTCAAAAACCTTGCCCCACACACCAGCCCCACTTGGGGAACACTGGCAAACGGCCCCCTAGGGACAACCTGATGCTCAAAGCGAGAAGAGCAAACAGACAAGCACACACACACTTCACTCAGGCACAGGGGATTTGGATTGGCTCCACAGACCTGTCTGTACTGCCGCTCCGAGCACACCTTGCACAGTCCATTGAAGCGATTCATGGTGAAGGGCTCCAGACTCACAGCTAGCCCATGAAAACGAAATTCTCCGAACAGCAGCAGCAGCAACCCCAGTCTCCTTGCAGCAACAACAGTGTGGAGCAAGCCACAGAGAAACTGGTATGACCGCCCATGGGAACACAGCTCCAGAGAAGAATGGCAGGAAGCCACCTCTCACCTCCCCAGCCCCTGTCTGTGCCGTGTGCCTCTTTACGATAAGCCAGAGGCTTCCTGAAACTCCAAGTGACAAGCCAGAGAGAGAGTTTTATATTAAAATTCCTGTCAACTCTTTAGTATTCCCCAGTCCCTTTCCTATTGATGTGGCTTTTGTTCCCGCCGCATTCTTAGGCGCTCAGAGCACTTTATTAGTGCCATGTTCTCACAAACACTGGGAGGACAACGTTTAAGCACATTTCACTAGTGCTACCTGAACCTCATTAACAAGGCTCCGTGCAGGAAGGGTATGAAGAGATGGAAACGTGCATTAGGAAGCCAAAAAAAAATTTATTTCCACAGAATTCACTCACACACACACACACACACACACACACACACACACACTCCTGCTTTGTGTTTATGGGGCAGAGGGGACATAAGCCCCCAATGTGGAGGGGTCAAGCTAGTTGGCACAGTCTCATTTCCAGAAGTGAGGACAAAACAAAGCTCTTAATCAATTCAGCTTTGAAGTGCAACACCGGATTATAGGCTACAGGCTCTTTCAAACTCCAGCAGCAGCCCCAGGAGTGGCACACCCAACCCCATTTCAATGCTTCAGCCAGAGTCACGTCCACCGCAGCAAACATTTAAGTCCACAGGGAGGGAGTGTCTGTACCCAGCACCCTGGTGTGTGGAGAGAAAGGAGAGTACAGTTCGATGAAGATACCAGGGCTGGTGCTTCCTGCCACTCTTCAGGAGAGAGTTTGCTTTACAATTTAGAGTAGCTAACACCATCTGGTGGGCCTGATACTTCAGCCAGCTTGATGCTGGTCAAACTGCACTGGTGACTCCATCTCAGCCTGATGGACCACTCCTAAAGCCATCAGGGATTGAGTGACAGGAAAGCAGGGCCAAGGGGGCTTGGGGATTTTAGTCTAGCCCAGTCTCAAGATCTCACTGAAAGTGTGTCTGTGGTAAGCAGCAGAGCGGAACCCAACCTTGATAAATCAGAGCCTGCCAGGCCTGGCTTCTGACAGGAGTTACGTGTTTGTGCTGCCATTTCCCATCTCTGTTTCCCCTCTCAGGCTCACCATCCTGAAAGCAAACGATTAAAAGCCCACTGGAAACATCCAAGGTTGGCAACGTAGCCTGCCCAAGCAAATCAGCACCTGCATGGCAAGGGCCTGAAAAAAAGGGCTCATTCAGTAGCACGGGCGAGAAGAACCCAATGCCCTTTCTCTGGGGCCAGAGCAGGGCTCTCTCCCTAGTCTCACCTCACCAGCGTGACACCAGCCTCAGCCAGTGCCACCAGCGCTAACGACGTCTTCCTGGCCTCTCAGGATTGGGTGCTTGCTACAGCCCCTGGCAGGAGAATCGCACCTCACATTTACAGCACAAGGAGTGTGCTTCCAGCCTGCTAGCTCTTGAGAGAGAAACAGAACCTACAGGGGATCTGCAGGTCCAGAATCCAGACCCATTTCTGAAGAACATCAGCTGACCAAGTCAGGCTCATGAGACGAAGGAGCATGTCCTGGGGCTGGCAGCACAGCACGTTCTTAGCTCCCATCCTTCAGTTTGGGTCTGTTATGGCCAGTTTTCTCTATGCTTCACTGTCAAAGCCCCATCCACACAACAAAAATAACCCTCCTGTGACCTAACTCATAACAGCACACGCTTTGCAACCTGCCAATGCAGCAGGGGTGGTAGAGCTGAGCCTGGGGGTCAGCTCCTGCCTAAACACTCATCAGGGATTAGAATCACAGAACAAGAAGGGATCCCAAGAGCCATCGAGGCCAGCCAGACACATGGCACAGGATCTGCCAGCACATGCTTGCTCAGCCAACATCTTTCTAAAAACATCCAGTAATGGAGAATCCACAGCTTCTACATTTAGCCTGTTTCATTGCCTGAATGTTTTTTACAGTCAGGAGGTTTTCCCTGGGATTCAATCTAAATTAGAGATGAGGTTTACACCCTGTCCCTTGGCAAAATTATTGCTTCCCATGGATTCCAATATCATCTCTACGCTGATGACACCCAACTCTATCTTTCTACCCCCTCTCTCTCCTCTTCTGTCCACTCACGCCTCGTCAACTGCCTCTCTGATATCTCCGCCTGGATGTCCCGACGTCAACTCAAGCTCAACATGGCCAAGACCGAATTCCTCATTTTTCCTCCCTCCTCTTCCTCTCTCTCTAACCTGCCCATCTGCATCGATGGAGTCACCATCCATCCGGTTCTCCAAGCCCGTAACTTGGGCTTCATCTTTGACATGCACCTCTCTTTTAAATCTTACATTGACTCTGTGGCCAAATCCTGCCGATTCGCCCTCCATAACATTGCTCGGATCCGCCCCTTTCTCTCAACCTCCTCGGCCAAAACCCTTGTTCATGCCTTGGTTATCTCTCGCCTCGATTACTGCAACCTCCTCCTTGCTGGCCTCCTTCGCTCTCACCTGTCCCCCCTTATCGCAATCCAAAACTCTGCTGCCAAGGTCATTCACTCTGCCTGTCGCTTCGACCATGTGCAGCCTCTCCTGTTTTCTCTTCACTGGCTCCCCCTTCCTGAATGTATCCTGTTTAAACTCCTGGTTTTCACGTTCAAATCGCTCCACAACCAAGCTCCCCCTTACCTCTTGGACCTAATCTCCCTAAGCACTCCTGCACGCGCTCTCCGCTCTTCCTCTGTCCCCTCCCTCACTCTCCCTCGTTTCTCCTGCTCACCTAATCGCCTTCGACCCTTCTCCCTCGCTGCCCCCCATGCCTGGAATTCCCTCCCTCCCCAATAATAATAAATAGTGAATATCCAGGGTAAACATCGTATCTGACAATATCTACTACAGGATTAAAAGCAGGGTAAAGAGAGAGAGCGCATCATTTTGAAACGAACCTCTCAGAAAGGAGGCAGGGGCACAGACGGAGGACTGGAACCCAGGACTCCTGGTGAAGGTGCCCCAAAGCATAGCCACTGGGCCACACTGGCGGTGCCTAATAAAGGTCTCCCAACCAGCTATTTAAGCAAGCAATATGCAACACTCTCCTCTGTGACTAAATGAAGGAGAGGCCAATACTTGGCAGAGCTGCAAAATGGAAATTGGAAGCTCACAGTCCCTTTTAGATAAAGGGACATATATATGTGTTATCTGCTTCCATTGTTTTAAATTTGCTTTTTTACAAAATGTCAACTCCACACACTAGAGAATCTACTGCGTATGAAAGTAATCCCTATGTTACTGTTTTAACAAGAAAACTTAAATATGAAGGCACTCACACTCTTAGCCCATTACAAAAGTTCTGTATGCCCATTTCCCTTTTCTGAAAGCTTAATTTTAAAAGAAGGGGTCATTTACACACACAGGCATGCTTTTAAATCCAAAATGGATATTTGGTCAGATATTCATTTCAGGATGGATATGTATGTGGATACGTCCCTGGACAAACACATCATAGACCCATTCAGTCCCTATGCACCTACATGTTGTGCTCTAATTCAGCTCTCTTGCTTGCCACGTAAGGGACCCGCTGTCACGTCAGTGCCCCATACACATCCTGCTCCTCTGTCACATCCTCCTTCCAGCACTGCAGCTCCTCATCCATTGTCCCATTTCTACATAAATGTCCCTGCACTTCCCTTGCTTTGCCTGGCCTCACCTCCTCACCCTGCCATGCTACGTCCTGCCTTCCTATTCCAGTAACTATTGTGGGGTGGCTTGTGCTCAGTCTCTCAGTAGACAAGGGCCTCAGCCCAAACTGAACAAACTGGCAAGGAGCGGGGTCGCACCCACCTTGAGTTGCTCCATGGGCTCAGAGTGCTGGCTTTCTAGTACAGCCCCCGGGGTGGCCAGCAACAGCTCTGCAATACAAAAGGAGAGGTGTGTCATCAAGGCACCGCACAGTCCCCAAGCGGCCAGTATCTCTCGCTGGACACTCGGATTCCACAGCTGCCTCAATCTCCAACCCCAATCCAGACACCCACACTACACCACAACTCCTCCCCAGAGATACCTACACCATACCTCTGCCTCTCCTCAGACACACCACTGTCCCCCTTAGACACCCCCACCATCACACCACCCCCAGATACACCCCTGCCCCCCAACACCCACACTATCATCCACCACCAGACACCCATGCCATGACACCACCTCCTCACAGGATACCTACACTACCCTGACCCCCAGACAGCCAGGCCACACTGTCTCCCCTTCCCCACAGACCACCAGGGAACATCACTATTTCTCCCCCATCCCCAGATACCCAAACCATACCACCACCAGACACCCACACCACCCCCCTGCCCACCCTGGATAACTACACTACGTTGCCACCACCCTAGACACCCACACCAACACACCTTGGACACCCACATCATACCAACACTTCCACCCTGCCCCTCAAAGCACTGGCAACGCTCCACTGCTTCCCCAGACACACTGCTGCCCCTCCAGTCACCCATACCACATCACTACTCCCCACTGGACACCCTCCTCATACCACCACCCTCCCCTAGGAAACCTACTTCACATGCTGCCACGCACTCTCAGACACCCACGCCATACCAACAGCCCGCAGCCCAGACAGCTACACCACTCACCCACCCCCATCAGACACCCACGCCATATCAAACAATCCCAAACCCAGACACCTACACCACGTGTCACTGACCCATACGCCCACACCCTGCCAACACCCTCTCCACCCCCCGCCACCCACAACATACAACCAGCCCTCCCCCTGCTGGAAGCACATGGCACACAGACAATCTTGCTTGAAATTCATTTTGTGCGTGACTTGGAACCTGGGCTTGTATGGCAGCGAGCTCAGATCAGGTCTGCAGGAAGCAGAGCCAACTCTGGCTCCAGGTCTGGCATGGGGCACATATGATGCTGGTCTGAGGCTGCTTGCTGTAGGAGGGGAATTGGTTTTCCAGGGTTTTTACCCACTCAAGGCTCCCACCCACACCCCACCTCTTTTCATGGGCTCCTTGAAGACCTCTATACTGGACAGGGAGGACTGGGCATTTTACCCATTGAGTGGGTAAAAACTCTGCACCTCTTGGCTGTTTCGTGCCACTCAAATGTGCCTTCAGACAGACAACACTGCATTCCAGCACTAGTCAAGCCCCCATAGTGATAGGTTCACAAGGAACCAAAATTTAGTAGGGGAGGAGGCTTCTTCCCATGCTCCAAACTTGAGGGAGTGGGGACAGTTCTCCTCCAACTCCATGCCATTTTCACTCATGGTTTCAAGTAGCCAGAGATATTAGCAAAGCTGAACTTTCTCCATCTCCTGCCTTGCTCACGGCATTCGGACCTGTGACAGCAACAGCAAGGACATGGGCCAGGAGGTCTCTGGAGAGGGGGTGGGTGGGATTTCCTCCTACTCGTCCCCAGAGCATGGCTTTTCCATAGGCCTGGCTCACACCAGCAGAGACCATGGATGAGGCAAGTCCAAGAGCAATATGGGATTATGGAACTCCTATTTCTTTAGGCATGAAATTTTAGCTGGAGAGCAGAACAGGCAACCCAACTAGGAAGCCAGGCAGCAGTCTCCCTTCTGGAATGGCTGCACCAGGCCCTGCAGAACAAGCAAACGGAATAATTCCACGCTGGTCAGCAGTGCCATAGCAAAGTTTTCGTGGACAAAACACCAAATGTGTGGGGGGGGTGGGGGGGGTATATAAATTGAGAAGTTATAGAAAATTAAAGCCAAATGAGTCATTCAGTCATGTCTAATTTTAGCAATAAGCCCTTCACATTTTACAAATCTGAATGCTTATTTAGTTAGCAGTGGCAACATAAAACATTGGTAATTTACCTTAACATTCAATTGCGGCATGTGGTAGAGCAATGCAATATGCTGAAGTCAAAATTCTTGGGGCCCAATCCAATGGCCCACATGCGCCAACACCTATGCACACTGCACAGCCGGACCATACACGCTCAGGCATGCATGTGTGCTGAGTGCACAGCACAAATGCGCTGAGCAAAGGCACGACCTGATCCGATGCAACCCCCAAGCCCAGATGTCCTGCAGCCCGGGGGATGGAGCAGAAACCATGCCTGCTTCATTCCCTGGGCCACAAAAGATTGTTCTATATGCTGCTATGATGGATTTTGTTGAATCCTCTTTGATCTGCTTATTCTCTTGTTCTCTTATGGCCAACGCTTGTTTTAGCAGCAGTCAGTGGGAAAGGCAAGCCCCCACTACGGAAGAGATGCAGCACCATCAGGGGTCGCAGCGGCCCGGGTTGCACCTCCGCCTGGTGCAGCTGTGCTGTGCACGTAGCATGCATGCACACCTGAGCGCGTGCATTCAGGTCCAGGCACTGCACCTGCAGTCAGCGCATTCACTTTAAAAATTTGGAAAATAAATTTATTTTTAAATAACTTTCTGGTTTTTTTAGATGAAAAGTCATCTACCATATCATCAAAATCTATGTTCCTTGCCCAAGAGAGCTCAATTGAAATAACAGCCAACCCAGAAAGTCTTTCTTGGGATGCTGTCATTCTCAGGTGCTACTTTATTAGAATCCTAGAACTGCAAGTGAGGGTTGGAAGGGACATCAATGGTCATCTCGTCCAACCAACTGCTCCAAGGCAGGGTATCCTCTGCCTACAGCATTGCAGACTGATGCTTGTCCAGTCGGGTTTTGAAAACTTCCAAGGAAGGAAATTCCACAACCTCCCTGGGGCAGCTTATTCTATTACCTAACAGTTCTCACAGTTAGGAAGTTTTTCCTAATATTTAACCAAAATCGACACTGCTGTAATTTAAGTCCATTCTCTCTTGTTCCGCCCTCTGTGACTGCAGAGAAGTAGTGTTTAGTTGTTTACCATCATTTTGTGGCTCCCTTTTAGATACTTGAAAGTGCTATCATGTCCCTCCTTAGTCTTCTTTTCTGTAGGTTAAACATATCCAGTTCTTTCAGCCTTTGCTCACAAGGCCCGTCTTCCAGCTCCTTCATCATTCTATAAGGGTTGGATTAATTCTTAGGGGAAGTAGGTCCATAAGTGACGATTAGTTGAGCTGGTCAGGTGTGAGACCTCTCACCACTACAGACTGGAAATGAACAGTAGGAAATGGATCACTCCATTCTGACCTGTTGTGTCACCATGGGAACCCACCTCTGCTCTGCTTCAGTCGCCGTGTGGCCACTTTCAGGTGCTTAGTCCTGCCCAGATCCTCACCCAGCAGGTAATACCAGCCGCTGATCTCCTGGGGTGAAAGAGAAAGGGTGAGAGCCACAGAGCAGAGGCTCTGCTTCAGCACACTCAAGCAGGGCATTGACCAAGGGCCAACCCTGCTGTCTTCATGCAAGGACTATGGAGGCCCAGGCTGTAGGCAGGGTCACTCACCAGCTCCCAGCCCCATGCAGAACAGACACACTCCCAGGGCAGGGAAACACCACAGCAACAGCATTTGCCCCATGGTGCACTGAGCAGAGAGCTCCCCCTGGACAACCAGGGCCTGTACAGGTGTATGCATGCCCAGGCTCCACGAGACAGGGCTGAAGGCATGTGTCATGTCAGTAGAGTGGGGAGTCCAGGCAGAGGCGGGGAGGGAAATGGGATGCATCAGAAAGAAGAAGGGTAGGCGGAGAGAGCACAGAAGGGGCAGGGCAGGGCTCCAAGGGGAATACAAGAGGTTGTGAGTGGATAGGCAGGGAGGGGAGAAAGTCCCAGTCCCACCAGTCCACCTTTCCCTCCTTCCTCCACCAACCTGAGAAGTTTCTGCAGATGAGGAGAGTCTACACTTCATGCTGCCCTAGCTCGGGAGCAGAGGAAGCATTTGTGCCTATCTGTATCACAGAGCTCCCAATCAGTATGAGAAGAGCTTGTTTGTTCCTCTCTCACGGGGTGGAAAGAAAGCCACCTGAGTGGGATGGATGTGCTGGCTACAATTCCCTGAGCTGGGAAAGAGTCCAGGACCCTAAAGTAGGGAGATTCCCTCCTGGATCAATGCTCTCTCTTCTGCCGCATGGGTATGGCCCTGGGAACTGGTTAAGCACAGATGAGGGCCTAATAATGCACCACAGCCATCTGGTCATCTGCTGGGACTCGGCAAGTGTGCCTGGATAACCTGGAGAAATCAGGGTTTCAGGGGACCAGGAAGTGGGGGATTAGGAGGAGAAAACTGGAACGGGGTGAAGAGGCCTTCTTGGTCCTTTCTGACGTGCCCTACTCCTCAAAGCATGATGTTCTAAAGGGGATGTGGCCACATCAGAAAGAACCAGAAGAGTCATTTTGTTGATCTAGCCCCTTTGGGCCAAACTCTCAGGGAAGGAAGCATTCCTACCAACAACCAGTGGAATCAGAAAAACTGAAAGCAAGTCAGGAACAGTTCCCCCCTCTTGGTTCCCAAAGTCCCACCTCCAGCCTCCCCAGTCTGGCAACAGACCCACCCACTTGTCCAGCTGCTGGTAAACACAAATGCTGATCTGTTGTATGTACCTTTCAGAGTGAAGCTGATGTGAACATTCCCAGGTCTCAGTGACAGTTAAGATTTGAGTCAGTAATTGTTAGAACCTGAAGCCTGAGGCAATCAGTGGCTACCTGTGAGTATTAACCAATCTCTCTGGAAATATGTTCTTGTTGACTTAATAAAGAGATCTTAAGAGTTATAATACTGTTAAGAAGCTCAGGAGCATTACTCATCTAGAGAAACAAAAAGTTCACAGCAGGAGCAAGTGGGCAGGAGGCTGCCCGACTGCTCCTTAATTTCACTTCCTGTGACATCCAGATGGAAACCACGTCACTGTCACTGGGCCCCAGGGGCTGGAATGATTGGGGAAATGTCCCCCATGTCCCAAACTCAGGGTGCCGATCCCATGTTTCTACACCCACGCAACAGTCTGTTCTTGCTATCAACCCCAGCAAAGCCATGTAAGACTTGGGTGTGTGAAAGTTCCTCCTGCCACTAGAGGGCCCCCTCTGCAGCACTCACTGCTCACATCAGCGTTGCCCAGACACTCGCCACGAGCCCTGCATCACGGGCAAAGCTGCTCCACACCATGTTCTATGCACTCTCACCAAGCACTAAATACATAGATTCGGAGTTGGAAGGGGGCTTCAAGGGTCATCTAGTCCAACTCCCTGCTTGGATGCAGGATGACTACAGCTACGACATCCTGACATGGCTGTACAGCCTCTTTTTGAAAACCTCCACCAATGGAGAGCTTACAACCTCTCTAGGCAGCTTGTTCCATTACCACATAGCTTTTACGGTTTAGGAACCTTTTCTTGATATTCAATTAAAATTTACCTTCCTGTAATCTAAGCCCATTTTTTCTGGTCCTGACCTTTGTAACAATGCAGAATAGTTCCTTGTCATCTTCTTTGTGGAAGCCCCATAGATATTTGAAGACTGCTATCCTGTCTCCCCTTACTCTTCACTTCGTGAGGCTAAACATACCCAGTTACTTCAACCTTTCCTCGTGTCACCGGGCACAAACCTCCCTCTGGGTTACGGAGTGCCCTACTCAGGGAATTGGCTGGGTATGCCATGCAAACTCACACCCCACTGTCTCTTTTGGCTGGGTTGTGTGTGCTGTTTAAGTCTGCCCGCCACACACCTCTACAGGCAATCCCAATCCTCCTGGGATAAAGGGGCTTGTCCCACCCTCGCTAGGTCCCCAAGCAGCCCAACCCAAGGTGCAAAAGCACCTTACAAGCCTACATCCCATTTGGCTCCCACCTGGTCTCCAGGCTGCTTTGGTTGTGCTGACTCCTCCAATGTCCTGGGCTTCCATTTTCAGCCCTCAGGATAGGTTTGTTCTCTGTCTACAGCAAGATTGTTCCTTCTCACAATCTCTGCTTATTACTGTGAGCGCCCAGTTGCCCCACTATACGTCTCACTTTACACAGACACTCACCGCTCTGTAATCTGGCTTCTCCACCTTTCTACCCTGCACAGGTGATGATCAGGTGTCTCATTAACTCCTGTGTGCAGAGCTCCTTAAAGGTCCCCCACCCATTTAGGCCTGCCAGAGCCCATTCTCAGGGTGTTGATCCTGCAAATCACTGTGATTCTGTCACACCCTCCTTTGCACCCAGTCCAACATGTGCAGCCCCTCCCTGCTGCCCCATAGCCTCTGTCTGCAAACCCTGCCTCCAGAAAGCAGCAAGCCCCACTTCTTTGTTCCCATCACCAGTAAACTCCATGCTCTGGCCATCAGAAACCATGCCCCTGGCTCTGCCCCACAACTCACCATTATGGGACAACTCTGTCCATGTGGGGGATTTTACATGGGAGGACCAGGTAGAAATGGCTGAAACCCAGGATAGGTAGACACACTGCTATTTAAACTGGTTGCAAGAGGCATCCATAAAAGCACCCCAATGGTGAATGAAAGCAGTTCAAACATCTCAGAACCCTAAACGTTTAAAGGGGAAAAGTGCCCTCTGAGAAGCTAAGGAGGGCCCTGCTCCCACCAAGCCCCTCTCTAATTGCAGCATTGCTGCCCCCTTCTGCTACTTAAGGGCACCCACACCAGTGTGCACCCGCCATTGCCAATACAGTGCAGAGCATAATTAGCCACTGAAACTCATTGCCACAGGGTGTCTCCAAGACTAACCAGCTGGAAAGGTTGAAGTGGCTCACTGGAATGGCCAGAGTTAGAACAGCAAAGACAAAAACGAGCCTGAGTGTCTGAGAGAAACAGAAACTCTCACTTCAGGACTTGAGGGGCTGGACAGGCACTCTGCTGGGACAGGTAACTCCATAGCTACCTACTGCAGGAATAATGCAACTTCCTCTGAGATCACAAGACAGGAGACTAGACTGAATGTACCATGGGTCTGATCCAGACTAGCTGTTCTGCTGGAGGAGATTTTATAGCTGTGTTATTAGTCACCAGCAGATGGCAGCAGCAGTTTGAAAGACTCTCGGTTTCCTCCAGTCTGTGTCCACTCCAGCCCAGCCCAGCCCAGCCCCTTCTCTGATATTATAGAAAGAAATTCCTAAACTAGCAGGTAGAGGGGCAAAGGTAGCCTCCAGTCCTTGCATGATTCATGCAATGTATTTTGACCTGGAAGAGGTAGAGTGGAATTCATATGGGGTGTGAAACCCCTGGGCTGGGTCACAGAGACATGGGGCCCTGGAGCCCATTCAGCCCCACCTCCTGTCTCTGGCAAAGCAGCACACCACACTACAGAGGAAGGAGTCAGACCCCTGCAGCAGTTAGAGGCAAGATAACCCTAAATCATCTTTCTCAATCCCTGGACTCTGAAATGAGGGACAGTGATGCCAACGACAGGGACCATGAGAGGTAATACCTTTCATATAAGGGACACCGTTTGCATAAATTTGCATGGATTGATTTATGTACATTTATAGAAATTTAAAATAGCCCATTCACACAGGCTTTCTTCTCACAGAAAAGCTTTGCCTACCCTTCAGCTCTTCCTTTCCTGTGTTGATTCTCTGATAACCCATCGACTGATGGCCCAAATCTTTGTGGATTCTCACATTTATTTATTTATTTATTTATTTATTTTTTAAAAGTATAGCCCGCCCCTCCTGCCATAGGCAGCCCGGCCCAATGCTAGGTGCCCAATACTGAGGTTGGACTGGAAAAAAAAACCACAGGTTGTTTTTTTTTGTTTTTTTTTAAAGCAAACTGAAAATTGAAAGAAATCATACCTATTATCCCTTACATAAAGCAAGTGACTTATTAATCATTTTTCAAAATTCCACCACCAGACCTACTTGTGGAAACACTGGCTGCTATTTCTAATTCAGCCACTACAGCAGTACTCTGCATCTTGTTGAATAAGTGAAAAACTGTTTGTTACACTGCTGCAGCAGCATTAGCAGTGTGGCTGGAAAGCTAAGTTTCGTAACTGCTGAACTAAGAACCATGGATTCTATTCCTAACTGTGCCCTTATGTTACTTCTCTTTTCCTTAGAAAAAGGAGCATCTCCTACTTTCTCATCAAGAGTTCAGGGTGTTGAATGAAAGGAAGAAAGGTGAGATACACAATCTGGGGCAAGGAGATTTAAATCACAATCTCCTGCCCTACTCCTTGGGGAGCATCCCCCAAGTCTCTCTTATTCATATACATATAGGAAGGGAGTCATGTTCATTGTGCTTATCCATTGGCTGCAATGGGAAAAATGCAATGAAAATGGGTCTCTGCATGTAGGACTCCACACTTGCTGCAGGACAACTGGAAAAAATCAGGCCTAGACACAGGATACTTGAGAGCTAGGTCTTGAGTCCCTGAAAGCTAGACTGGTTTAAAGCTTTAAGCAGGATTTGCACCTTCCTTCCCACCATCTGACAGCATTAACTGCCCTGAGTGTTTGGGCCAAAAAGCATGAGCCTGACCTCTCTCTTGTTAGCCACCATGCAATATTGCAATTAAAAGCAAGTGGACTAAGTCAAGGGCAGGATGCTCATCAATGGCTGGCTCTGTTGCCCTGTCAGTCACCCTCCTCTCCATGGGGGGTTGGGGGCCTCACCATGTGCCTCGTGCAAGCAGTCTCTCTGCACTCCACTTTCTCCAGAGGTAAAATAGGAAGAATGCTTTCCAGGGACAGAGTAAATTATAGAGGAATTTGGAGGCTGAAATCTATGGCCAGAAGTGCTCAGTGCAGCATAGGGACTGGGTAAACCAGCAGCTGCACCAGAGAGAAGAGGGTGTAACCCTTCCCTCAAGGAAAGACCCCATAGCTCCTCCTGCTGCCTGAGCTCTCAAGAAGCAAGGTGTATGGGTGTGTTTTTACACCCTATACTGACACCTCCGCTGGAGAACCCTCACCAAGGCTTTCCCTCCACCAGCCAAGCACCCTGTGTGCTGTTAGCTAGCCCACCCTGAGCCGTGCAGTGATGGCACTATAGCCCAGAATCCTCCAGGGCAGGGAGAAGAGTCCAGGAGGCTCACTCCGACAAGCAGAACACAGTCCCAGTCACCCCACCCTAAGCTGGGTCTGTAGCCAAGGAGAGATCTCATGTGAGATGCCATGGGTCCCAGACAAGCCCTAGCTGCCCCCAGGCAGGGCTCTCTGCTCTCAGATGTGCTTGCAGCGAAGGAGAGAGCGCTTGTACAGGGTTCTGGCCCTCAGCCCTAATTCACCCCACCAAGCTAGTAGAAGGCAAACCCTCTCCCGCAGCTCAGCTGAGATTAGAAGGAGGGTGTTCTTCTCCACGTGCTGAATCCTTCCAGTGTTCTCTGCACTGTCACTTCCAATCTCCTCTCCTGCCAGTTTCCCCATGCAGCGCTTTCGCCAGCCCCCCGTCCCCCTCCGAGCGAGTTCCAGATTCACGGCCCTGCCTCTCCCACCCCCCAGCCTGGGCATGTGCCAGACCAACTGGGACTCTACCTTTTCTGGGGTCAGCAGAGACTTGATGCCGAAGCTCATGCAGCCGATCAGTTTGCTCTGTCTGGGGAGGATTCAGAGACAGAGATTAGTGCCTCCCTGCTGGAGCCTTCTCCCACTGCAGCATCCAGTCTGACAAAGGCACTCTGGCCTCCTGATCCTGCAAATCAGAGGCATGCACCTGCCTCCCTGTGCTGTGCCTGGCATGGGACCCAGCCTGCCCTTGTACCCTGCTCGTAACTCACTGCCCTGTGTGCCCAGCAAAGCACCCACCCTGCCCCCATGCCCAGCACCATAACCCACTCTGTCCCTGTGTCCAGGATACTACCAGCTTGCCCCCATGCCCATCACAGTAACCCACCCTGCCCCCAGGCTTAGCAAAGCACCCACCCTGCCCCCATGCCCAGCACCATAACCCACTCTGTCCCGGTGCCCAGAAAAGCACCCACCCTACCCCCATGCCCAGAAAAGCACCCACCCTACCCCCGTGTCCAGCACAGTAACCCACGCTGCCCCCGTACCCAGCACAGTAAACCAGCCTGCCCCCATGCCCAGAAAAGCACCCACCCTGCCCCTGTACAATAAGCCATGTTGCCCCCGTACCCAGAAAAGCACCCAGCTTGCCCCCATGCCCAGCATGGTAATCTTCCCTGGACGTGGCATGGTAACCAGCCTGCCCACATGCCCAGCACAGTAACCCAGCCTGCCCCTGTGCTTGGCAAGGTACCCAGCCTGCTCCAGTGCCTCACCAGGTACTCAGCACGGGACCCAGCCTGTTAATCTACCTTCCCCCTGCCTCCCATGGTGCCCAGATGGCCCCTGTCCCGAACATCATTTCCAGTCAGACCGCATACATGGCATGGGATGGGATCTGTGCCCAGCATAGACCCCAGCCAGTCCCTGTACCCACCTAGCTAAACTCAGTGGAACCTGACTCCCACTCTGGATCATGTCTCCAATCCCTTGCTTGCCCAGTCCAGTGCATTTCACTGCCCCTCTTTCTCTCCACAGCCCATCCCAGCACCTGGCTCTGGGGCAGGACTCAGGAGCTACACGCACTCTAGGAGAGAGGTGTTGGAAGCAACTCTTCGCTCAGGGCTCACTTCAGCTGCTCTGTTAAGGGAAGTCACCGGGGATGATGCAACGTTCTTGGCTGAATTCTGCACTCCACAGCATAAAGCAAAGCTGCCCAAACTGCCTGCCCCCTTTCCCCTCTCCCTGGAGGGCTTTCACCACTTGAGGCCTTAAAGAGGATCGAGGGAAATGAGGCTGGAGCTATTTGATGATACATAAAGATACCCAATGGCAGCTCCTCTCCCAGCTTTGGGTATCTGGCACATGCAGC
Source organism: Sphenodon punctatus (assembly GCA_003113815.1). NCBI lineage: Eukaryota > Metazoa > Chordata > Lepidosauria > Sphenodontia > Sphenodontidae > Sphenodon > Sphenodon punctatus. The sequence continues at coordinate 98,765 of QEPC01001017.1, read as the reverse complement.
CCCATTGCCCCCGTGTAGAAAACAGCTCCCAAATTACTAACATGCGCCTCCTTTGGACTTGTGAGGGCACTGCTCCCTGACCTCCCCGCCTTCCGCCCCACCCCTTCACTCGCCAAAGAGACTTCTAGGGAAGAACACAGAGCAACCAGCCCTGAACTTCCTAGTGGCAAAAAGAAGCAAGGATAATGACACACCCATACACACACTGTAGGAAGCACTGTATCACTTGAGCCCTTAATGGTTTCCAAGTTAATACCATCCCCTGCAGGACTCCCGGGAAGGGTGGGGAGGTGTTTCCACCACAGGGTTCAGAAGAATTGCCCCATGAGAAACCAACGAGGGCAGGGATCTGGGGCAGGCACTCCCTCATGGAGAAGAGGCACACAGGAGGGGCAGTGAGGGAAGAGGGGAAGCTGAAGGCAATTACTCTTTTCCTTCCTTATTCTCTTGGAAACTGTGATCCCACCTGTTGGCATGTTGTGACATGCCCAGGCATGTCCAGGGCAATCTACAGCTCCATATATAGATAAAAATCAGCAAAGGCTTTGTAAGGACAAACAACCGATGTCCTTTCATGAGCCTGAAAGGATGCCTCCCTAATCAAAACTAGTGGTCATGGGCTCCTCCCTGGCTTAAGTGCCCTTTGTTTACTGATCCTGCAGATGCAGTGCCTATTCACACCACCCTAGGATGCAATATTAAATTAACATCTTGATTGACCCCCTCCTTTTCCTTTGTTCACCCTTTCCATTGCCTGCAGCTATCCTGTGCTGTATGACTCTTAGGCCGTTTTTAGACGAGCGCGGCGGCGCCCGCGCTTGTTTCCAAAAAAGCCGGCAGCCCATTCCACACGAGACGCTGCCGCCGAATACGCGCATGTGCGGCCCGACGCGCATCCATTTCCGGCCGCGTCTGACCAGCCTCGATCGCCGACCCGGTCAGTTCGCGCACGGAAATGGATGCGCGTCGGCCGCGCATGCGCGTATTCGGCGGCAGCGTCTCGTGTAGAACGGGCTGCCGGCTTTTTAAAGAAACAAGCGCGGGCGCCGCCGCGCTCGTCTGAAAACGGCCTTAGTCTGTACAGTGCTCGAACCATCTTGGCTAGCTAGAAGGGTCTGTGTTGCTGGTTCTACTGGTCAGGGACAGATCTGGATTCGCTGTCCCTGTTCCAGTCCCTAAGCAATAAAAGCCCGGTGACCTGATCCTGAGAGTGCAGCAACTCTTAAACCCCACCACGCAAGGCACTACCCCTCCCCCCCTTCCCCCCCGTTCACAGCCAGGCTATGCACACGTGGAATTACTGCACTGGCTCCCAGTGCCTGCTAATACGATACCTAATCCTTTGTGCTGAGATCACACATGAAACTGGGGGAGGCTGCTGCACTTGAAACAACAGGATTGTATTCCCTGTACGCTGTCCCCCCCAGGCAGGCTGGTTGTAGGCTATGCACAGGGAGCCTCATGCAGTGTCGTGGGCTACATCTAGGCCCTCGGGTGGGCAGGCACCTGTGTCCAGAGGAAAGGCCCAGAAAGGCTGGAGACCATGAGCCTGGCTCCACCCTTCCAGCAGACTCCCCAGCTCACTCTCCGTCTCAATGCCACAATGGGCATTTTCAGATGGACCAGCCCCAAACCTGCTCCGTGGGTAGCCAGCCCGGCATCCACCACACACGGTCCCAACAGTTCCAGATTTAAATGGACTCAGTCCACCCGTCTCCCCACACCATAGAGCTGTGGGTGGATCAGTCGCCGCTCTAGGCGTCGCCCGCAGCTCTATAGCATTGAATCCAGCCTGAAACGGAGTTGCAGTGGCCCGTCCGCCGAGCAGACGAACCGCTGTTCTGTCCCTGGTCAGTGCCCCGAGTTTGGGCAGACCACTCCACTTGTGGTGCTCCAATTTGTTCCAGAGCACCAAAAGCAGAGCTGACCCAAAGCAGACAGTGCTCCTGCTTTATCTCTGCTCTACCTCACACCTGGGTGGCCTGCCTCAAAACGGATGGTCTGCCCAGGTGTGAGGCGGGGTAGAGGTGTGGGTGCAGTCGCATTGTGCCCTCTCTGCACACATGCGCAGCAGCTCTCAAGGCACAGAGTGAGGGCTCTGGCTGACCCCCCAGCAGCATTCCTGGTCTTGCATGCTCTTTACCTGGAGTTTCTCTCTCGATTCCAGACTGTGACCAGCAGGCGCTTTTGCTCATCTTCTTTGTGCACAGCGCTGCAAGGCAAGGCAGAGGACAGGTCTGTAAGTCCCTGCCACCCCAGAAGCAGCCAGTCAGCTTTTCTCAGAGTGCCTCCTCAGCGAGCATCACCAGCAGCCTCTCGCACTCCCTGCTGCAAGGGTTCCTGCACAGATCTTAGTGGCAATCTCGGTCTGTGGCAACCCTGTGAAAAGAGCTCCTGTGCCCTCCTCATTTATTCAAATTAACAAGGCTGCTGTTGTGCCAGTTGCATTTTCCTGGTTAAGTGACGCCCTGTTTGGTACTGAAAGGCAAGTGCAAGGCGAGGGGTGACAGGGAGCTCTTGGAGGGGTGGGGGGGTTGGAGCCCAGGATCCCTGGATACATGTTAAATGCCAAAAGGAGAAACACAAGGAAACCATGCAGGTGAGTCTAATCAGTCATGCTTCCTGCTAGTATTTCTGTCCCAGAGTCAATAATTCCTGAGCACAGTTCTGACAGAAGCAACCGTACTGCAGATCACGAGCTCTGCAGAGAAGCTGCAAGCGGTTTCCCATGCAAGGACATGCTAGAGCTTTCCAAAATTCTTTTACCTTCCTTGGTCATACAGATCCCCAAATCATGGCCGGCTCAGGGTCTAGGCAATGGAGTGTGTTTCCTCGACTCCATAAGGATGTATGGAAGCTACCAAACAAGAAACTCCCAATGGGCAGAAGGAGTATTGCTGTCATGCTGCACACTAACAGCTCTGCCAGCTTCAGCAAAGCTCTGTGCAACAGCTCAAGTCATTTCAGCTACAAGAAACAGCAAAACAATGTCTGTCACTCCTCATTTCAGCACAAGAACTCGTCATGCATGAGGCATATTATTAAGAATAGTGTGAGAGCAGCGGCCGTACTTGGCTATGTGAAGCCAACTCCACATTTGCTCCAGCTGAGACTCTCTTCCAACTCCGTTCACAATCCATGCCCACCTTGGAACGTGACACAATAAAAGGGCAGGACAGCAAGGACTGCCTCTTGCCCTCTGGTACTCACAAGAGAAAGTGCTCGTGGAAGATGGGGCTTTTGCTGTCTGGAACAGTCTTGGTCCTTTGCCTGCATTTCCGATCAGTATCTGGCACGACAGACATCTTTATGGAGAGAAACGAAAAGCACGTTAGCCATCTCTGAGCACTCAGTCCTGCCACAACCAACTCTGTAGAAGGCTCTGTCTCCTGAGGTGGAGGCTAGTGCAGCAAGGCTCCCAGACTGTGCAGCACAAAGGCAAATAAAAAGGAGAAAGTCCCCAAGCACGTAATGCCCCTGCCAGCCTTCAAGGGCCAAATATTCACTTCCATGCAGCAGGCAAAGCTTTGACTCTTCATTCAGAATCAAGGCTTTGTGGATCCCTCCCAGGGCAGGGCTGTTTCTTATGGGGCCTTTGCTGCTGTTTATCTAACAGGAAAGGTGAGTTCTCAACTCTTCCCCTCATTCCCAAATAAGCAGTGACAGTTATCCCCAACTAACAGACCCCAAATCAGAGACAACTTATTCTGCTGTCTGATCATCTGGCATACAATGCAATAACACAACAGACATGGCGCTGCAAAGGTGCCTCAGTCCTACAGCTGTTCAGTGAAGCAGCCGGTGCCTTACAGGAGGATAGTCTAGGTCTTTGGGCTCAGGAAAGTCAAGACGATCTGACCAACAAAAAGGTTGGCAGGGTCAAACTAATCTGATGGGGACTTGGAGCTATAGTTATCCAGTTCTGCTCACAGCAGAACCAGCCCGAGCCAGGAGTGGAACTGGGCTAGGGCTGTATTCATTTGGTGGTGAAGGGTTTCCAAACACTAGGGCCCTGGGCCCCAAGCTGCATCCCCTAAGGCCCCTGCATTAATCCAGCCCTGCGAGTGGGCACACCATTGCACAGGGACTTCCTGGGAGTAGCTTGGATTGGAGCATGCTGCCTGGGGAGGAGGAAAGCAGGCAGGGGAATCTGCCACACAACAGGGCACATCCCAAAGCAACCCCCCAATTCCCCTTTGCACTCACTGCTGCAGAAAGCAAACCCACCTTGACATAGGAGTCACATGTCCGATACTCTTTTCCCATCAGGCCTTTTGCTTCCATAACTAGAAGGAAAATTAAATTTCATATAAATCAAGCAGGAAAGACATCTCAGCACAGTTCTGCCTGGCACTTCACTGCAGGCAGCTCGGAGCAATGAGGGAGGCTTCTCCTTTGCTGAGAGTGAATTCCAGGATTAACCCAAAACTGACTGTGCAGACACCGGCTGATATCCACACACCCAGCTTGACAGCTAGCAGGCAGCAGCTCCTCTGCACACACAGCCCCACTGCCTGGTAAAGAGTGGCTCCCTGCACGCACACGCACACGCACACGCACACACACACACACACACACACACCCCTTTGCTGCAAACACAGTCCCTTTGCACACCCAGCCCCGCCTGGCAGAGAGCAACTCCTTGCACACACCCAGCCTCCCTGCACGCAGTACCTCGCCTGGCAGAGAGCAACCCCGTGCACACATGGGTCCCCACCACCCACTTGGCAAGAGGGCAACTGAGGGAAAGCAAAATTTATTTTCTACTGTAGCTAAACCGTGCTATAATACCCGAGTCTGTGGGTTCGGTTGTAGGCAGATGCAGCTCAGCATACAGACGCCAAATCGCATTTTGCTTGCCTGGCTTCACTCCAGTCACAGTTATGAGCTCTGTGCCTCCAGGTCAAATGTATCATCAAGTTAAATATCAAATGGCCAGATTCTGATCTCAGCTCCCCCAATGTGATGCCAGCGTCAGGCTGCTGTCTGCAGTGGGTAACTCTGGCTTTTTGAGCAAGTGCCTGAAAGCAGAGTTTGTCCCCGTGTTGCTCCTACCACAGAGATACAACAGAGCCTTTGCGCACATTACATTTTGTTACGGCTGGGTAAGCCCACGTCCTCAATTCCTGGGATACAGCAGGGCTTTGGCATCAGACAATGCAGGGAGCATACCCTGCACAACGGGACTAGAGCCCTTATGGCGAGCACAGGGGCAAGCAGGATGGTTCAAGCAATAAGCCCAAATTCACATACTCGAAGTGGTTTACCCCTTCCCAGAACAGGGTGAATCAGACTGGCCAGAAGAATTCTTTTCTCTGCCCTGATCAGCCCAACAATCAAACACGTAAAACCGTTTTGCCTGCTACTAGTACAAACCAAAAAACCTCTTGGGAACTTGTGTGTGTAACTTGGGTCTGCCCCTTTTTGGGGATCCCACCGCTGCCACCAGTTGTGGCGTAACGGAGCCCACTGGGGTTCACCCCAGCCTCCCGGCACCCCGTTACCCACCTATTATCTGGTACCTTCCCGCTGCCACCATTCAAAATTTACTTAGGCCGCGAGTCTCATCTCTGGGGAGAATGAGAACTCTACCTTTTCTTTAAACAAACAGGCCCACAAGCCAGAATAATTCAGTTCCCAAGTACTGCCGCCGGAGCGTACAGAGGCGTATTCGCTAACTAACACACACACACACACACCCTTTTCTTAGATCAGAAAAAGGAATATTACTTTAATGGTATTTTAAACCAAGCATCACAGGCTACAACCATGCGAGGTACTTTGAATCCTTGAGCAAAAGCAATTGATCAGAACAAAGTTAGGCTCGAGGGCCCTTTTTGTAGCATCTAGCCTAAACTGGTCCCTCAGATGTAACATTCAATTACTCACAGCTTCAGGTGCGCCTTTGCCTTGCAGCAAAGGGGTTCAGTCCTTAGGTTCAGTTTAGTCCAAACAGGCCAGGAGTCATTCCCTTAGCTCCATAGCAAAAGGTCAGTATATCAGAGCAAACAGAAAATAAAAGTGGAAGTCTCCTTACAGAGGAATGGCTTTGGTCTTTTTAAAAGCCCCCTACCCCTCTTTCGTGATTGGTCCTTGGGAGGTTACCTGGCTGTGCCTACTCCAATCAGAGAAAGATCCCCCCCAGCCATGCTGGCTGTAGGCCCCTTCCTTGCGAAATCCTGCCATGCGGCCGGTTGCGAAACCAGGCCTAGTCAACCTGGAAGCCAGAGTGTCAGTGAAGGTCACATGGAAAGGCAGGGTTACTCCTAGCAGCTTCTACCATAGGCATCAGTAGGGCTCGCCCCTCCTTTACCCCAGCTGGCACCAAGCTTTCAATCAGACACCAGGGCCAGATAGGTGGAGGCCGGCGGAAAGACAGGCAGCTATGTCACAGCCCAGCAGCAGCCATTCATGGAAAAATAGGCTGTCCCATTTTTCCCAGCTGTGGCAGCGACCACTGGCCTTCTTCCCGCTACCCCACCCCATCTCAGAGCAGTGCCTCAGTGGGGCATTAATGCAGGATGAGTGGTACATAACCCTTCTCTCCCTAGCCTGCACCATCCTTCCTCCTCTGCATCTCCCCTTTATTCTGACTTGCTGTGCTTCACCCCTTCCTCCCCTGACCCCATGTCATCCCAACATCCTTCATTTCTCCCCTGTCCCTCCTTCGTTCCCCCTTTCTTCTCTTCCTTCCCTGCTCACCCCTCCCTCTGTCTCTCCTTTCTTCCCTAGCCTTCCCTCCTTCATTTCTCCCTTTCCTCTTTTCCCCTCTGCTGAGTGGGCGTAGATGCTCAAGGGGGCAGAAGAAGGAGAGTTAGGGGTGCTTTTTTCTTTGCTGCCTCTAGGAGAGGAAAACAAGCTTCCCCTTTCTGGATGTTATCTCTCCAGCCCCCTTGCACTGGGTTTGAAACCACGTTTCTTAAGACTACTTTAGTAATAAGTTGTAATTTTTATATATATATATATATATATATATATAAAAACGACCAAAGCCAATAAAAACATAAAACAAATACAAACAACAACAATACAAACTAAGTAACATACATGCTTAAAATTCAGAGGGCAAAGCAACGGCTCGCCCCAAACTCAAAAAATACTATTTTATAACTATGCCAAAGAAAAAGGTATATAACTAAAACAAAACCCACACAATACTGTCAAAACACACCAGATATATCAGGATAGTACCGCAATTCACAACCCTCAGGCCATGGACAGCCTAGATTTAAGGAAGAGGGTGCGTAAGTTTAATGTCGCCACAAGGAACTGTGCCACCGCCATAGAAGTGGCGGAGTCCACATCCGCCAAAGCTAAACAGAGTAAATTATGCTCTGTTCTACCAGGATATTTCTGTAGGAAAGGGGAGAGATGGACCAGTCGAATCCCATCATATAGATGGCAACTAAAAAGTAGATGCTGAACCGTCTCCACATCCTGAGCTTCAAAGGGACATAAGCGCTCAGAAAACTCAATAACCCGAACCCAGCCCTCCAACAAGGCCGTAGGTAGGGCATTGAACCTTGCACATAAAAATAAATATTTCCCCCTAGCGGAGATGCCTGAAAGTAAATAGGGGGCCATTTTGTATCTAGGCTGCATATACAAAAGATAGTCAGCAACATGGGAGGAAGCTCTAATATCGGCCATCTCCTCCTGCAAATCCTTGTCCCTCAACCTCAGGGTAATTTCCCTGATCATAACTGCCAGGTCCTTACCCACCCAATAGTCAGGGTGAAATCCTAATTTACACAAAAAGAGGTCCACTGCCCTCCTCCACGAACTCCTAAATGTATCCATTCTCCAGTATTGGATCAACCCCCGGGGCTTCTTCTTGGATAGTTTGGCCCAGAATTTCAGAATGAGAATCCAGGCTTCCACTGACCACCTGGGTTGACCAACCTCAGACCTAATGGCAGCGAAAGGTGTACCCTTTGGGATCTTTAAAAGGTTTTGGAAAAAAGACTGTCCAACTTGCCCACAATTGAGGGGATAGATGGTAGCCAGACTTCAACCCCATACAAAGCTTGAGCACAGGCCTTAGCATTCGAAACCTTTATTGCAGATGCCACGACCCTCCTACCGGTTCTGCCAAATAATCTCAGGAGGGCAAATATGGTTCCTCGCGCAGTTGATACAAGACCTTCAACATGGCCCTTCCATGCCCCAGTTGACTGAAAAAACAGGCCCAAATAGCGAAAAGATTTAACCTGCAAAAGGCTATGGGTCCCAATTGACCACTGGAAGGACTTACGGGACCTAGAGAACACCACTATCTGGGATTTCTCAAAGTTAATAATAAGATCACTTTGACCACAGAAAGTTGAAAAGCACTTCAATTGTCGCCTCAGACCAACCTTGGTTTGTGAAAGAATCACAATATCGTCGGCATATAAGAGGGATCCTACTGGGTGGTTGGCCAATTTAGGAGGAAAATGAGAAGGCAAAGCTAACTTGGGCACAACTCCATTAATGAACAGATTGAAAAGCGTAGGGGCCAAAACACAACCTTGCTGACATCTGCATATGTAAAAATATCCTCTGTCGGGCAGCCCACTGGGTTCATCTTGACCGCCAGAGAGGTGGAACCATGCAAGTTACGCAAAAGGTAACCTCAGTTCCACCCCAATAGAATCTAATCTTTCCCAGAGGATCTCCCTATTCACTAAATCAAAGGCCGAACGAAGATCCAAGAAGGCAGCATAGAGTTTCTTGTTTTTTTCCATATATTTTTCGACCAAGTGCTGTAAGATCAAGCAGTGTTCCACGGTAGAACGACCCCTTTGGAAACCTGCCTGTTCCTGATACAGTACACCACCCCTCTCAATCCAAAAATTCAGCCTTAGAAGAAGCCACTTACCATAGATCTTAGAGATGGTGCACAACAGGCTAATCGGCCTATAATTGGCCGGATTACTACGGTCCCCCTTTTTAAAAATGGGGACCACTACCGCTTTGCCCCAAATTGGGGGGATCTTTCCCATGTTATTAATAGCTGAGAACAAAAAAGCCAGTCTAGGGGCCCACCAGTCAAGGAATCCCTTGATCAGCTCTATCGGGATCAGGTCCACACCTCGGGCCTTACCATTTTTAAAGGTACCAATCACTTCTGCCACCTCAGATGCCAAAACTGGTGGCCAAAAGGGAACTAAAGGGGGATCTGGCACAGAAGAAGAATCATTCGGGCTCGAAGAGCCCGCAAAAAGGGAGCGAAAGTGGGCAACCCAACAAACCTCAGGAACAGCCACCAAAAAGGGACCCACCTTCGGCTTACCCACACCATTAATCAAACCCCAGAACTTCCTGCTGTCATGATTATAAGAAGCAATGGCCAACCTGTCCCAATACCTCTCCCAGAAAAGAGCCTTCTTGATCTTAATTGTCTCCTTATAGAGCTTCTTGGCCTGGATATACTGGGGAGAGATGACCCCCTGCCTATATTCGTGGTACAAGGATACCAACTGTCCTCGGAGGGCCCTACAATCCTGATCAAACCAGGGTTTGGAATGAACTCTTGGGGAGTTGAAGTTAACTGAACCTGAATGATGAAGAAGTAAAAACTCTCTAAGATCCCCAATTAATTGGGAGAATGCTTCGACAGTAGCCGACAAGGGAGGCCCGCTAAGATCCCACTGGTAAGTGGAAAGAAAAACAGCTACCTCCCCCACGGAGGACTGATCCACTTTAACAGTGACATGGGAAGAAGAATTTACAGGTAGAGGTTCCTCCGGGACGGGAGTATATAAGTTCAGAGGCTGAAGGGCTAAATCCAGAGTCAAAGGTAAGTGATCACTCCCCTGACAACAACCAATGGCAAAATGCATAATCAGGGGTACTAAATCTGAAGAAACTGCCAGATAATCCCCTACACTTGATCCTGCTGGCCCCACATAAGTAAATTCCCCTTGCTGTTCCCCAAAGCCTGTGCCGTTGACAATAAACAAAGCTACTTCAGTCAAAAGTTTGGCAAATAGAAGACCAGTGGAATTTATCTTCTTATCCTTAGACTGTCTATAGCCAACAAGATCCTTTACAGGATTTATCCTGCCAGAGGGGAAAAGGACCTCCTTGTTAGAACCTAAACGGGCATTAAAGTCACCCAACAAAATTATTTTGGTCAGAGGATACAAATTAGTAGTTTCCATTAGAACTTCCCTTAGCTGGGACCAGTAGCCCGAGTTATAGTATTTGGCATTAACTGGTGGGATATATACATTGACCAACATCATATAGATCCCCCCAAACCTAATAACCAAAAGGAGCAGCCATGGGGATTTAGAGATGACCGTCAATACTTGGTATTGCAGAGATTTAGCGATAAACCATGCCAAACCCCCGCTTGAACGGCCCCATCTACAATAGCGCACCGCCGGGAGAAAAAAAGTCTCATATGAGTTGAGGAGGGGCTGTGAGGTGGCCCAAGTCTCCTGTAAAGCTATGATGTGGCAGGTTTCAAGAAACGGTATAACATCGGAATACTCCACTAACCTATCCCACCCTGCAGCATTCCAAGAGCAGATTTTTAAGGGTTGGAAAATGTGGCACCGCCTGTGTCAAACCAGTGCATGGACTGGAGCCGGGTCTGCACTGCCCAAGTCCTGACTGCAATTTCTCGTATAATTATCCATAGCCTCTTCACCTCCTCCTCCCTGCATCTCAGCTTGACCCGTAAGGGGGGATTTTCAAGGTCAATCCTCGAAGACTTGCCATTACTACACTGGGCCCTCAGGTTCCCCATATTAGCCAAATCAGAAAAGACTGATGAGGCAAAATTCATGGTGTCAATATCAGGCAAAGAAAACAAGGAAGTTACTCAAGACATGGATTGGGGAATCACAACAGTTGGCGAGTGAGGCAGCTTGCAAGGTTGTGCCCGAGTCATAGCAATTTGGATAAGTCTAACATTTATAGGTTCTTTTAGACAAGTCTTAGTAAAAGATCCAACCCTCCTCTGGCTACTAATGGCCCCCCTAGGGGGCTGTAAAAGGCCCACTGGGACTCCCCCCGTGGGCTTAGCTATCAGAGGGCGAACATTGGTATCAGTGAACACTTCCCCCAACAAAACTCCCCAGGAAGCAAATAAATCAAACCTAGAAAATAAATAGGTAACCATCTGAGGCGCACAGAAATAAACCACTAGCCTCTGACAGGACCCAGAGATAGGCAATATATGAACTGCTTGTAGTTGCTAAAGGGGGAAGTTGTAAGCCAAAACAGATGAGAGATGATGGTGGATTTCTAGCTTGGAGCGCCAACGCGGGAAGATGCCATTGGGCAAAGGGTGAATTCTAAAGGAGATGGCATTTGAATTCGGCATCAAATGAGGAGTAGTAAGTCACCCCCTCCCCACAGCCAGTGGTCGCTGACTAAAAGGGGGGCTATTGGCTATCATCCCCTGATTGGCCTCCACAGGTCCCTGCGACTGAGGGACCAACTCCAGACACCAGATTCCCACTCCTATACTCTAACGCATAGTCTACCAGAAGTTGCAGATTTTTCCCCTGGGCCACCAAGCTATTCCCTATTCCTTCTAGTTGTTTATTCAATCTTTTGACCAGGTCTATGATAAGCATACATTGGTTGCCCAACAGTTTATAAAGGAGTGTATTAGTCGTACAGGAATCATTCTGCACTGGTAAGTTTGAAAATTCCTTTTCCTCAAAAGAGTCTAATGAACGGGAGGTAAAGGAGTCATTAGAGCAAGAGTGCCCCCTCAGATGACTTGGGCTAACCTGGGAGTCATACGGGGAAGCTGGAGCCTGCGTTGGGGAAAAACCACAGTCCCTTCCTACCTCCAGCTCCTTACTCGCAACAGTCACAAAAAAAGAGTCCAATTTCTTCTGTTTGGGGGAAGGCTGGCCACTGAGGCCCTGGAGTCCCGGTCTCCCTTGCTTCTTGGACATGATGACAATAATCAAAAACACTTGAAGGCCCCCCTCGCCCCGTCGGCACGCGCCTGTTGGCATAGCCGCAGGCAGAGTGCCGCCTTACGTAGGTCCTGGAGATTTCCCCAGCACAGCTGACAGCTCACCGCACCGGGATCAGCTGCAGGTCTCCTCCATCAATCGGCTTCCCTTCTTAGCCGCCCTCCCGGATCGTGTAGCTGGGTGGGAAATGGAGAGGACGCTGGGGGCAGAAGACCCGGCAAAGCACTCTCTATCCGGGCCAGTCTCCCTCCAAACACAGAAGCCGCAAGCGGAACACCACCTTACGTAGGTCCCGGGGATTCCCCCCACACAGCTGACAGCTCGCCGCACCGGGATCAGCTGCAAATCTCCTTCGCCGATCCGCTTCCCCTCTGGTTCCTTAGCCGCCCTCCCAGATCATGTAGCCAAACGGGAGAAGGCGCTGGGGGGGCAGAGTTCCCGGCATAGCCCTCTATCCGGGCCGGTCTTACAGTTGTACTCCCCCTCTCATGTCACAGTTTCTGAGAATACGGGAGCGCGTCACTAGCTCTCTTCCGGTTCCTATAGTTGTAATATGACAGTCAAAAAAACTCTTACAGCACACTCCTGAGACAGTGCTCTCAAAAAAAACTCCCTGCACTGGTGTAGCATCCTTTAGTAATAATAACTTGGATTGTTTTCGGAGGTAGAATGAAGGGATGGAAATCAGTGATTATGTGCTAATAGGTTTCTTTCAGATAAATAAAGTTGTTTTAACTAATCTGTTATACCTAATGCTTTTGCAAACCAAAAGGAGGAGAAAACTATGCCCAGAGGGAGAGAAATCTACTGAGAAAAAGAACAACAATAAGAGAGGATAAGACCATTGCAGAGAGGCTAATGAATTCTTTGCTTCAGTCTTCACAGCAGCAGAGGATGTTCGAGAGATACCCACACCAGAACTGTTCTTTGTAGGTGATGAATCAGAAAAGCTGTCACAGGTCAACTATTTAGCAAACTAAATAGTAACAAATCACCGGGACCAGATGGTATTCACCACAGAGTTCTGAGGAAACTCAAATATGAAACTGCAGACCTACTACTGGTAATTTGTAACCTATAGTTAAAATTTCTCTTTGTACGTAAGGGTAGCGAATGTAATGCCAATATTTTTAAAGGGTTCCAGAAGCGATCCTGGAAACTACAGACCAGTGAGCCTGACATCTGTGCCAGGCAAAATGGTGGAAACTATTATTAAAAACAGAATTATGGGGCATATTGATAAACATGACTTAACGAGGGAAGAGTCAATGTGAATTTAGCAAAGGGAAATCATGCCTCACTAACCTATTGGAATTTTTTGAGGGTGCGAATAAGCATGTGGATAAGAGGGAGCCAGTCGATATAGTATTTCTGGATTTTCAGAAAGCATTTGATACAATCCCTCTTGAGGAAATTGAAAAGTCATGGGATAGGAGGCAGTGTTCTATTGTGGACTGGAAATTGGTTAAAGGATAGGAAAAAAGAATAGGACTAAATGGTCAGTTTTCACAATGGAGGTAAATAGCGGAGTGCCCCAGGCATCTGTACTGGGACTGATGTTGTTTAATGAAAGGGGAGTAAGGAATGAGGTGATCAAATTTGCAGACAACACCAAGTTATTCAAGGAAGTTAAAACACAAGCGGACTGTGAAGAATTGCAGGGGGATCTTGTGAGACTGGGTGACTGGGCATTTAAAAGGGCAATTGGGATTCTTACCTGTGAATTGCCCTTCTGTAGCCTTCCAGGGAGTTTATTCGGACCCAGGGAGCGTTCTCCCTCACGACCACTAGGAGGCAGCACAGACTTTCGACTGGGCATGCGTAGGGAGAGTGCGCCCTCGCTTCCCCAGGAGTACCCCAGCCGAGGAACTGGAGCTGAAATAACAAGAGAAAACTTTCCCCGAAACTTCAGGGTTAACCCAACGGGGTCCCCTGATTGGGGCTGAACCACTATTAACTTTAACAGATTACAACTTTAACAGCCCAGGCGGGCCGAATAAACTCCCTGGAAGGCTACAGAAGGACAATTCACAGGTAAGAATCCCAATTGCCCTTTCTATAGCCTTAAGTCTGTTTATTCGGACCCAGGGAGGTCACAGAGCAGTAACGTTTATTCGGAAGGGGAGGGACAACAGTTTAATTAGTTCCCATAACCCCTTGGAGGATCCGTCTTCCAAAGGCGGCTTCTGCAGATTGCTGTAAATCAATTTTATAGTGCCTAGTAAAAGTATGTAGGCTTTTCCAGGTAGCCGCCTTGCAAATTTCAGTTAAAGGGGCCCTGGACAGGAAGGACGAATTGGTAGCCGCACTTCGAGTAGAGTGGGCCCGGATCGGATTAGGAGGCTGTAGCCCAGATGCCTTATAGGCCTCGGCGATACAGGACGAGATCCAGCCGGCTATGACTGACTTTGACACCTTTTTGCCCCTGTGACGGGGATGATAACTGACTAACAGGCTAGAGGATTGTCTGAAGGGTGCCGAACGAAGCGTATAAATTTTTAAGGCTCTGCGAACGTCCAGGCTGTGCCACAGTTTTTCTAACGGGTGGCGCGGACGGGGGCAAAAGGAAGGCAGGACTATATCCTGCGACATATGGAAAATTGAGGAGACCTTAGGTAAGAAGGCTGGGTCTAAACGGAGCAACACTGACTCCCTTCTAAAGGAACAGAGGGCAGGATCAATTGATAAGGCCCCTAGCTCAGAGATACATTTAGCTGTGGTAATAGCTATCAGGAAAGCCACCTTGATGGACAAAAAGAACAAGGAGACCTGATGCAAAGGCTCAAAGGGAGGGCCCGTGAGAGCCTTAAGCACCAGGTTCAAATTCCAATTAGGGAACCTATGCACGGCGGGCGGAGAGATTCGTCTAGCAGCCCTCATAAACTGCCAGACATGGGGATGGGGTGACACCATCGGCTTGCCTGATGCCCCTATAACGCTATCTATAGCGGCTATTTGTCTACTCAGGGTGTTAGGACGGAGCCCCCTATCGAGTACTTCTTGGAGGAACAGCAAAACCTGAGGGATTGAAGGAGACTGCGGAGGGATTTGTTTAGACTTGCACCATCCCACAAAAACCCTTCAGGTGCACTGGCAGACACGCCGGGTAGATTTTCGCTTGGCCGCTAACAGGGTGTGTATTACAGAATCCCAATAGCCCAGCCCCTGAAGAGTTAGGGCTTCAACAGCCAAGCTGTTAACTTCAGAAATTCCAGTTTCTGGTAAGTTAGGGGCCCCCGCGTCAGAAGGTCGTGGGTGACAGGCAGGGAGAGAATGTTCCCGTGAGACAGGCTGATCAAGTCTGGAAACCAAGGCCGGCGAGGCCAATATGGGGCCACAATTATGGCTGTGGCCTGCTGAGTCTTGCATTTGTGAATTGTCCGGCTGATCAGGGGGAACGGTGGAAAGGCGTACAGGAGCCCCTGAGGCCATACTTGGTGAGGGCATCAGTGGCCTCTGACTTGTGGTGAGGGTTCCTGGTGAAGAAGCGGGGTAACTTGTGGTTTGTCGGAGAGGCGAACAGGTCGAGTATCGGCGAGCCGAATGTCTCTCTGATTAGCTGGAAGGTGGCTGGGCTTAGTGACCACTCTCCCGGTTCCAGCGTTTGCTGGCTTAACCAGTCCGCCTCGATGTTGTCCGTCCCCCTGATGTGAAGGGCTGATAGGAGCATGAAATCAAGCCCATTGCAGGTGTCGAGTGCACGATATCATGGATCCTAACAGGGAGGTCAATGACCGGAGAGATGCTTGTGGTTGCATTCGGATAGAGTTCTGATCTTGGTCTGGCATGCGGGTGGAATGAATATTCGGTTGAGTTGAGTGTTGAATATTATTCCCAGGTGATCTAGGTGTTGAGAGGGATCCAGGTGGTTCTTGGCATGATTGATTTGGAAGCCGTGACTTTCTAGATAGTAAATGGTGCGCTGCAGATGAATTCGAGACATGTCTTTTGACGACGCTCGAATCAGGATGTTGTCGAGGTAGGGAAAGATCGCTATGCCCTCGAGGTGCAGGTTTGCAATAAGAGGAATCAAGATCTTCGTAAACATCCTGGGGGCTGAGGCAAGGCCAAAGGGAAGGGCCCGGTACTGCCAGTGCTGGGCGTTGTATGCAAAGCGGAGCCAACGGCAGTGCGCTGGCAAAATGGGGACATGGAGGTACGCGTCCTTTAGATCTAGTGAACATAGCCAATCGACCTTCGCTATGGCGAGGGAGATGGAGGCCAAGGTCTCCATCTTGAACTTTTGACGCCTGACGCATCTGTTCAGCCTCTTCAAATCTAGGACCGCCTGCCATTCTCCGCTTTTCTTCTGTACTAGGAACAGAAGAGAGTAAAGCCCTTTTCCCTGCTTGTGAGACGGCACCCTTTCTATGGCTCCCATTGCTTCGAGCCTGTGTAATTCTGCTAGCATTGCCCTGGGTTTGTTGGGAATGCGAGACACGGGAGACAGACGAAAGTACTGTTTTGGATGGGACCTGAGCTCTATGGAGTACGCCTTGGCTACTGTCTGTAGGGCCCAGGCATCGGATACGGTTATACTCCATTGCTCTATGAAGTGAAGGAGCCTTCCTCCCAGCTGACCGGAGTCAGGGGAGGAAGCGCCTAAGGAGTCAGGAGTCCTGTCGGCGGGCAGGGGAACTGGGCCGCTTAAAGGAGGAAGACTGAGAAGCTAGCCTGCTAGGTCTTGACCCACACCCTCTCTGTCCTCTGACATGCTGCTGGTTGTTCCAGGGGGTATAAGATGAGTAGGGACACTTGTAGCCCTGATTCGACCTCTGAAAGGGGCGAAAAAAGGTCTTGAAGGATTGCACCTGACTAAGCGTGTGCTTCTTCTCCTTGTTGGATGCCTGCGCAAGGGCCTTGTCCAGAGCCGGGCCAAAAAGTTTACAGCCCCTGAATTTGCTATGTACTAGGAGATTCTTGGCGTGCGAGTCACCTCGCCAGGAGCGCAGCCACAGACGGCGGCGTGCAGCTACGTTAGCCGCCATCCCTCTGGCCGTCCAGGTTACCATGTCTGCGGAAGCATCCATTAAGAAGACGTGGGCGAGTGTGACATTTGCAGCCAGTTTGCGTGACATGGACCCAGAAATGGTCAGGTCCTTGGCTAGCTTGAACCATTTCATTATGGCTCGTGAAGCACAGGATGCTGTAGTGGCCATCTGCAGTGTATTTGCTAGGGCTTCATAGTTTTTGCACAGCCCTATCTCAATACCCTTATCTGTAGGATCCTTCGGGAGAAGGTCCTCCGAGGATGGAAACACTGACTGACGGGCTAGTGAGGCGGCTGCCGCATCCACCTTTGGTGGCTTGAAGATAGGATTACTCTGCTTAGTAAAGCAGTACAGCGCCTGCTGGGTTTTAGATAGCTTAGTGGGTTGCTTCCATTGGGTTCTAATAATTTTTTCAAAGGCCCGGTCCAATACAACCCCTTTCTTGCCCCTATTGAGCTTAGGAATGTACTCCCTATCAGAGTCCTCCTCTGAGGAGGAGGAATCAGACTCTTCCTTCTTACGAGAGCTTGGGGTGATACGAAGCATCCTTTGGGCCCTCTTAAGGAGCTTAGGTCCCTGATCAGAAGGGAGCTCCCTGCCCACCTCCTTATGGCCTGATCCCAGGATATCCTCCCACTCAGGGGCATCCTGTTGCTCATCTGCAGAGGATTGATCTTCCTCCATTTCGGAGTCCTCTGAGGGCAAGGATGGCCTAGGAGGGGGAAGATTTCTCTTTGCTCTGGGATTTGCGCTTCTTGCGCAAAGGATGCAGGGGGGCTTCTGACTGATCCGAAGAGGAGGAGTCTCCCAACTCTCCTTCCTCTGAAGGGACTTCCCCCTGGTCACTTCCAGAAGAGGACCCCAAGAGTTCCCGGAGGGAGGGGCCCTGTGGTTTTGGAGGGGCTTTCTGCTTCCTTTTACTAGCCTTCTTAGAGGCTCCCTTAAATGTGGCCTTGGGGGGAGGGGATTTCCGTTTCTGGGCCCTCCGTTGATTACTCTCAATACGGGCCAATACCCCCATCATGAACTGAAGAGCACTCATTTGGAGTCTTTGAAACTCTTCTGCCATGTTAGCCCCTCTTACTTGTGAGGAGGCAGAGGATTCTGCCTCCTCCATTTCCTCTGCTGCAATGGTGGAGCGCCCATCCCCCTCCGGGCCATGTGGTTCCTCTGCCTGCATCGCGGGGGCCGCAGCCTGGGCCTGGTGCTCCCTCGCGGTTTCGCTTTCTGTCCCAGCATTAGATTTGCGGCTCGCTGCGCGGCGGGCGGCAGCTCTGCAGATCTTGGCGGTCTCTGCCATGTCCGACTGGCCAAAGGGTCGTGCGTACCCCGCTGGGGTCGAATGCCACACGCTGGGTCCCCGGGTCGTACCAGGAGGCCGGCACCGGATCGAGGCGAGCAGCCCTCTTATCTTCAAATTCCGAGGACTGTGAGAAGTCCCGTTGCTGCATGAGATCGCAGGTTTACTGTCACTAATTACTAGTCGTCCCCCCCCACCGCCTCAGAAGGAGAACAAGGGAGGCGCAATAGTCTGATGGGGGTGCAGAGCCACCGCGCTGCACTACCTAATAGTTCAGAGGCAGACTTTCGACTGGGGAAGCGAGGGCGCGCTCTCCCTACGCATGCCCAGTCGAAAGTCTGTGCTGCCTCCTAGTGGTCGTGAGGGAGAACGCTCCCTGGGTCCGAATAAACGGACCGAAGGCTATAGAATGGCAAATGAAATTTAATGCAGACAAGTGCAAAGTGATGCACATAGGGGAAAACAATTCCAATTTTATGTACACAATGGTGGGTTCTAAATTATGAGTTACCACTCAGGAAAAGGACCTTGGAGTCATTGCGGACAATACATTGAAATCCTCAGGTCAGTGTGCGACGGCCATCAAAAAAGCAAACAGAATGTTAGGAATTATTCATAAAGGGATAGAGAATAAAATTGAAAATATCATAATGCCACTATATAAATCTGTGGTGCGACTGCACCTTGAATATTGTGTGCAGTTCTGGTCGCCCCATCTCAAAAAAGATACAGTCGAAATAAAAGGGTACAGAGAAGGCAACAAAAATGATAAGGGGTATGGAACAGCTCCCCTATGAAGAGAAGCTGGATAGGTTGGGGCTCTTCAGCTTGGAGAAGAGATGACAGAGGGGATATGATAGAAGTTTATAAAATCATGAGTGGTGTGGAACATGTTAATAGGGAACAGTTATTTACCCTCTCGAACAGTACTAGAACTAGGGGACACTCCATGAAACTAACAGGTAGCAGATTTTTGAAAGTATTTTTTCACTCAACGCAAAATTAAGTTGTGGAATTTGTTGCCAGAAGATGTGGTCAAGGCCAGTAGTATAAGTGGGTTTAAGAAAGGGCTGAACTGGAGGGTAGGTCCATTAGCAGCTATTAGCCAGGTAGGTTTGGGGAATGTAACCTCTCACTGTTGGGAGCCAGGAGTGAACAACAGGGAATGGATCATCCCATTGTGACCTGTTGGATACTTCTTACAAGCAAATGAGATTGGCCGCTGTCGGAGACAGGTGCTAGGGTCAATGGACCATTGGTCCGACCCAGTATGGCACTGCTGATTACTGCTATAAAAAGCAGAGAGCCTGAATCCCCACTGGCAGCACCCCTTGTTACCAGGGACTGGGCAATCTATTGCATGAGGCAGCTTTCTGTCAAGGAACTCACAGACTGAAGAGACAAAGGAAAAGATTATGACCCCCAAAAGGGCTACTGAGTGACTGGTTCCAGGTCACTGTCTGATCAATCTGCTACCAGCCCCAGGGGAGGAATGCAGAGGGTGCCAATTTGTATAAACTTACATGTTTGTTTACGTAAATTTATGTGATTGAAAATAGCCTGGCATTATGGCTGAGCTAAAACAAGTCAATAGAGTGTGGTTACCATGTTGGTCCCGAGTTACAGAGGTGGAGACAAAGAAGTTCGAATGATATCTTTTATTAGACCAACTACTGGTGAAAATGTGCAAGCTTCCGGACCTCACAGGGTCCTTCCTCAGACAAGTAGGTGTCAGAAATTCCTAACACAGACACCCTCTACTCCCTAGCACAGATATTCCACAGCTCCCAAGCACAACACACACACCCCAGCTGCCCTGTACAGATGTCTCACAGCACAGATGCCCCCAACTGCTTAGCAGAGACAAACACCCAACTCATTAGCACAGACACCCCCAACACCCTAGCATAGACATCTTGTCATATGGGGGTTACGTGTGTTGTGATGTGTCATGAGTACATCAATTCTCGGCTAGAATTGCAAGAAATGCAAATTTTAGAGGACACATAAGAAATACAGAAAATCCACATATATGGCCACCCTATTCTCAGCAGTGACATGTTGTAAAATCAATGAATGTAACCTGGGGGATGTTTGGTGTCTAAATGATCAGTGTAACGTATAGAACAACATGGTGTGTATTGTATGACATGAACTATTGATTGTATAAGCTAGAATGAAAGTTATAGTAAAAGCTCTCAGGCAGGGACCGTGTCTATCTTATTCTCTGTAAAGTGCCAGGTACATCACTGGCGCTATATAAAAGCTTATAATAATAATAATAATTAATTAATAATAAAAGCTTAGAGCCCCTGGAACAGGAAACATATTCAAGATAAGACTGCCCTGGCCTACACAAAGGAGTCTGGCCCAAATACACACCCAAGCAGCCTACATGAGCTTAAGCACAGACACCTGGGGAAAGGCAGGAAGAGAAACAAAGAAAGCTTGACTATAGTAAAGGTGCCCGGATAGCACCTAGAGAGAGGGACCTAGCTCCTGGAGAAGAATTGCACTGAAGAAGCGGTCAGCATGTGACACTGGGATTTGCCTGTCTGCAGGGGTAGACGGGACACTTTGCTTTCTAGAACTCAGGTATGGACTTAGACGAGGAAGATGTTTTAGTTTGATGTTTTATTGTTTTTATATGTAAGCTGCCCCGAGCTGCCTGGAGCAGAAGGGGCAATGTAGCAAAATTTGTTAAAATTAAAATAAATAAATAAATTTCTAAGGCCACTTGCCCACGATACCAGGACTGGCAGTTCTCCCCAGGGGGGGAGGGGGGAGAGAATCTCCCGGCTGGGAAACTTATGCCAAGCTCTGCACGTGGGAGCAGGACTAAAAGCGTCATCGGCCACATCCAGCAGTTTTTTCCCCTACGAATGTCAGGGCTCGAAATCCAGCTTTGACATTTGTAGGAATAAAAGCCGCTGGACACGGCTGATGACTTGCACCCACGTGCGGAGCTCGGTGTAAGTTTCCCGGCCAGGAGATTCCCCGCCGGGAGAATTGACGGACCCGGTAACATGGGCAAACGGCCTAAGTTTAGCTAGCATTGCACACTCTTGATTTTATTTCCTTATGTACATTCTGTATTTACTCTGAACCACTATTATCCGTCTTAATTCTTATATAAAACTCGGTTTGTATTGTAAACCTGGGAATCGTTTTAAATTGATTTTATTAGAATTATAATCATAACTGGCAAATAATCTTTGGGGGCCTACCTTGATGTGATTTTTATGTATGCTGAGCAAATACTTTAGCTTATTTTTTCTTTTGTATATTTTGGTGTGCCTTCACGATTCTGTACGACCTATGGTCAAACAATAAACTACTTATTACTTACTATATAAAACATTTTCATTATAAAGTGTGTGTCTGTGAGGTATTGCTGACACTATACTGACTGGATATTCTTGATCAACCCCAAGACGGGCCTAAAACCCATTTACTTTTCTTATGACCATGGAGTCCGGAGATACAAGCAATGGAGGATTAACCCCTTAGACTGGCACACTCTGGGAAGAGTGGTGCTCAGTGGTTGCTGTAAGAGTGGTAACTGAGTTGTGGCTGCAGGCCAATGGTGCTTTGGGGGACTCCCAGAGAGGGGAATCCCATATCCCGGTCACAATGTCGCACCTAAGGCAGTGTACCCCATGTTGGTAACACACCCCTACACACACACACACACAACTCCATAGCACAAACACCTCCCCAAACATGTGGACCTCGCGTGTATTACGGAGACCTGCCTGGACGAGATGGCTGGACCAACTTTAGCGGATCTTGTTCCAGCCAGGTATGTCGTGCAGCATCAGCCCCGCACGGGTGGCCGGGGAGGTGGTGTAGTGATTATTTTTAGAGAGGACTGGCCTGTTAGGAGATATCCAGTTCAGGAGATTGCATGTTTTGAGGACCTCCATGTGGTGTTTGATTTGGCTGGGGGCAAGCTAGGGGTGCTGCTGGTATACCGGGACCCTTCCTGTCCAGCAGCATCCCTTACCGCTCTAGCAGAGTTGGCCTCGGAGGTGGCGCTGGGCTCCTCCAGGACTTTGGTCCTGGGGGACTTCAATGTTCATGCCGATGCCAGCCTTGTAGGAGCAGAGCGAGAATTCATGGCCGCCATGGCAACCATGGATTTGCCCAAGGTGGTCACCTGCGCAACCCACGTGGGGGGGCATACCCTCGACCTGATCTTTGGTTCTGGCCTTAAGGCAGGGAGTCCGGTAATGGGGGAGGTCAGGGCGGTGCCCTTGTCATGGACGGACCATTATCTCCTTCAGGCCAGTCTCTCAGCGCACCCCCTCCAGAAGGGGAATGGACCAGTTAGGATGATCCGCCCTTGGAGGCTGATGGAACCTCAACAGTTCCAAGAGGTCCTGGGGGAGCTAACCCTGGACCTGGATGGTCACTCTGTTGATGAGCTGGTCCAGCATTGGAACATCTTGCTGGGGGAGGCCATTGACAGGGTGGCTCCGAGACGCCCTCTGTCTTGTCACCGCAGGGCCCCTTGGTTTACTGATGGGCTGCGGTGTATGAAGCGTGTAGGCAGGAGGCATGAGCGACGCTGGCATCGGACTCGATCTGACTCCGACCGACTTCTCCATAGGCCCCATTTGCGGTCCTATGTTGAGGTTGTGAGGACAGCAAGGAAGGAGTTCCTTGCTGTCCTCATAGGGTCTGCAAAGTCACGCCCAGCGGAACTGTTTCGGGTGGTGCAGGGGCTGGTCAGTACGGCCTCCCTCCGCCTGGACGGGGTCTTGTCCCAGACCCGCTGTGAGGAGTTTGTCAGCTACTTCGCAGACAAGATCGCTCGGATTCAGAGCGACTTTGACGCTGAATTAGGGGCAGTAGGTGGAGAGTGCAAGGTGGTGGAGGCCCTGTCCGGTCCAACTTTGTGGGGGGAGTTTCAGGAAGTGACGCCAGTCGAGGCGGTGGATGTCTTGGGGTCTGTGCTACCAGTTGTGAACCTGATCCGTGCCTGTCCTGGCTGGTGAAAGTCTCCAGGGGGACATTGGGGACGGTGCTGGCGAGGGTGGTTAACGCATCCTTGCACAGGGGAGGTTGTCGCCTAGTCTCAAGGAGGCCGTGGTGCGTCCCCTGCTGAAGAAACCATCGTTGGATGTGGACGCACTCGCCAGCTACCGTCCTGTCTCTAACCTTCCCTTTTTAGGGAAAGGAGAATTGGTAACCTACCATCGGTTAATTCCTTTCTCTCATATGCTCTGCATACTCCTCCTGCTGGGTAGCTCTAACATTGACCACTAGGAGGCAGATGATCTTTTTTCTTCACTGCGCCTGCGTCACGGAGCTACCCGGCTTCCCTGCCAGTCCGTTTGTAAGCCGAAGAATCTGACCATCCTCATCGAACAAAAACTAAAAGTAATGGTTGTAAGAACAGCAAAACCAACCCCCCCCCCCCTTTTCTAAATCATTAATTGGGCAAAAGCCCTAAATAACTGTTCAAACTGACTATCCACAACTAAATAAATCGTATCTCAGCAGAGTCCCACCCCCTGTATTATTCATTATGCTGCTTGGCAGGGAGGGTCGGAGGAGTATGCAGAGCATATGAGAGAAATGAATTCACCTTTGGTAACCAATTCTCCTTACTCCTCATAGCTCTAAATCCTCCTCCTGCTGGGACATACCCAAGCAATCTGACCAAAAACTCAAGGGTGGGAGCAAGCAGCAGTGGAAGAATCCAGTACAGTCTGTAGCACCCTTCTGCCAAAGGCAGCTTCTGCTGACTGGAAAACATTGATCTTATAATGTTTAACAAAAATGTGAAGAGAAGCCCACGTGGCCACCCTACAGATTTCCTCATAGGAGGCTCTTGCCTTAAAGGCATATGACGTGGCTGCACTGTGCACCGAATGGGCCCAAATCTGGAGGGGAGGAACTCTACCCTTTGCGTTATAAGCCTCAGTGATTCCTTGCTTCACCCATTTGGAGATCAGGGGTTTTGTAGCCCTACGCCCCTGATACCCTGGCCTGATGTTCACAAACAGCGCCGTTGACTGTCTGAACCCCCCGGTTCTAGCTAAATAAACTTTTAGTGCCCATCTGACATCCAAAGTATGCCAGGCTTTTTCCTTTGGATGAACTGGCCTGGGACAGAACACGGGCAGTACTACCTCTTGCAATCTATGGAATAGGGAGTTAATTTTCAGAAGAAAAGCCTGATCTAACCTTAAGGACACCGAATCCTTATGGAAGGTACAAAAGTTGTCCTCCATGGAAAGAGCCCCTAGCTCGGAGACACATCTTGCTGATGTGACTGTGATGAGAAACACCACCTTTAAGGTCATAAAGTATAAGAAAACATGTTTAAGGGGTTCAAAGGGAGGCCTCGTAAGGGCGTCCAGCACTAGACTGAGATCCCAGGAAGGAACCCTAGGCACTACTGGGGGAGATATGATTCTGGCTGCTCGGAGGATTCTTCTCACATTCTTATGGGAGGAGACTATCCTATTTGAAACTGCCCTAAGTACTGAGTCTATGGCAGCTGCCTGTCTGGCCAAGGTGTTAGCCTTAAGGTCTTTTTCCAGACCCAATTGAAGGAACTCCAGAACCTGAGCAACCCGGGCTTTGGTTGGATCCCGGCCCTGCTGGAGAGACCATGCTGCGAAAATCCTCCACGTGGCCCGATAGCTTCGTCTAGTGGCTGCCCTCCTGGAGAGCTGGATTGTGTTTAGTACTGCCTCCGAGTAGCCTCTCGCTCTTAGTGCTGAACGTTCAAGTTCCAAACTCAGTTTTAACGTCTGCGTTTCTGCGCAGCATACCGGACCCTGGGAGAGAAGCATTGGGATGAGAGGTAGCCTGCGGTGTTGTGCGTGGCTGTACTCTATCAGCTCGGAGAACCAGGGTCTCATGGGCCACCATGGGGTTATCAGTAGTAGATGTGCTTGTTCTCTGATGGCCTTGGATATCGTTTTCTGAATTAGGGGAATGGGAGGAAAGGCATATAGGAGACCCTTTGGCCAGGGGCAGTTCAGCGCGTCGATCCCTTCTGCTTCTGGGCAGTACGCTCAAGTCATAAATCGAGGAACCTGAGCATCCTCCCTGGTAGCGAAGAGGTCCATCATGGGTAGCCCGAACCATGTCACCACCTGCTGGAACACGGACCTGTTCAATGACCATTCGTGTGGATCCAGGTACTGCCGACTCAACCAGTCGGCCCGTGTGTTGTCTAGACCTCTGATGTGAAGTGCCCTCAAAGATGTTAGGTGCAACTGGGTCCATGCGAATAGGCTGACCACCTCCCGGTGTAGCTCCCTCGATCTCGACCCCCACACCCTGGTGACTGAGATAGGCTTTCACCGTCACGTTGTCTGTGTACACCAGAAGATGTCGAGAGGGAAACGTTGGATAGAGATGTCGCATTGCGAGTCGAATGGCTTTTAGCTCGAGGAAATTTATCGTTCTTTTCAAATGTTTCTGCGACCAGAACCCCTGTGTGGAATGAATTCCTGAGAACACGCCCCGCCCCCCCAACCCTGGAGGCTGGCATCTGTCGCCAGCACCGCTCTCAATGGTTCTGTGAGCGGCACCCCCTCGCTTAACCACCAGGACATTGAGACTTTTAATCCCTGTGGAATGGGGACCCACGGATTGAGTCCAAGTGTGAGCTCTCTCTGGAAACCCCTTAGCTGCTTCTGCAAGGGATGAAGACTGAAGCGACCCCACATCACCTGACCTATGCAGGATATCAATAGTCCCAGAAGACTAGCCAGGGGTTTGACCCTTATGCGGATGCAGCGTCTTAGCACCCGGACCAATCTCTGTATCTTGTCCTGATGCTCCGGTGGCACGGATGTGTAGTCGGAGAAGGTATCTACTAGGATTCCCAGATGTTCCAGTCTTTGACTCGGCATGAGGAGGCTCTTCTCTCTGTTTATTATGAAGCCATGTCTCTCCAGGTATCGAATTGTTTTGTTCAGGTGTTCTTCCCCTCTGCTGGGAGAGTTGCAGGATATCGTCCAGATAGGCATATATGTGCATCCCCTCGCTGCGGAGGTTGGCCACGAGTGGTGCCAAGATCTTCGTGAACGTCCTGGGGGCTGACGACAATCCGAAGGGCAGGACCCTGAACTGCCAGTGTTCCCCGTTGAAGGCGAATCTGAGCCACTTCCTGTGTGGACTCCAAATTGGGACGTGCAGGTATGCCTCCCTGAGATCCAGGGACGCCATCCAGTCTCCCCTCTGCAGACTCTGGCAAATCGAAGACGCTGTTTCCATTCTGAATCTGCGCCTTTTCACATATCTGTTCAGTGCCTTGAGGTTCAGGACAGCCCTCCATTTCCCCAGCTTTTTGGGCACTAGGAACAGAATAGAATAAATGCCTAAAAAGCGTTCGTGCTCCGGAACCGTTTCTATTTCTCGAATCCCTTCGAGTCTCTGAATCTCCCTTGCAAGGGTCAGGTGTCTTTCTGCGTCCTTGGGCACTGGGGAAGCAATGAATCTTCGTCTTGGAGTACGCTCCAGGTCTACGCGGTAACCTTCCGCTACGCAGGAGAGTACCCAAGCGTCCGAAACCGAGTCCTCACATATCACCTTGAATTGCTGCAGCCTGCCTCCTATCTCCGAAGAGGCATAGTCAGGGTCCCGATTCTTCCGCGGAATTTTTAAAAAAATTCCACGGGAGTGAGGGCCCAATTCTGCGCCTCGGCGCGATTTGCCATGCGGGGGGGGGGGG
>QEPC01001017.1:36330-56182 GCA_003113815.1 Sphenodon punctatus | reverse complement strand
TTTTCTTGCAGATCTAAAAAGCATAAAAACAAATATAGGGATATAAGAAGTGCCATACTGTGTCAGACCAATGGTCTGTGTGAAGCCCTGCCTGTACTATGTCTCCACAAGTGGGTGGGAACCAATCTCTCTCTTGCAGCCACCATGCCGTACGTTGTATATGGCGAACCCCTCCTCCTTCTCATAGAATTTCCAGACATTGGACCTGGTGGTCCGTCCAATGTCTAGATTTTGGCTCCGATGCCGACGGCTTCGGGTCCTGCGCTGCCCGGCATCAGTGTTGCTGGGGCCAGCAGCATTGGAATCCTCTCTGAAACAGGAACACATAGACAACACGTGTTTGGGTGGTGGTGCTGCTCGCGTCTGACCCCCCCAGTACAGTACCCTCCCCCTCTCTCTGCGCCATACAGAGAGTGCTAGGGGATGCTACGCGCCAGCCCTCCCCAGGGTGCACTGCAAAGGGGTCAGGGGATGCAACAGACTGCAACTAGAAAGCCCCTGCCTGGCACATTCAAATCCCACCCTGATTTTTGGGGTTGCCTAGGGAAGGGGATGGCATTGGCAAGTGGAGAGTGGAGACCCTTGCTGGCCCGGCACGTGCTTGGGTGGGGGTGCTCTGGCTGCTGTTGCTCACACACTACAGTACCCCACCCCTCTCTGTGCCTATGGAATAACAAAAAATTTTTACAAACCTGCCAGCCCCTCCAGGGGCCACCACTTCCTCCACTTGCTCCTCCTCTGAGGAGCCGAGCACCACCACCTGAGGTGTAGGGGCAGCAACCTCTTCCTCCTCCTCCGCATCCTCCACAGTCAGGTTGGTCCCCAGCCGGGGAAGCATCACTGCCGCCTTCTTCCTTTTTTTTTTTTTTTAAACACAAATCACACACACACAGTCCAACAGCACATCACACACACTAACACTCACCAACCACAACACAACAGCACACCCAAACACCGAAACCAAACAGACAGTCAGACACCGAGCCAAACACACACACACTCACCATGTAGCTCGCACGCACATGAATTTCCTGTTTCCGGCGCGATCACGCTCTCACGTTAGTTCGCCGAACATGACCGAACCGAACATGACCGAACACGAACTGAACGTGCAGATCGAACAGAACAGAACCAAACGGCTGAACTCGAACCCGGCAAACTACCGAACCGAACGGACAAACCAAACGCAGCCGAACCGAAAGGCCGAACCAAACGCAGCCGAACCAAACGGCCAAACCCGAACCGTGATCTGTTCGCCCATCCCTAGCTGTTTCCTCAAAATCGAGGCTTCACCAGTCCCATATTTATAATGGAGAGTGGTTGTGCATTTAAGTATATATATTACATTATATGTAATGTAACCCCACATACAGGTTGGGAGGTGATTGGATCTGATCAAGTTTTCCCTGTCTTTTTAGTTCTGACACCCACCTACATTCCCCCATATTTCCTCAGGGCCGGCCCTACCGCGAGGCAGCTTGGGGCAGCTGCTCCTGGGGGAACCCTGAACACGGGGCCCCCAGCCGACTCCGATTGACAGGCAGCAGAGGACACCAGCAGGAGTGAGGGAGAGGCAGAGGCCCCACTTCTCCCACACTCCGTGCCCCCCCCCCAGGCTGCCTGTCACAGTCTCGGCCAGGGGAAATGAGGGGGAGAGAGGCAGAGGCCCCGTCGAGAGGCAGAGGCCCCGCCTCTCCCTCATTTCCCCTGGCCGAGAGACTGACAGACAGGGGGGCACCCACGGAGTGAGGGAGAGGCGGGGCCTCTGCCTCTCCCTCACTTCTGCCAGAAGTGAGGGAGAAGAAGGCAGAGGCCCCGCCTCTCCCTCACGGCGCTGGCCCCCTCCGCTGCCTGGCTGTTTCAGCCAAGGGAAATATGGGAGAGGCAGGGCCTCTGCCTCTCTCTCCCTCATTTTCCCTGGCCGAGACTGTGACAGGCAGTGGAGTGGGGGGAAGGCAATGGAACTTCCGGTAGCGGCAGGCAGCACGACAGCAGATTTAATCTGCCACCACGGTGCCCGCCCCACCTGAAGCTCCGAGCCCGGCGCAGAGCCCAGGCCGGAGGTGGTGGCAGCGGCAGCAGCAATGGCGGTAGCAGCACCAGCAGATCAGGTAAGTGATCCAAATGGCTGCTCAGGCTTGGGGATAGGCGGAGGGGAGTGCCCCTCTGCCCAGCCCCGGTTAACATGCCACCCCTGGGCCGGGGAACGCCCCTAGGCCCGTCGGCGGAAGATAGGGGTCCCACATTTGTTCCCCACGCTGGGCCCCGCTTACGCTAAGGCCATCTCCTTATGAACAGCACATCTCCTAATGAATAGCCATTACCACTTATCTGTATGTTGGGAGGGTTTTTTATCTGATCAAATGATTTTGTCTTTCAGTGTAAACTATTTCCTCTCTGTAACTAATCTCATCACTTGTAACCATATATACAGTAAGACCAACTGCCTATCGATTCCATACATCTGAGGAAGTCAGCTTGTGCTGACGAAAGCTCATGCACTCATAAATATTAGTCTTTAAAGGGCCACTGGACTCTCTGTCTCTGTACATACATTGGTGGAGATACTGAATCTGATAAGAGACTGACACTGCTTTTAGACGAGGCACTGAACAAGCGCCTCCCGAGCTGCGCAGGAAGAGAGAAGCCGGTCGCGCTGCCAGAAGTGATGTTCTCCCCATTGCCGACAACGGTGGCGGCCAGAGACGTGGCATTTTGCAGAGACGCATTCTAGAGACCTGAAAATTGAGGTCTCTAGAACGCGCCTCTGCAAAGCACTGTGTCTCCGGCCACCACCATTGCCAGCAACGGGGAGAACGTCACTTCCAGCAGCGCAGCTCGGGAGGCACTTTTCAGCACCTCGTCTAAAAACGGTGTGAAACTATATGAAATAAAGTGCCTTTAAAGCTAATTTCCGGAACAGACTATCATTGTGGGGCGGATCCTCTAGAGACTTACACCTTGCAAGGCTTGACACTGCCACACTGGGAAAGAACAAGCATCAAGCACATACCGCTAACGAGGATGAGCTGGGAGAATGCATGTTTAAAAATGGCACAGTGAGCTTTTAAAGCAGACATTACGTGTGCATCATTTAGAATGAGAGCGGAAACAGGGGTCGGAAGTGGTTGCTCCTCTGAATGCTCAAGGCTTTTCACCCATGACTCTACAGTGCTGGCAGGCCCGTACACGTGGAGGCTGTGTGCAACCTAATTGATGGGACGCAGACACATGGGTACACATTAGCCCGCATTTGCCCACATGGCAAGCTCTGCATTCTCTGGGATCCCGCCATTAGTGGGGACTTTGTGTCTGGTAGATGGTGGTGAACACCTAATAAACGAGCAGGTGGACACCCACCTTGTGTGGGCTTCCGTCTTACTTGTTAACACCCAATGCGCTGCCCATCACCCCAGGGGAGACTGAAAGGCATAACCTAGACAACAATCCATTTCTGATGCAAAATTAGAAGTAGCCACAGTTTGATTTAATCTTGGATTAAACCAGAATCATCTGATGTATAGTTCGCTTTCAATTTAATGAATGTCAGTCATTCAGCAAACCTGAGTAGCAGTCACAAGATTCATCACTGCTGAGATGATTCTCCTACCATAACTTCATTTTCCACATGCACATCCTCCTCCATTGCAAGGGATTTCTCAAAGCTCTTCAGATTGCAGCCCAGCAGCCCCCAAGAGTGCAGTCTCCTCCCCAGGGCACAGGGAGCTGAACAGAAAACCAACGGCGACTTGAACTGAGGACAGAAGAGTAAACTGATGGCATTCTCAGTAAAAGCACCCCAGACTCTTTAGCGCTGATGCTCAGCATTTCACAGCCTTATTGAGATTATTCTTACCCCTCTGGAAGAAAAGTGCTGGCTGCAAACTCGTCTGCTAGTTGACATGACTCCAGGTCATACTCCAGTCCTAATCTCCTGGTGAAGCTCAAGCCTTGTTGCAGGGCTCAGCCAGGCAGGTCTTTATTTTTTATTTTATTTTTAAACAAGACAGACATTTTTATTGTTGAATTATTCACTGTACATAAAAAGATAAAAGCAGGTAAGTAGTTACAAAGGTTGGTTACATTCTTTATTTATTTTTTTAACATTTTTTCCCCCTTTTCTTTAAACGTTGAAACTTAAACATGATAAATAAATAGTGTGCCAAATAATAACTTTTTTGTAGAGTAATACATCTGAATGTCATTTTATAGTATTATATCTTATATTGAGTATTCCACTAAATATGACTTTGAGTCCTCTGTTAGAGTGTGGCCTTGGATGACTTCTATGCAGGTAAACCATTTTGTTGTGAATTTTTTGGATTTGTCCTCCAGGGTTGCTGAGATTTTTTTCCATAGAATACATATACCACATACGTTTTAACTATTGTTTCCAAGCTGTCTCTTGCATTTTTCCAGTTTCGGGCAATAATGTTAATTCCAGCTGAAGTCATTAATTTACATGTGTCTTTTTTAAAAAAAAATTATATTTATTAATTTTCAGAAAAACAAGAAACAGATACACTACAGAAAAGAAAGAGAAAAAAAACACAGGTACACACACACAATGCAACAGTTTACGCTTATCAAAGAAAAACAAACAATACAGACGTTCACTCTGCAATAGAGTCCATGCTGGCAGATCTCGGGCGAAGCTTTCTTATATAGATTGTAAGTTTATTGAGAGGTCAGCTTTTTCCACTTCGATGTGCCCTGTAATTAAATTCCAGCTTGGCATCCAAGTAGTGTAGAAGTCCTCAAGCTTCTCGTTTAGCTCTGCCACAATCCTGTCCATGGACAAGACAAACCATAGTCTGCTGATCCAGTCCATGCTCAATGGGCCTTCAGGTACCTTCCATTTGCATCCAATACAGTGGATAGCAGCCAGAAACATCACCTTACATGCAGAAGTATTCGAATTTTTTTCCAGAACTTTAGGCAACAAACCCAGATAGCTCTATCTGTGGTGTAAATGGCACCTGGAGGTGGGTGTGCTTCTCCATCTTACTTCAGACTTCTTTCCAGAAACCCTCAATAACCTCACATTCCCACCAGTGGTGGATATAGGAGCCCACCTGACCACATCCCCGCCAACACAACTCACTGTATCCCCTGTTGGTATTATGTATAGAGAGCGGTGTTAAATAAAATCTGAAAACTAATTTCATTTGGGGTTCTCTAACCATAAGGGATTTGGCACATTTCTGTGCATGCATCCAGACTTGCGCCATAGAATCTTTTGTGAACACCATACCCAAGTCGTCTGCCCATTTATCTATATAACCCACATCAGGATGATGGAATGTGTTTCGAATAACCCGGTACAATCGAGAAATCACCTTAT
This sequence comes from Sphenodon punctatus, assembly GCA_003113815.1. Taxonomy (NCBI): domain Eukaryota; kingdom Metazoa; phylum Chordata; class Lepidosauria; order Sphenodontia; family Sphenodontidae; genus Sphenodon; species Sphenodon punctatus. The sequence goes on along the minus strand of QEPC01001017.1, from coordinate 50,838 downwards.
GTTGCGGAACACAGTTAAATGGCTCTGTCTCCAGAGAGTGGGGGGCCCTTATAGTGTGTTTTATTTGCTGGGTGCATCAAGTAGCTGTGTATTTTTAAATATAACCATCCATCTATCGGCTCTTGACATTTGGTTTGTAACGCATCTTGCGTTAGTATGTCCTCTCCTACAAAAAAGTGTCTGACCTGCCACAATCCCTTTTTCGCCCATCGTTCCAGCGTCTCTTTCTCCTTCTTACTTAGGGATAGGGCTTCACATATAATCCGTTTATATGGGAATTTGCCTTGACAGACGTCTAGTTTGTTTTGGTATCTCTTCCATATACTGAATGCAGTACCTATAAATGGATGTTGCCGACCCCTCGTATTTGGCTCACACTTAGGCGAGTCCTCTGTCAGTAAATTCTTGAAAGAATTTGGGAGTATAAATTGTTTTTCTAGCTCTACCCATGAGGATTCTCTGCCCTCTTCGTACCACAGTTTAATTCCCCTCAAAATTGATGCCCAGTAGTAGTATTTTACATTGGGCAGGTTTAGTCCTCCCAATTCTGTTGGGGTCAGCATTATGGAACGTCTGATTCGGGGCTTGCTTTTTTTCCAAATTATATTGTTTATAATTTTGTTTAGCTTGTTGAAGAAATCCTCCGGTATTTGTATTGGCAGGACAATTAACGTATATGATAATTTGGGGAACAGCATCATTTTAATTAGGTTTATCTTGCCTACCCAGGAGCAGCACACACCCCTCCAAGAAGAACTTAAGTCTGCTACCCTCTCCAGCAGTGGGACATAGTTACTTTTACAGAGGTCCGCTATATTTCTTGGTAGCTTGATACCCAGGTATTTCAGCATTGAATTGTTCACTTGGAATGGGGTGACCCAGTCCCTCTCCTCCTTTGTCATTTTCTGGTCATTTAGTAAAAACATTTGTGACTGATACGTTTACTTTAAAGCCAGATGCGATACCAAATTGCTCTAACAAAGCCACCGTCTCCGGGATTGACCACTCCAGGTTTGTCAGAAATATCATTGTGTCATCTGCGTACAGCGAGATCTTCCACTGCTGTGCCCCCACTTCCACCCCGGAGATACTGGTGTTTTGCTTTATAGCCTGAGCCAGCGGTTCTAACCCTATATTAAAGAGCAAGGGCGAGAGAGGGCATCCCTGCCTTGTACCGCTCCTCAATGAGAACCTGTCGGTGAGATCCCCGTTTACAATGATTCTAGAAGCTGGGGATTTTTGTATGAGTTTCACCCATTTTAAGAAATTACCTTGAAAGCCCATCTTTTCCATTGTCTTGGTCAAAAATAAATATTCTAGGCGATCAAAAACCTTGTCCGCATCTAAAGAAATCACTGCAGCCGGGGCTTTATCTGCTTGAATTTTAAACATCACGTTTACCACTTTTCTGATATTGTCTATGCCCATCCTGCCGTAGATGAAGCCGGTTTGGTCTGGGGAAACTAGATCTTTAATGCAGAGCTGTAACCTCTTGGCTAAAATTTTGGTTGATAATTTTTGAGTCCGAATTTAATAGGGAAATGGGTCCATACCCCGAGCACTCCTCTTTACTTTTACCACTTTTGTGACACAACACAATGTTGGCCTCATAGAAGGTGGGGGCCAAACTGTCCCCTGTTGTAAAGAACTGAAAAACCTTCTCCATCCCCGATGCGATTTCATTGCTATACATTTTATAAAATTCAAAAGGAAATCCGTCCGGCCCAGTAGCTTTGTTATTAGGAAGCTCTTTAATTGTGGCCTTTATCTCTTCCTGCATGATTGGGGTATTTAGATATTCCCTTTGTGTCCTAATCAATTGGGGCATTTTAAGTTCACTTAGGAAACTATCTATGTACTCTGCCGACGGGTTAGTGGACTGATATAACTGTATAAAATTGAAGAAATCTGTGTCTCATGTCTTTATCTGTCAAATTTACTTTACCGGATTTATCTCTGATGTGGGAGATGTTGTTCCTCTCCCTCTTTTTTTTGATCATCCAAGCCAATGTTTGATCGGCCTTATTGGCCCTAGAAAAATAAAATTGGTTTGTGTATCGCAGTTTTTTGATGATGTGTTCTGAATTCATGGCTTCAATTAAGCCTCTGATTTCAGTTATCTTTTTCCCCCTAGTCTTTTTAGGTTTGACTTTTTGTATTTCTTGCAGAGCCGCTAATTTCAATTGGACTTCCCTGACCTCCCTATTTTTTTCCTTCCACTTGTAGGCTGCAGCTGCAATATAGGAGCCCCGAATGACCACCTTCATCGCATCCCAAATCATTAGCGGGGAGACATGTGTGTGTATATTGTTATTAAAGTAGTCCCTGATCTCCTTCTGTATTTGCTCTTTAATAATTGGGTCTAGTAAAATTGATTTGTTTAATTTCCAACTGCTTCTTGTCTCTTTTTTCCCTGTACTTTGACCAAAATTACACCAGATTGCGTTATGGTCTGTAAAAGTAGCCTGTAATATTTCACTGCGGATACCTGAGTTATATTCCCCCTTTTCAATCAAAACGTGGTCTATTAGGGAATAGGTCATGTGCTTATTGGAGTAGAAGGAGTATTCTCTCCGAGTGGGGTGTTGGGTGCGCCACACACTCACTAAGGCTTCCTGTTCAAATAGTTGTATTATATTTTGGTAACTCTTTTTAAGCGACGTGGCGTTTGATTTATCCAGTAGTGATAGTGGGGCATTGAAGTCTCCACATATAATTAGTTTGCCCTTCTTTTCCTTCAGGATAATGGGTATTATGTTTTTAAAGTATGCATACGTATTATTATTTGGGACATATACACATACCAATGTGTATGTACGTCCCTGGATGTCTCCCACTACAACTAAATATCTGTCTTCCTTGTCGCAGGTTTTTTTACGTAGGGTAAAGTTCAGAGAGTTGGCTATTGCTATCAAAACTCCCGCCTTTTTTTGCTTCACATTGGCGAAGAAAATTTCCCCAAATCTTTTATTTTTGATCCTAAAATTATCTCTATTAAGGAGATGTGTCTCTTGCGCGGCCAGAATGTCAGTGCCTCTCTGCCCCACGTATTGCCATCGTTTCTTTCGCTTTATGGGGTTGTTTAGGCCCTTCGCATTTATTGAGCATACTCTCAATTCTGTCATGGCTCTGTTTTATCACTATGTCCTATATTTATGCGATTGGGGCCTTTCCCAAATAGCCCCAACCAAGTCATGTTTATTTACCTTCCACCCTCCAGGTACCTCAGGGGATTTGCAATGGTCTTAGCTTCCACGGGGGCGTTTATCAGGCACCCACACATGGATTTCGTGAAGGCCGTCTCTAACCTGTCTTTGTAGCTGTCTGGGTTCTTCTCTACATGGAGCATTGCAGAGTGAAACAACAATAATAAACAGAAGAGAAAAATTAATACACACAAAAAAGAACATTCAACCTGTGCTGAAATATCAGCAAACAACCCTATCATATACAACTGCAGAGCTTTTCACTCTCTGCAGGGGGGTTATCCACTGATCTCGCACTTAGCAGTACTCCCCTCCGCCCCTGCCCAGCACATTCCGTTAACCTGTATTTAACAGTTAAGTCCCCAACATTTTCCAATCGAAGAATAGGCGTGTTGTCCTATGTCCCCAATCCTATTCCCCAGTGTGTAGCATTTACCAGTTGTACCACCTACTGTCTAAACCTGGGATTGCAAAATTTTTCCCATCACTATATACCAGAATCCTTACAGCCATATTTTGCCCCTATAGTAAATTTTAACCCGACTGATCTTCCTCTTGTATATCCCTATCTTGCATCATCAGTCATCTATTTTACCATAGTCTTCAGTCGTGTCACAGTGTGGCTCAATTCTGGCCCTTGAACGTAAATTGATTTTTGGCATATGGTTACATCAGCCCTTTACTTTAACTAAAACTTTAACGTCGGTGATCCCGCTTCACCCAAATTAAGATGCCCAGTATAGCTTCTCTCAACCTTTAACTTTAGCTTAATCTTTGAATCAATTTCCTCATGGCCTCCACCCAGGTTGGGTTACCAGGTTGTGGCATTAAGTATGAGTTGACATCCACATATTGTTCCAACCACCTTCCATATTAAATCAGTCTGTATATAGCATATAACATTAAGCTTAATTTTGTCCATTAAACTATAGTATCCTGAGCTCTATAATTAATACAACTTTCAAATAATTATTAACCAACAGAGTATAGGTTAGGAGATCCACAACTATCCCCAACAACTCCTTTTGCTTGTCAGTTTTTGGAGCACTGTTCCATGGGCCGTCTAATGCCATCTAGCCCAACTGGACTTATAGCCAAAATGGACCAATAAACCTTCCCTGACTCCTTCATGTTTTCGATTGTGCCCATGGAAGGTCAGACATCGAGGTCTGCATATAGGACTCCAGCTGGGGCACTTGAGCAAAGACCCTGAGTCTGTCTTTGTAGTAGAAGGCAAATTTGGCTGGGAAGAGCAGTCGGGCTTTTATTCCGTTTTTGTAAAAGAGGGACAGATGGTCTCTCCATTTCCTCCTTTTGTTGAGTGTCTCCGTGGCCAGGTCTTGATAGAAGAAAAATTTTGCCCCCTTGTATGCGAGATCTCTGGGGGCTTTTGCCGCTGCCAGGACTGCTTCTTTGTCAGTGTAGCACAGGCACTTAAAGATTATGGCACGCAGAGGTTCCTTCTCCTGCGGCTTAGGTCTGAGGGCCCGGTGGGCCCTCTCAATTTCAATACCATGTAACTCAGGATTAGCAGAGAGGGCTTGTTTAATGATGTCTGCCACTAAATCTCTCCCCACCACCGAGTCTTCCTGCTCTAGGACCCCCAATGATTTTAATATTGCTTCTTCTGCTTCTATTTTCTAAGTCTTCTATTTTGTGCAGTAAGTTAGATACCTGGCCATCCATTTTTTTTATTTGCCCTTCATGCTTCCCGGTGGCGTCTTCCTGAAGACCTAACCTATTCTCCACCTCCGTAACTCTTTTAGCCATGGAGTCAAATTTTTTGTTCAAGGCATCAGATACGGAGATCACCTTAGCCAGACCCTCCTTAATAGTATCTCTATCAGCCTTTGCCACCTCATCCTGTTGCTCGAGCATCTTTGTTAAGTTTACCAAGTAGGGGATGGCGTCTCCCTCCTCCTCTATGTCGGGTTCGACATTTTCCCGCGTGGCTGCCATTTTGGCAGTCACCACAAGTTGTCCCAGGGGGGCTCTCTTGAGCCTTACAAAAAGTTTGAATCGTATCGCTTACCCCCTTTCTTTTTTGCTGCAGCTTGCGCCGAGTTCTTCCGCTCATTGGGGAGGTCACTTTAAGGTACTTTTAAAGTCGGCAGACGCACTTAATATTTGAAAGCTGTGCCGGGTGGAACGGAGCCGTTTTCCTGTGCGGCTACTCCTCGCACATGCCCAGTGCGCCCCCAGTTTACATGTGTCTTGATGATTCATTAGTGGAATATTTTGATAAATTCCCAATAACGCTGTTTCTGCCCGGAATGAAATTATAAGACCTGTAGCTTTTTTCATGTATTCCCAAATCATGCGCCAGAAGGGCTGTATCCGAGGACAGTTCCACCAACAATGGAGATATGTACCCTGTTCACCACATTTGTGCCAACATAGACCGGGATTGGAACTGGTCATCGCTTTGAAATGTTGTGGGGTGAGGAAGTATCTCAATGTTACGTTTATTTGGGGTTCTTTAATTTCCAAAGAACTCGCACAATTGTGCATGTGTTGCCAAATCAGGTCTATCTGTTTTTCATTAAATCTTTTCCCCAAGTCTTTTCCCCACTTTTCGATGTAGGGGGTTTGCTTATTTGTCCCGATCCCGATCAATGCCCCATAAATCCTAATGATCATTCCCTTGTTTGAGGAATGATTCAATAAAATTATTTCGATATCAGTGGTGGGTCTGTAGTAATGCTGGATTTTTTCCCTGTCTGAAAGTAGGGTTTTTAGTTGCAAATATTGAAAGACACCTATTTTTGATTTTGTTTTGTCCTCTAGCTCCTGGATTGAGATGAATTTTTCTCCCTGGAATAATTGTTCTGCTCTCTTGATGTTACATTTGGTAAGTATTTTAGGAGATCAGTGGCTAATCTATTTTCAATTGATTCTTGAGTATTTAGAGGGGAGAATGGAGAGGCAAGCCAGGACACTTTCCTATGTTTTAAGGTCTGGTGTCAGTACTGATTGGCTGTGTGAGCAAAGGGGTGGGTATATAATTTGTTGGCATTAGGTATTGTTCCATTGGTTAGTAATTCCTGAAAGTTAGACACTGCTAATAGCTGTCTTTCTATTTCTACCCAATATCTGAGTGCCCTAAGGGTGAAAACAGACATGACGCTAACCACCCTTTAACCACCCTTGGTGGTTATTTATGCATGTTGCAGGGCTGCATAGGGCACCAATACAGCCCTGCAACATGCATAAATAACCACCAAGGGTGGTTAAAGGGTGGTTAGCGTCATGTCTGTTTTCACCCTAAGGGAAGCTGCTTTGAAGTATAAATCTATATCTGGCATGTTGATCCCACCTTTATCTTTTCTTCTACATAAAATGGTTTTGCTGAGTCTATGTTTTTTCCCTTTCCAGATTGTTTTTAAAAGAGTGCGCTCACATTGTTTAATAAAGGATTTGGGTAAGTATATTGGGAGGGCCATTGCTTTATATAGTATTTTTAGAAGTACGATCATTTTAAATAGGTTAACGTTCCCTAAGCAAGAGGTTTTGAGTCATCTCCAGGTTGCCGCTTCTGTGCGAATCTGGTTGAGTATGCTGGGGAAGTTTGCTTTAAAGAGCTTTTCGTGATCTCTGGTAATATTCACTCCTAGGTATTTAAATTGGGATTTCACTATTGTGAATGGAACTTGCTTTTCAATGGCAAAACTGTCTTTGTTTTTTGTTATTATTAGCACCTGGGATTTTTGATAGTTGATTTTGTATCCTGATATTTTACTAAATTGTTCTATTAAAAGGAGGGTCTTTGGAACAGTCTTCTGCAACTGTGTTAAATAGACGAGCATATCGTCCGTGAATAGGGAGATTTTGTATTGATTGGGGTCTATTTGTATTCCCAATATTTCTTGTTCTTGTCTTATGGCACATGCAAGTAACTGTAGGGTTATGTTAAAGAGCAGAGGGAACAACCGTCTTCTGCCTCTGGTTAGATAAAAGGGTTTGGATAGGTTACCGTTTATTAATAGTTGAGAATTTGAGTTTAAGTTTAAGGCCTTTACTGAATGTAAAAAATTCCCTTTTATTCCCATTTTTTCCATAATAAGGTATAAACAGTAAGGTTCCGAACGATCAAAGCCCTTCTCAGCATCGGCCGACAGTATTAGTGTTGGGACATTTGTCATTTGTGCTGCAAAAATGAGATTGACAGTTTTTCTGATATTGTCTATTCCTAGCCTGTTTGGAATGAAACCTGTCTGATCAGTGCGTATCACTTCACCAATGATTGCTATCAGTCTGTTTGCCAGAGTTTTTGCAAAGATTTTGTAATCAATGTTCAGCAGGGATATTGGTCGGTAGTTGCTGCATTCATCATGATCTCTACCCAGTTTTGGTATTAGGGTAATTACTGCCTCATAAAATGTGGGGAGCATTTTCTGTGACTCTATAATATTGTTAAAAGTGTTTGTCAAATGAGGGGAAATGATGTTGCTGAAAGTCTGGTAGAATTCTGCTGGTAGGCCATCGGGGCCACATGCTTTGTTTTTAATGATTTGTTTTATTATTAATTAAATTTAATCTCTTCAATGGATAGGGGGCCACTGAGAAAACTAACCTGATCTCAACTGAATTTTGCGATTTCAAATGTATTAATGAATTCCTTTATCATTACAGGGTCTGGATTGGATGTTGTATAGAGCTTCTGATAAGAGTCTACAAAAACATCCTGTATTTCTTCCTGTTTGGTCGTTGTATTATTGTTTGGAAGTTTTATCATTGGGATAAAGGATTTTTTTTCTTTTATCATCTGTGCTAGGACTTTCCCTGGTTTATTGCAATTTTGAAAATAAAAGATTTTCATTTTTCTCAATTGTTGGGTGATTTTTTGTGTGTCGATATCAGTCTTTATTTTTTGGATTTCGATTTGTGTCTTTTTGTCGGGGAATTTCCTATTTTCGATTTCCAGTAGCTGCAACTGCGCATAAAGTTCTGCATTTCTTTCCTTTCTCTTTTTATTTATTGCAGCCTTAATGGCTATAAAATTTGCCCCTTAATACTGGTTTTGCTGCTTCCCATAGAGTTTGTGGGGAAGAGATTGAGCCCATATTTAGGTTAAAGTACTCTTTTAGGTCTGTTGCTATTTCTTCCTTTATCCATTCACACTTGAGAAGACCTCTATCAAGTTGCCAGGTTCGCCCAGCCGTTTGTTCACGAGTCATCCAAGTGAGTTTGGAGATTATTGCATTATGGTCTGAAAAGGTGACAGGTGTCACCTCACAGCTTCCACATCTGTGAAGGGAGTATTTTTCTAGCAATATATGATCTATATTAGAGTATGCATTGTGTACACTAGAGTGAAACTGTGAGGTTCCAAGGGGAAATCTTGGATCCTCAGGGGATAGGAAAAGACACACACACACCAGGGATTTGAAAGGGAAGCAGAGAGGCTGTACCTGGAAAACGTGCCCTCAGGTTGGGATAGGGCTATAGGGAAGATAAGTCCCCAGCCTGTCTCATCATAGGGCTTGGGAGTGAGCGTACGCCTTGTTTGCTGCCTGGGTTGATAATCCACACGCACAAGGAAACGGAGGGGAAGCAGGTAGTGCACGTTGTGAGGGGTAGGGACCAGTGCACAGCCCAGGAACAGGGCGGGGAAGGACAGGCCTTGCACATCAAGGACGGGGCCCAGGGGGTGCTCCCCAGCAACCCCGGGTTTGCACACGCATGACGCACCCACCCACCCCTACTCACAATCACGCACCCAAGCACTCACCGCAATCTCTCACCTTGCACGCTCCACACAATCTCATAAGGCTCTACCGCAACAGGGAAATCAGCAATCAAGGAGGAACAATGGAAGGAGGCCAGTCTCACGGGCTCAAGGCTCCGATCACCAGCGGCAAGGTTTGTCAGCTGCGCCCTTTTATCTTAATGCCCCAGGCGTTGCCGCAGCCGCGCTGATCGGCGCACAGGTGGGGGCGTAGCCTCTGATGCCTGCGTTTGGTCCTTTCCGCCCCCTGCCGCTTCCTTGGGGCCTGGGGGGCGTGACGCCACTATGAGGCTCGGTGGGGGACGGAGCTTCTGTGGGCAGCAGGTCTTCAACCTCGGGGGATTCCCTGCAGCGACCACCTTCCGGGGGTGAAGTAGGGGAGTCCGCTAGAGGAGGATTTCCCCTGGGGGGGCCAGTGAGTTGTCTGCCCCCTATGCAGGATGCTGTTCCGCACTTCCTTACAGAAACGTGTAATTCCTGGTGAATGGGTTTAGAAATCACCAGGCGTCTTACATGTCGTGCTGGGTTATTACTGAGGTTATATTTTTATGAGTATTTTTAAGAAGGGAGCGTGTGGAGTGATCTAGGACGGACAGCGGAGAGTTAAACTCTCCCTGCATAATTAACAGGCCTTCCATGTTTTGAGTAATGATGGGAATATATTTTTGGAAGAATTGGTGAGTGTTTGTATTTGGGGCATATAGATTGACCAGGGTCACCTTTGAGGAGTTTAGCGTTCCCGTCAGTAAAAGGAACCTGCCTTCCTTGTCTATCTTTAATTGGGATAATTCGAAGTTTACTGATGTTGAAAAACCTATCAGGACTCCTGACTTTTTTTTTCCTCTCACAAGAGGCATAAGGTATTTTCAGACGTTACGAGATCACAGTCAACCATAGTGAACCACAGACAATCCCGCGGCGGGACCAAACAGCCCTGAAAGTCTGTTTGGCAACCGCCAAATGTTCACCACAGTCAATACCCACATGGGGTCAAAATCAACCATGCTTCCGGACCTCCGGCACGGACCATCTCCAAAAGCGTGGTCAAAGAGATTCCCAGCAGGAAACAAAAAAAAGTAACATCTGGACGGCAATCACCGGCCGGAATCAAACAAAATGATTCCCAGTCAGGGACAAAGCACGCAACGTTGCTGCCAGGAAACCAGCAACAACACAGGCCACGGAGGGAGATTTAAAGGGCACACAGCAGCAGGGGGACGTTGTCATGGGGACATGGGGGCAACACACCCATTTGGGGGAGATTACGCACCCATTTTGGGGGGATATGTGTAATGTAATATAAAGAGTAACAGATTGTAAGCTCAGTGGGAGCAGTGCTGAAACCAGTTGCCAGAGTGCGGGAAGGTATTCCCTTTGTTATGGCAAGTGGCCACTTTATTACCAAGCAACGGCCAGGTCAGGCCCGCCACCTTGATAACAATGACAATGGCCAGGACCCTCAGGAAGTTACCTCAGGCCTCCTGTGAGGAAGAAGAAGGAAGTTCTTCTTCAAGAATTAGCTCTCTTCCATTTTGGACTTGAACAAGTTAACAGCTCAGGAGAGGAGCTCCTGCAAGATTGCAAACTATGGACTAAAGACTTGGCTATGAACTAAGATTTGAACCCAGTCTTCAACTTCCAGACCGAGACAGCATCTGATGGACCTGTTTTATACCTCTTAGGGTAAGAGACAGTCAGGGAATATCAGTGGATTTAGAATGCGTGGACTTTATGTTTGATTTATGGACCTGCACTATCTGATCAACAGCCTTGTACTTGTATGTACTCAATATATGTTTTATAATCAAGCCTAGCATGCTTGTGTCATTATTTGGCCTTGGGGAGTTCACTTGGGGGTACTCCTATCTAGGTGAGAGCCTAGACGAACCTTTTTCATATAAGACAACCCCACTGCAAAGACTTCCAAGCTACAGGTGGCCAGAGAATGTTCTCTGCATTACGGCTGGGCGGGGAGATAAAAGGGAGGCTTGGCTAGAGGTGCGGACCTCTGAAAGCTCCCTGACTGCAGTGAAGGTTTTCTGATCACTTGGGGACCCATGCGGGCACAGGCAACTGGGTTGCAGCTGGCCTGGTGGGGAAACGGGGGAACAGCCTTGAAAAGGAGTGGAGGGGCCCAAACATCCAAACCCCGGTGACAGGGGATGGAGCGTGGCGGGATGGAGTGTGGCAGGATGGAGCGTGGCAGGATGGAGAGGAGAGCAGAGGGCAAGAGAGCAAGAGAGGAGGAGGAGGTGGAGGCACAGGCAGAGGAGGAGGTGGTCATGCTGCACATGCAGGAGGTGGAGGGGCAGCAGCAGCCGGGACAGGCCACCCTGGGGACATCGACCAGGCCAGGGAAGGAGGCACCCCAGAAATGGGTAAAGGGAACGAAGGGGGAGGGAGCCCGGCAGCACAGGGGCACCAAGGGGGGGCGGGGGGCTGGCCGGCGGCTGGGGGGGAAGGGGGAGGGACGCGGGACCAGGGCAGAACAGCAACCAAAAGCCCCCCCACCCCCACTTGCGTCCCACAGACACAGAAACGGACCCCGAAGCCTGAGCCCCTGGAGGAGACGGGCCCTGGCCAGGCAGAGGAGGAGGAGCAGGAGCAGGAGGAGGAGGAAGAGAAAGAGGAAGAGGAGGAGGAGGAATCGGGGGGGAGAAGGCCGTACCACGAGGGGGCCAGTGGGGGCTCTGGGAGATCCGGGATTCATCCGCATCTGGGGGACCCTGGAGCATCAGCCGGAGCTCGCACTCAATCAGAGAAACGAGCACGTGTTCCAGGAGATAGCACAGTAAATGGAGGCGGTGGGGCATCACCGGACCATCACACAGTGCCGCTTCAAGGCCAAAGAGCTGAAGAGGGGGTACAAGGCAATACGGGACAACAACCAGCGGTCCGGACATGGAGCCTGGACCTCCCCCTTCTATGATGCCCTGGTCCACATCCTCCATTTAAAGGGATCAATAGACGCCCCATGCCTCGTGGGGAGCATCATGGTCCAGGGCAGAGAATGGGCCAAGGTACCCCCCCCTTGCCACCCCACAGGAAGGCACCCGCTTCAGGGCCCCGGACCCCCAGGAGGAACACCCCAGGACCTCAGAGACCAGCAGCCCCCCCGGACAGCAGCCCGGAGAGCCCCCACCCCCTGGCCTGGCAGCCGGACTCCGAGGCCAGCACCCTCATCACCCTCAGCCAGTGGTCGCAGGGGGAGCACAGCAGGGGCATGCCTCGGAGGGATCGGAGACAGACATCGAGGGTAAGCATGCAGATGGGACAGGGGGACGGACCTGGGGCGAGGGGGGGGTTGGGGACAGCCCGGCCAGGGGGTGGCCCCACCCAGCCTTGACACCCCAGAACACGGCACCAGGGCTGGGGGGGCTGCCCGGGCACACCGACAGCCCCCCACCAACCACCCCCGCATACCCCCACAGGACACGGAATGCCCCAACACCAGAGGCAGGCGGGCAAGGAGGCCGGCGCAGAGCAGCCCAGGCAGCAGCCGGAGGACCAGGGTGAGGCACACAGGCAGGGAGGGGGGGCCCCCAGGGAGGCCGGGAGGAGGACTCGGGACACGTGTGGCAGGATGGGGCACCCGGGAGGACCGGAAAGACAGGGGGGCGGTACCAGGCGCCAAGGGGAGCGGATACCCCTGGGTTCCCCCTGGCTCGGGGGAGGGCGTCCGGGTCTGCAAACGACTAACCGCTGTGTACCCTACAGGGCGGCCAGAGGGGCCACAGTAAGCCAGGCCCGGGCCCCCAGCCAAGCGGATGAGGGCGCACCGGGCACAGGGCTGGCGCCAGAGGGAGGACATCATGTGGACCTCGGCGGAGCAGGGGAAGTGGATGATCGCGGCCGTGGACCGCATGGAGGCGGCCATAGAGCGCTCCCTCCAACAGGCGGAGGCCAGGGACCAGAGGCTCCAAGTAGAGGTGCGCCTGGAGCGGTTCCAAAGGTGATCCTGGAAACCGGTAAAAAGGGATCCAGAGGTGATCCTGGAAACCGGTAAACCAGACATCAGTGCCGGGCAAGCTCGTGGAAACAGTTGTTAAGAACAAAATTACTGAGCATATTCATAATGGGGAATAGTCAACATGGATTTAGGAAAGGGAAGTCATGCCTCACTAATCTATTACAAATTTTTGAGGGTGTAAATAACCATGTGGATAAGGGTGAGTCGGTCAATATAATGTATGTGGACTTTCAGAAGATGTTTGATAAGGTCCCTCATGAGAGGCTCTTGAGAAACTTAAAGAGTCATGGGATAGGAGGCAGTGTCCTATTGTGGTTTGGCAACTGGTTAAAAGATAGGAAGCAAAGAGTAGGACTAAACGGTCAGTTTTTACCATAGAGAGAACTAACTAGTGGAGTGCCCCAGGGATCTGTACTGGGACCGGTATTGTTTAATATATTCATTAATGATCTGGTCCAGAGAGATTGTGCAGTTGCCATGTTGGTCCCAAGTGACAGAGAGGGAAGCAAAATAGTTAGAATTATATCTACGCTACATGCCTGAGGAAGGACCTTGTGTGGCCCAAAAGCTTGCTTATTTCCAGTAGTTGGTCCAATAAAAGATATCTTTTGAACTACTTTGCTTCCCTTAATGATCTAGGGAAGGAATAAAGAGTGAGGTGATCAAATCTGCAGACAACACAAAGTTAGCGTCAGTGGACAATACATTGAAATCCTCAGCTCAGTGTGCAGCAACAGAATGCAAACAGAACGTTAGGAATCATTTGAAAAGGAACAGAGAATAAAAATGAAAATATTGTAATGCCTCTATATAAATCTACGGTACAACCGCACCTGGAATATTACATGCAGTTCTGGTTGCCCCCATCTCCAAAAAGCCATAGTAGAAATAGAAAGGGTACAGAGAAGGGCAACAAAAATAATCAAAGGTATGGAATGGGTCCCCTATGAAGAGAGGCTAGATGTTTATGAAGAGAGGCTGGAGAGCTTTTCAGCTTGGAGAAGAGACTACTGAGAGGGGATATGATAGAAGTTTATAAAATCATGTGTGGTGTGGAACAAGTTAATAGGGAACAGTTATTTACCCTCGCAAATAATACTAGAAGTAGGGGACAGTCCATGAAACTAACGAGTAGCAGATTTAAAACAAATAAACGGAAGTATTTTTTCACTCAACGCACAATTAAGTTATGGAATTTGTTGCCAGAAGATGTGGTCATAGCCATAGTATAGCTGGGTTTAAAAAAGGATTGGACAAGTTTCTGGAAGATAGATCCATTAGCAGCTAATAGCCAGGTAGGTTTGGCGAATGTAACCTTTTACTGTCGGGAGCTGCGTGTGAACAACAGGGAATGGATTGCCTCATTGTGACCTGTTGGGTACTTCTTCCAAACAACTGAGATTGGCCACTGTCTGACCAAGTATAGCACTACTTACTAGAGGTGGGACCCCGGGCCCATTACCGGCTACCGGATTTACCGGTTACCGGTTCCACGAAAACCGGATTCCCGGATTAAATCCGGTATACCGGTACCGGATTTATTCCATTGGTTTCAATGGGGCGCTGTGTCCCCATTGAAACCAATGGAATAAATTCCTCCCCCT